>CM052142.1:2032913-2224449 GCA_028454255.1 Halictus ligatus | reverse complement strand
AAAAAAGAAAAAAGGCGGAGAGGGACTCGAGGTCGATATCAATCCGGTGGCCGCTCGGCACAGCGCCGCAAGTCCCAGCTCGCGACATTCACGACCTCCCTTCCTCGCTCAGGAGAAGGGGACCTATAGGCCTCCGCTCCGTCCGAGGGAAGAAGTTTCCCTAAAGAAGTCCCTCACTCCCGTGGAAACGGGCGACTAGTCGGCAAAATTGACGGGAGGAGTAATTAAGCCTATATGGCATCGGTAGAGGGGTTAACTCCGCCCACCGCCGTCCCGTACCGCTACTGCCACTCCACTATGTCTACATAGTAGTGGAAAGAGGTTTGGCTAATGATAAGGACCTTGCGGTTCTTGGAGGGGAACTTCTCCCTTAGAAAACATCAGAACTCCTTACCGTAGATATATTGTATGTACATTGTACATTGTACATACGTGTTAAATTTCAGCTAAGCAGCATCTTGTAACGAGAAGTGGTTGAATGGTCCTTCCAGGAGTTCCGTCGGGCTTTGATCCGAATGGACAGGGAAACAATGGCTTGGTACGGGTCTAGCAACAAATATCCCTTTAAATATCGTTTGTCTCAAGGCACGCACATAATTCTGTTCTGTCTCGTCGACACGGCCAGGTGGGCTATAGTAGTAGGCTTTTGTCTATACGTATAACTCCACACAATCAAATTTTGCAGAAACTTTAACAGCTTATATCTCAATAACCATTTGTTTGTGACACATGCATGCTTAACCCTAAGAATTCACTACGGCCTTGGGTATGGCTGAAAGTTAATTGTCTCGTTTCGAAATAGGAAACAGACCAGCCGTACTCCACACAATGACAATTGACGCATTTCAAGCCCACACTCAGCGGAAAGGCGACATCAGTTTCAGCGAAAGATCCTTGAAGAAGGGATCTTTGTGCAGCATCCTATGAGGCTAACCTACCGGCTTACGCAAGTGCTCTCCAAACACGGTTGTTTCGGGGAGTACCAGTGAAAATAGGCAGAGAGCCGACGGAGCCGCAGGAGTCGCCGGGAGGGACAGGGGTGCCGATGTCCTCCCCGCTAGAAGAGTTTCCTCTAGGGGACGTCCCCCTAGAGGCCGGCGGCCCCCGGTTAGAGGACACAGAAGTGGTGGCGCCGATGGGACTAACTTATACTCCCATCGCTGTCATAGGGGGGACTATTCAAATTCTTCCCCCAGGGGGTGAGCCAGCCGCCCTTCGTACCGGGCGGCACGGGCTGGGTGGGGTAGGAGGGGACTGGGTGAGCCGGAACTCGCCTTGACCCCTCCTCACCGCGTACAGAGACCTCCTCCCTCGGACGGGTGGGGAGTTAGGTAGGGGGGTGGTCGGTTGTGAAAGTACTTATTTTGAAAGAAAAAAATCAAGAATATTAAATATATGTGTACACACTCAATAATTGCAAAAAAGTAGCGCATTGGTTTAAAGTATATACAACTATTGCTACATACTTTCTAACCAAAATTGATTTTGTTGTAATACCTATTTTTGTAATGCATTCTTCATAATTACTATTTCCACCGTTCAAAAATATGTGTAGCCTCCAAATCATATCAAACACTCGTAGTAAAAAGAAGTATACTGAATATTCAGTTCTTGCTAATACGCCTAAATCAGCGAACTATCGATAACATTGGGCGCGACACAGGAATGGTATGAGGGCTAGACAAAAAAGCCCATAAGATGCAATGTCTGTGGGAACTTTTTTGCTCACGCCCGGGGTTTCGGCATTCCCGATATAGTGCTGACATCTACTAAGCCTTAGCAAGGCACAGAACCGGGCCATCTTTCCTGGAACAGAACCGGGCCGTCTTTTAGCATAAAACCGAACGCACATTATTTTTTGATCCAGAATTAGGGCGCACGACTTAATTGTTTTATATGAAATATGTAACTAACATGTAAATCTTGTGTACAAAATCTCTAATTAATATAAATTAAGTATAATATTAATTGTAATGATACGTGTTTTATTTTTTTTCAATTTTGTAGTTGCAAACTCTAGTTGTAAAAAATGTAAAACCCGGAAAAATTCGAACAAATACAGAATTCATATCGAAGTTTAAAAGTGACCATCTTGATTATGAATTTAATGAGAAGCTATTGTCATCAACATTATCTTAAATTTTTTCATATATTTCGCTACTGTTATTATTAATTAAAAAATTTTTTTTTCATGAATAAATATTTTTTCCACCTCAGTACCATAAGATTTTTACCAGATGATTTTAAAAACATATTAGAACTATTTTTAAGTAATTTTACTCGAAAACATTCTAGTTTACTCTTTATTTCACCGTTCTCCTAATTGTTTATGGGCTGCATTGCAGCTCTGTGTAATGCGCTTTTACAACTTAATACCATAGTACCATCCATATTTAAAGAAGAACAATTTTTGCGACGATTATTGAAAAAACAAAAGTGTTTCCACATTTCAGTCCTTTACCTGTGTTCTGCGTTACATCTGAAGTTTTATGGTACGCTAACAATCGCTATTGAGTCGCAAGTCAGGCCGTACAAGCGAATGCATGCACAACTTCCAGAGACCTGCCTCAAAACCAATTAAAGGAAGGCTAAACTAGCAGCCGTACTCCACTCAATGACAATTGACAAATCGCAGGCAGACACCATGCAGATATCATGCGCCCTACCCGGTAATTGTCATATGACAATTATGTGTCCTACCCTGTATTAATTGTCATATGACAATTATGCGTCCTACCCTGTGTTACGTCCCAGGCTACGGTTCGGGAAATTGAGGATTATTTAAATAATTTTGTTCCTGTATTTTAGAAACAACAAAATTATTCGTTTATTCATAGTTAGGTTCTGTATCAGAGATTTAAAGTTTGATTTTACAAATACGGTTGGTATAGCTAGCACATATACTATAGGGCTTACAAGTGTTATTAACAATAGTGTTGGTATTACCGAGTCGCTGGTTTTGGAATGAGCACTCTCATTCCTCTCTGGATATACTTTATTTTTTCCCGATATTTACTAATAGGACAAGGCTGCGTCTGCTCTTCGTGCGACGAACCAGCCCTCTATAACGAGGGCCTAACGAAGCCAAGGTTTGACTCCAATTTGGCATGGAATTTTGCCTGCAAAATTTGCACTCAATTTGCGATTCATCTGTCTCCGAATTTTACTACGAATTTGTCGACAAATTTGGGTGCCAAATTCATATAAAATGGGGACCAAATTCTGCTCCAAGCAGGGTTTGGTACCAAATGAACAAGTCTTTTCGCAAAGTGTGGCGCAAACATTGCGCTTGCTTGAAACAGCTGTTTCAATGTTAGCATTTGGCTAACTAGAATGAAATTACCAATGCATGGAAATTTGCTTCGAGCAAATCTTGATCAATGTTTGTAATCGTACTTTGCGAGTTAAGAAGGCCATTTTGCATGAAACATGCTATGCCAAATTGAGAACAAACCTTGATCTCTTTATACAGTAAATATTGGACAAAATTGGAGGAAATCTTTCTATAGGAGGGAAAACGGAATTCGAAATTAAGTAGTTTTAAGTTTTATTTTTTAAGACTGAAATATTTACAGATCTTAAAATTTTAGTGTTTTCTCCCCTACAGCAAGATTTTCTCCTGTACTTGACCTCTATACGGAAGCCAAGGTTTGGTATCAATTTGCTTTCCATTTGGCATGGAATTTTGGCTGCAAACTTTGAACTCGAATACCACACCTAATGCGGAAATGGATGAGTCGGAATTTGTAGACAAATTTTGGTGGCAAATTTAAACCAAATCAAGAGCAAATTGTTTACTGGTATAATTTTTGCAGGACTTTAAAAATTTTCAAAATACGTCTTGCATCAGCAAAGAAGTTCATAAAGGACGAAAATTTAATGAAATATTCGAAATTAAATGTAGCGCAGCAATCATTTGTACTGTTACACCTGTATAATGTAGATAAAAAGGTAAAGGTAATATCATTCATAATTAGATGGCTTCGGTTGGGTAAACTATTTTGTTCACGAAGACTTTATTTTTTTTTTTTAGTGAGCAGTGATGAAACCGTGCATTTAATAAATCAGTATTTCGAATAAGTAATAAAGTTTATTATTTAAAACGATGATACATAGTATATAAATATAAAACTGCAATGCAAGTATTGAACGGATAATAGCAACTATTTATTGTATGCATCATGCGATGCAATAACACGATGATTGCCAACATTTATCTACTTTATAATAACTTTTAAATGAAACTTTAAAAAATAGCATTCACACGCGGCAAGTATCATACTATCTCGTTAATTCATAAATTTGTTCGTATTTGAGTGATAAGTCTGTATGATTCGCCACTGCACTGACAATTAAGAGATATTAACGCTTCACGTACCAACTAGTCAGTTCACGTCCACTATTAAGAGATTTTTAATGATTATCGTATAACTAAAGGATAACCTTAACAATTTTCCTCAAAACAACAATTACAAAAGTTGTCCTTATGTAAACATTTATTAAGCTCTTAACTGTTAGGTTGTCGCGGGTAAGTAAAGTGTTAGGTCATATCAACGTACACTCGATCACTCAATTTTCTATCGACTTTTATCCACATTGAATCTAAAACAGAACTCTTAGATTGTTCTTTCTATACGAACAAAATTATGGACTGGTTTAATACGAAATTATATATTATTATGTTCTTATTCAAGAACACTAAATAACTGGCAGTTACTTTATTATATCTTGTTCAGCTATAAACGTGTAATTGTAAAGAACACTTGTTTGTGGAATTGGTTGATAAAATCTATGTATTGTCGAGAGAAATGATATATATGATCATCAAATTTTGCATTAATAATAATTTTTATTTTTAGTTCTTCCTAGTGCTCTTGTTTCTTTTTATCTTTCCGATCGTCAAAGGCTCGCTTGAAGGTATCTTTTATGCACACGTTCTCAAACGTATGAACAAAATTAATGTTTTAATAATTAAATAATTATAATTTAATAATTGTCTTTTCCTTGTGACTTCTGAAGCGTCAGCTTCAGTTATCTGAACTCTTTGTCAAATCCTCGTCCGTTCGAAGGTTGCGATAATTTATAGTTATTCACTGGTCTTTGTAGTTATTTTCTAGTCGTTTGCCGCAGAACATAGCTTGTTCAGTCTATGTTTACGATTATTAAAATCTCAATCACAGAAATAAAATACCGTATCAATAATCTATTGTATCGTGTTATCGGACTTTTAACTTTAGATTGTAGCACATGAAATGATCAATCTTCAGCCACACATTACGTAAGTTGTTGACTCAAATGTATGATACAATTTGGAATTATTTAAGGAAGATTAGATGAGAATAATCAGATGAAACGATAATTATACCCATTACAAATGACCCACTTGGTCCTACTTGCCACTTGTGACGGACAAAGAATTTATGGAAATGAAAAATGAAAAATTGTCGTAAAACATTTAGGAAATATACTGTCAAGTAGCTACAGCTAATTGAACAACCATTATAAGAAAACGGACGTTTACTGTAAAAAGTAATTGAAAATTGGCCTCAAAATATAATTTATTAATTTAATTTATTGATAATTTATTGATTAAATATATATATGAACCATTTCTTATTTTTCTGTTAAAAGACTCACTACTCAAGATATGTCCATACGTTTTGGTAGATTTTGTATAAAAATTGAGGACTTATCACTTTCCCTAGATTATGTATGAACACGTACACATAAAAGACACCCGAGGTATGCATGTACCCAGTTAGCCAAATGCTGTTTCAAGCAAATTTAGTACCAAACCCAGCTTGGAGCAGAATTTGGTCCCCATTTTATATGAATTTGGCACCCAAATTTGTCGACAAATTCGTAGTAAAATTCGGAGACAGATGGATCGCAAATTGAGTGCAAGGTTTGCAAGCAAAATTCCATGCCAAATTAGGGCCAAACCTTGGCTTTGTTTAGCCCTCGTTATAGAGGGCAGGTCCGTTGCACTAAGAGCGGACGTAACCTTGTTCGCAAAAGTGGTGCGTAAACACCACAATGTGCCGTGAAAAGCAAAGGGCCGTAAAAAATGTGTTATACAAAATAAAATACGTGTATAATTATATTATACTCCGATTTTGCCCGATATTTATTTTCAGAACAAGGTTAGATTCCCTCTTAGTGCGGCCGACCTGCCATCTATAACGAAGCTGAACGAAGGCAAGGTTTGGCTTCAATTTGGCATGTAATTTTGGCTGCAGACTTTGCACTCAAATACCAAGCCTAATGCGTAAACATATTTTGGCGCCAAATTCAAAGCAAATTGTTTACTTGGTATCAATGTTTTAGACATCCTTCAACGATTCTCAGGAATCAGGGTCTGCCCCACGGTTTTCGGTGGCTTCTATAAAAGACCTTTATTTAATGCAAAATACATAGGCAGTTACAGTAGCAATATATCGAACGAAGTAATCGGTGATTAAACTATTCGTTTCGCGAGTTTGTCACGTTCGAGGGCGGACTTCGAATTCGCAGTTTACGTCGGGGATACGGGTCCCCGTACTATTTGGCATCAAGCATCGTCTCGAACTCAGACCGCACAATAGCCGTTTTAATTATGTACCCTACGAGGAAGGAGCGTGATAACTTATCGAATAGGTTCTTCAAATATATTGTTATATGTTATATACACAGAGTCGTTGCCTCCCTACGTTACATCATCGCAGAGGTCTTTATTTCGTGTGTATTCGACGTAACCGTATTTTAATCCGTGCAATTTTTAATAAACATTTACTTGCGTATTATAAGCCTCTGTTTCACGTGTACGGACATTTCACTAAATATCCAATTATGGTACTAAAAGAAAAGTGTTCTTTTTTTTTGAAAAATGCGATAGAATTAAAATGTAAGATATCTAAAATTTATCTAAAGATCAACTTAGTTGTTCTCTTTTTATTTCCCTGTGCAATAATACCGTTTAAACGACGAAATAAACAATTAATAGGAAAAATCTAGACAAATAACTGGTGTAAATAATCACGAAGGTATACTTATTACAATGTACATAAATTAAAATGCGGATATTGTAGTACACGTATGTATACACCGACATCGGAATCCGTAATTACTCCCGTTTTGGGAACGCATATCTTCTAATTTTGTAATGTATGCCGTACGTGTTTCGCGTATACGCGACTTTTGACTATAAGTTCAAAACCATGACCTCTGAATCGCCGACAACCGTGCCCCGATGATCGATTCCTTAACCCGCGTATGGGGTCTCGGTTTGTCGTTCCGGTTTGCGAACTCTGCCTCTTCTCCTGACGTGGTAAGCCACGTTTCGATTCGGTTGTCTTGCTCTGTTGGGCGGTTGTTGTTGTTGCCTGTGATGTCCAGGATAGACTGGATAACGTTGCGGCGCGTACTGAATATTACCGGCGGACTCCCTTTGGCCGTTCGTCAAGTATGGGTGCAGCGTCCTCGCGCGCGTATCCTCCGTCACGCGACGACGAAGACAGACCGCGCAGCGACTCACTCGCGACGTATGATCCGCCTTCAGAGTCTGTTGCACCGGCTTACGGAACATCTCGTAGTCCTCGATGGTGGCCAACCAGTACGACGTGGCCGTGGAGAAGTAGTTGCAAGTGCCGAGACCGCGGCATTCGATGAACGGTCGAATACGGAACTCCTCCAGACAGGAGCCGGGCGAGATCAAGGACTGACCGCCGCCACCTGCGCCCGCATCACGATGCTGCAAGTTTCGGTTTCGGATTAATCATCTCAACGTCATAGAACTTTCAGGGTAGCTGTCGTATCAATTTCAGTGTGCACTCATAAATGGAACGGGAATGGACCAATTAACGGACCAATTTATTTCCTAGTTTTGGACTGTTACATCCGATTCGCTCGTCGCGGATCGCAAGAACAACGAAGAACGATTAGTACCAGTAACTTAATTTATAATTCGGAAGTATGGTTTATAATTGCACGGCAGGCGCAAAGATGCTGCGGGCCGTTTCCAAAATTCGGTTATCGTAAAAGACGGTTATCGTAAAATAACTGAACACCACGTGCGACACAACAGTAAATTGCGACCTAATCAGTTGCGAGTAAATCACGACATCGACAAGACGACATAAGACGAAACTAAACTCTCGACAATTTCCCATCCTAAGACGCAAAATAGACACACCCAGGACCAATGACGAAATATAATTTTCCACCACCCAAAACTGTAAGTGACCAATCTCTAAAAGACCGAGTTTGCGTAAATTCAAACACGACGAGAACGCAGCAGAACGGTACAACACCTCAAGACATACAAGCCATACAGAACTTTTAGGAAGACACAACCTTGAAAAATAGTGCTTTGTACAACAGAAGTCCTCAACTCAGATAATTTATTAATAAATCAGTGTTCTACGAAACTCTCGCGCCGAGTCTATTGCTCCGATCGGGACAAGGACCCAACCTTTTCACGAAAAACCCTTTCGTGTGTTGCGGCAACATAACATGGACCAATTCTTTTTGTATTTTCTTTAATCATTTAGCGCTCAAAATGTCTAGGAACAAATTATAATATTAACGCGAGAAAAACTTGCCATCATGTTCAGGTATGAACAAAATATTTTGTTGATTCAACCGTTTGTGTTCCCGTTGGCATTGGTCTAACCTTAGAAATGGATTTAAAATGTCTGATATGACTACTGAACGTATCGTTAGTGTTATTCAACAATTTATGTTTAATCTACAAAAGTATATGTATATTAATTGAGAATAATACAAATACGTTAAGAAAGTTGAGAAGAAATTGTAATATTTAACTCGTTATTATTTCACCTCCTATAGGTAATAATCAAACTTTAATGTATTATGCAGGGTGTTCGACTACAGGTGGGAGAAAATTTAAGGGGTGGTTCTCCAAGGCAATATAAGCCGAAAGTAAAGAATAAAGAAATTGTGATTTTGGCTTCATTTTTTTGTTATTAACATTTAAAAATCCACCTAAAATGCGGTAACCCGACCAACAAAGGTGTATGTTGTGTACGTCACAAAGACGCGCGACAGTCACGTATCAAATAACAGATACTCTGCGTGCTTCACAAGAAGTGACAGCAAGGAATTCGGCAGAAGTGTACATCTGTGTTGGTCGGGTTGCCACATTTTTGCGGTCGGGTTGCCGTTAATAACTAAAAGATGAAGCCGTAATCGCAATTTTTATATTCTTCATTTTCGTCTTATATTGTCTTGGAGAACCACCATTTAAATTTTCTCTCACCTGTAGTCGAACATCCTGCCTGTAATGTATACTTAAAGATAGAATTGCTACTTTTTGCTACCTTTGTCGTCCAAGTTGATATAATGTTATTTATGAGTGACCGCACGCCAGTGTTGCCAGATTAAGACGTGTCTCCCACTCTTTCCTTTCCCTTCTACGACACTATTCCATCACAGCCCAATCACGTGACGCAGTTCATGCATCTGTCACAATGTCACGTGATTAATCCGGTGCTGGCAGAGAGAGGGGTAGCTGTATTCCCCGCAATTCGAGTCAATTGCCCTGATCTGGCGACACTGTGGCACAACTATAGCTGAACACTACAGACTTTTTTCTACATCGATTCTTTCATATGTCGCTATTATTTGTTTATATCATTGTATTTTGAGTTTTATTATGTAGTTAATCGCGGGAAAGAAATCGCATTCAATCTAAGCGCCTTTGAGTTATGTGCGTGGAGATCTAAATAATAGCCACGACGCGAGTATAAACAATAGTATTATCTCTCACTGATTATACTTCAGTTCAATGTTTTTACAAATGTTGGTATCATTTATGTTGAGGACGGTATATATAAGGATCGATGACGGATCAGGTAGTAGCGAGAACAAGGTTTTGACTATTTGTCCATCTGGTGGCGAGCGTAGGAGGTAGCCGCCACAAATTGCTACTCCTACTCTTCCTAATTTTCCACTATTTCCATCACCTTTCAAACACACCAACTAACCAATGAAATTCAATTGCCTAATAAATGAACCATACACAATTTTCCAATACCATACCTCTGAGCTTTCCTAAAATCCTATGTGGTTACAACAAACTCAGAAATGTTTCCTCCATCGAACAATGATTGACTCCAAGTACAGCTAATTGTAAGTCTGACTTGGAGCTCGCAAGCCAAGTCTTGCACTTTTCAATAAAGGAATACTTTTTCTCTAGAATTTGACTCGAAACTATGTGGAGCCTAATTCACCTCTTGCAAGGACAACTGACAATTTCGATCTGACAATACGATCTTATAACCGTAATAAAATTAGTAATCGCGGAGGGGCTCCCGTAATTAGCACTTCTCAATGGACAACGTATTTTCCTTCTTAGATCTGGGTAGCTGAAGGGTCTGATTCGTTCACAATACCAAGTAGATTCTGTGTAGAAGTTTTCTATTCAAATTGTTATGGTGTGTGTAGACTTTCAACCAATGTCTGGAGTATTATACTCACCATGAGAAAACTGTAACCGATCCAAAGTTCGTCCCAACCTCCTGGGCACGTTGGTATAGACATAGTCTGGCTGTGCACCGCGATTAGCCGGGTTGGTGCTTCGCAAACGGAGCATCTCGAGATGTATCTACCGACTTCCGGTGACGGTATTGGCGTCATCGACATTGGCATGGGCTCCGTCGTGCTCAACCAGTAGCTGTAGTCGTTACGATTCGCGTAATCGCACACGTTGTTGATGTTGCAGAACATATATGGCATGGCGGAGAATTTTCTAACACAACTTCCCGCGGCACCTAAGAAAATCAATCGGTTCACAAATATTAAAAATAGTCAAATTGTTTACTAGATCTAAATATACCTATTAAGTACACTTAATAGTCGTTCAGTTTTCAGTGTATCGGTTTTATAAGTTTCGTCATTGCTTCAGTCAATTTTTAGATTTAGATACCATTGGGGCATTTCAAAATTGTTTTTACATTGAGTTGCACATACAAGCAGAGTGATTCCTGGAATTCAAACTTAAAAGCTATCGCCACCCTAACTAGCCTCCCGTGAAGGTGATATGGATTCTACTAGGAATTACCTCAAATTCCACGAGCCTTTAGATTCAATATCATAAGGGGTAGAAATCAGACACTTACAATTGCCTTCTAAGATTCATAGGAACAAATTAATATTACGGGTCTACGCGGGGGAGGCCCCGCGCTCGCCCTTTTCAGGGTGCAAGCCGACGGGACAGGTTGACGCCCCTCGAGTTAACTCTCGGAGCAGGGAGGATGTTGATCCGTCCCCCCTAACAGCATTGTTTGCGGGGGGGGGGCGTAACGTGCCGGATCGCGTCTCCGACGACACTTCTTTACCGGTGGCGGCATCTTCTTGCCCTGGCCGGGACGGGGACCTTCGAGTTACCCGCTCTGGGCGGGGCACGGAAGCTCCGGAAGCCGTGGATGGGCCGAGCTCGGGCTCGGGAAGCCTAATCCCACGGCTCCAGGGATGGCGCGTAGAGTAGTTAAGGGGGGGAGGGTGTCCTGTAGAGCACTCGTGTGATCCAGGCACCTCCCCTTTAGCTTAGGTGACCTCGGTAACCCCGGCATCTCCCAGGGAGTCGGGGTATGCGTAATCAGTGGGACAGTGATTGAAATTGACTAGATTGAAATGCTAGCGCGGAACACGGGTGCCCCCAGAAGTCTAGAAGCGGATAGGGTGGAGTTTGTGGGTATACATACTCGGTACTACACACCTCTGCCGAGGAGTCCCACATAACCTGGTCAGGTATTCTATATACTATAATAATAATCTGCCGAATATTGCAAATTACGCCTAGAAAACGCAAAAGTAGGACTTTCGAGGGGCCAAACGTTCTAGACTTATCTTTACCTAACAACTTTGACTACGGAAAAGACCCATCTTTGAATTATTGAGACATGGTTTGCGGACTCCCGAACCCTTGCAATTCTCGTGTACGTATATGCGGATCTAGCGTTGTGAGCGTGGCACACTCTCACTCGAGCGGCCGGAGACCAGGCTCTTAAGTAAGATTGATGAACCCAGTCAGACAAAATTGTCACGGCAAAAATATCAGCAGAGTCTGCTAGTCGACGCAGGCATCAGATTTGCAGCAGACGCTTGGTACAGCGCCCCCTACTCAATATCTATTGCACCATCTAGCGACGATTTTAGTGACTGCAACTCCTGTCATTTCAATTATACATGTAACTGTTTAAAGAGCACTAAAAGCGACTATTTTTCATTACTTTATAGAAAAAACAGAAATGTATTATTTCAGATTTTTAGCAATTTTTACTACAATATATGTATTATAATTAAAATAGCCGCTTTTAGTTTTCTTTAAACCTAGATCTCTCTTAAATGTATTTTTTTTATCTTCGCGCCCTCTATCGTAGAAATTGAAATTGTTGAAATTGCAGATTGACTAGCGACTCACTAAAATCGCCGCTAGAAGCTGCTTAGTGTCAAATAAAAATCTGCGCTAGCAGACTCTGCTATTTCAATTAAATATAAAATATTAAGGATATATATTTCGCACCAAGATCTTGTCCGTATGGATGTCCATTGCCCATTATATGCAGTAATGAGAAACCATCCCAAAGTTTAACCGTGTTCTTCGGACATAGGGGTATCATTTCAGACTGCGAGTGTCGCGCGAAATGGAAACCTCTGTTTCGCGGGCCTGGCCCTGGAGGCGCTGGCACTCCTGGTGGTCCAGAATATCCTAGAAAAATCCAAAGATTTCATAATAATATTTTAAATGCTTACAAACTTGGACTTTTATTTGGAATTGTAATGTTAACTTGTAGAATAAAAGCAAAGTATAAAATGCCGAATAGTTGCTTTAAGATTTATATTTACTACAGAATTCTATTTCCAATTATTAATTTATCAATTAGTAATTGTTATACCTGGTGGTCCTTGTCGACCAACAGTACCAGGAGGACCTAGATAACCCTCAGGACCATCTTCACCATCAGGTCCTTGGGGTCCTGGCAAACCAATCATTCCATTCTCTCCTGGTCTTCCAGGAATCCCGTCTTGTCCAGGTTCGCCCATCATTCCTTTCAGTCCAGGGAAACCTAGAAAAAAAAGTCGCCTTGGTAGTATTTCAAACGAACTTGTAATTTTTTAAATCATTCAATTGAAAAGTGATTTACCTGGTAGCCCTATAGATCCCATGTCACCGGGTATCCCTTTCCGCGGATGTGGCGAGAACGGATTCATACCACGATCTCCTTTTGGCCCCTGAAAAATATTATAATATTGTTCAGAGGTGATTACATTACCAAGTAAATAATTATAATTAAAAATAGTACAATTAAAGTTGTCCAAGTTATTTCGAATAATGAATTTCAAAATTAACATTTTGTTAATATTATTAATAATTACATTCTTATGTTTCGATTCGATGTTATTAAACATCAGTTTTAGTATTCGCAAATTATGACATACATAGGTATAAAAACAACTTTGTAGATAGAAAGTAAATGGTACAAATCATAAAACTTTTTTCTGAAAGTTTTGCAATTAGTTTCCCATTATGTGATTTAAACGGTACGAGAATCAAGTTTTGTTTTTAGATGAAACGAAAGATTATTTAATAGTACGTTTGAAACCGAGTTCAACAGTACATTCAAGTCTATTCGTTTTTTATGATCACCTTGGAGTATTCCCGTTATTTGTAATAATGTGAAAAAATTAAATACACAAAACTTGCATGCTATGGCAGGGAAAATGTAGTGACGCAAACATTTCTTATGTGGGTAAAGGCGTTTCGTAGATCTCAAGGTTACCTTGACTTCCTTGGCCTACGTTGTATATATAGGTACTTGCCATATTGAAGTTGAAAGTTATTTCGGTAATATCTTGTTAACTATTAGGTTTAGGATATATGAACGTCAATACATTTTTACCCACAATTCGATACTTTATCGATTCATTATACAAAAGGTACTTCATTCTATTAAAAGAAATCGAAGTTGACCGAAATCGACCTTGAGTACTTCGAAACGCCATTACTCATATCCAAAATGTTTGTATCAGAATATTTTCCCCTCTATATCATGCAAATTTAGAGTATGTTGTAACCGTTCTTTTTGCATTCACTAGTCCCCAAGTATTAATTTGGTTTCTATCTTGACTAGTTCACGCAAAATCTATTCTATCTTGCGGGGGCCGGTTACTTATAATAAAGTTTATAGACAGAACTTTGGTAAAATGGGTAATATATTCTGTATAATCTTATTTCAAGCTAGAAGCTGTCATAGAAAAACTGTTTATATATGTATATATGCGCCGGCTCGCGGTCCTTCCCGACGTAGCGGGCAATAAATATCGTTCTGACGACGCACCGACTTCTGAGTATCGGTAATCCCTACCGTATACTCGCAACTTGTAAACACGCGATGTCTACCGGGTGACTACGCACGCAGCTCGCTCGCTTCGCCTCTACGCCTGGATTTCAATACCCGATCTTCTCGTCTTGATCTGAGTCGTGACCCGCGAAATGCGAACTTGTGACCTGTCTCACCAACCATACATTCGGCCGCAAGTACGGGCGAATGGTATGGATGGAGACGCACACTAAGCCAATGCTCACGCCACGCTACCAAGGATTCTGCTCTTCGGCACGTTATGTGGCCTCCGAACGTCCTCCGTATAGATAGCGGCAGAATGATTATGACCGTGCACTCAGCCACAAGTACATGCACATGACAAGGATGGAGCCGTACACTAAGCCAGCAATCACGCCACGCTACCAAAGACTACGCTCTTCGGCACAGTACGTGGCCTCCGAACGTATTCTGTGTAGATAGCGGCAGAATGACTATGACTGTGCCGTCGGCAGCAAAGACATGTGAATGGTTTGGATGGAGCCGCACACTAAGCCAGCGATCACGCCACGCTACCAAGGATTCTGCTCTTCGGCACGGTACGTGGCCTCAGAACGTCTTCTGTGTAGATAGCGGCAGAATGATGATGACTGTGCAGTCGGTCGTGAGGACAAGCGGAAGGTATGGATGGAGCCGTGCACTAAGCCACTGGTCACGCCACGCTACCAAGGATTATGTTCTTTGGCACGGTGCGTGGTCTCCGAACATATTCCGTCCAGACAGCGGCAGAATGATCGTGACTGTGCAGGTCTGACTGAAACAGGTATGGGTTTTTCGAACACGAATCAAGACTTGAATTAAGTGTCAACGACAGCGAATCTGTCTACACCGCACAAACTGCGTCAAATTGTCGGCAATGCCACAGCGCAGTTTGCAGCTGTGACTCCGCGGTTTGAGGCGCATACGCGTCGAGGATAGAACAGTCGGTTTGTCTGTTCTATCGGGTCGGTTTGACCCCTCGATCGCGTACCGTGTCTCGCCGGCGGGACACCTCGCGAAAGCGTGATTCTAGATCGGCTTCCAGACGTAGAGTGATCTATCCGCGGCAGGCATCGACCTCCTTTGATCGGTATCAAGTGGAGATCGATGCGCGCGCATTGCGACAAGTGTCGCGATATCTCGCGGTCCTTTTTCCCGTCAGGACTCGCAGGATACGTCACAGAATGGTGTGGTGGGGTTGCCATTGAGTTTAACATACACGATGTCTCTATATGTGACCTGTACGGTTACAATGTCAATTTTTTTACACGTGAAATGCTATTGAAAATTAATTATACAGGGTGTTCATTTGGAAACTTTCCAGCCGAATATCTCGAAATGTATGAAAGATATTAAAAAAAGTGTAAAACACCTGTCCAAGACTTTCGAGGGGGAAAGAGGGGGACAGTATCAGTTTTTTATTTGGGTGACGTTTTCAAGGTCATTTGAAGGTCGACTTTGTTTTTTCAAATGGAAACCTATATTTTTTGTTATGGTATCTTATTTTTATCTGCGCACTAGTTTCGGATCACGTGTACATATATCTAGGTATATTAACTAGGTATATCCCTGTATATACCTAGTTAAGGCAAATTATAATATTCAACTACTCAATGTGAAAGAGAATAAATATAAAACGTAACTAACTTTTGGACCTGGAGGTCCATCCAATCCTGGTAGACCAGGTTCTCCATATTCGCCACGTTCTCCTTTGATTCCGGGTTGCCCTGGGAATCCAGGAAGACCTGAGTCACCCCTCTCACCTTTGTGCCCGAATCTTCCATCGAATCCAGGCAATCCTACTTCGCCAGGCTGTCCTTTGACACTCACGCCAGACAATCCCGGTTCTCCTGCGTAACCTTTTGGTCCTGGTAATCCAAGGAGACCTGGTAACCCTTCCAATCCCGGAGTTCCAGGATAACCGACGAAACCTTTCGGCCCTATTTAAACAAGTTATATTAACAGCAACAATGAGATTTGGTGCAGTATTGCGCCTCGAGTTTATTATTTCTGAACTTTTTCCGAATTACGAATCACATTTCATGTACTTGTAAAATGGTTAACAAAATGAACAGATTTGCAGATTCTTTAATGCAGGAACAAAAATTGATTACTAAATATAAAAATATTTCTTAACGAAATAAGGAGATAAAGAAACAAAATATTATAATGCGTGCAAGATGATTTTAGTAACTGGATCGAGCATGGTTGTGTTCCGAGTGTAAAAATCAAGAAATTGCAAAATGTAATTATGATTTGGTATGATATAGTACGCAAGTATAAGTAGATTCTTTGTAATATTCCGTGCCTAAATGATGTAAGATAAACTTTTGAGTATCCAACTCCTTTTGTACAATGTAACAATAACTTAGTTTATAATGAACTCCACGGTTAAGTTTTATCAATTCCTTATCTGAAAATTGTTACTTAAAACTTATGAATACGAGTATATCTCCTTTTAATTTGCAGAAGTTCAATCTGCCGCACAAATTATCAGTATTATTAAAAAATGCGGGAATGATTAAATGTAACTTTTTGGAGATGAAGGTAAGTACAATATTAAAGGAAAGTCTAATGAACACGTACCTTGATCTCCCGGAAGACCTTTCGGTCCGCGGAAACTTAAACCAGGTTCTCCACGAATTCCTTTCGGACCATTTGGCCCGTATTCTCCAGGAGCACCTTTTTGTCCATGAACTCCTGGAATGCCAGGTATTCCATCCAATCCAGAGCGACCTTCTTCGCCATGTTCAGGGAATTCCCCAGGTGCTCCTAAAGTAGGATATTTTGTTATATAGTTGACACTGGATAACTACTCAGTCATGTATAGGTATTTTATAGGAACACCTCTCGGCAGAAGTTTCGGATTGTACTCAAATTTTGCACATAGCCTTATTTTGCATTAAATACATGTTTCCCAAACGTACTTTTGGCGACTCGAAAAAATCTTGTTTCATATTAGTATCATTTTCTACTTTACCGGCATAACGCTTGCATTAGGAATTGTTCTGAATATATTATTGCTGTACGCGGGTTGGATCAGTTCTGGATTAGATTTAGATACGATTATGTTTAATTTTTATTGTTGTATAGGCATGGTTGAGCATGGTGGCAGATGTCGCTTAGAAATGTATAGAGACACATTGATTGGTTTGTTACAAAAATATGTTGAAATCGTTACGGAAATAAAGGTAAGGTAGACAATGTCATGTCAGTATGATGGAAAATGACAATAAAATGAGAAAAAATTTTTTTTCAAATTGCCAAAAATCATCGAAAACCAAATTAAATTAATGCAAAAATGGGGCTATATGGAAAATTTGAGCTTTATCTGACTTGACTGATTTTCGGAATCAGAATGAGCTCCACGAGAATGAAAATCTACGGATTTTCGGAATGAGCATTAACCCACCTCTCGTTCATACGCTTTATTCACACACGTGCCCATTCTGTTCTGTCGCATACTAATTGTAAGGTCTCACAATCTATACAGTGGATGAAATTTTTTCTTTTTCAGTTGCCCGTCGTCAATTCCTAACCATTACTTAATATTTTTTATTTCTTTATTTTGAAACTAATAGTGTTCTCATAGAAATTTGGTTTACTGAAAACTAATAAAAGAGAGCATGTTCGCCATTAACCTTTTGATAACTACTCATTTCTGGAGAGTGACCGTTTCTATAATCTCACAAACAGATAGTTATCGGGTATTCACTGTATTTAGAGCCAAGGGTAGTCACGTGACTTTTGCAGAACCAGCAGCCATTGACGTAAGATCCATATTGGTCTTCATCCAACGGGTCTTAAATCTCTGACTAAACTTGTCACATTTTTTGTTCTATATTATCGATATTATGAATTCTGACGCCAGAAACGTGGTTCAAGTTTTTGGGTTTATTTCGCAGAGAATCAAGACAAAATATAGCTCAATTTGTAGCTGGAGATATTTTTAAGCGCGCGCTGCTCTCGATTTCATCCAGAAAACTCATCCAATGGTATAAAAATGCTTGGATTGCACGGCATGCACATCGTCAATTTGTGGCCTACTTCTAATGTTCACATTATCAAATACCTGCATAATCTCGCCAGCTCATGACTAGCCCGCGCTAGATTGATCCTTTCTCTGTCGAATAAGCCCTTTCCCAGCGAAAAATATTCTCATATAAGTTTTTCCCCCCTTTTTTGTTGGTAACCTGGTTACTTTACCTTATCGCGAATCTATGGAGTCTTGACTCTTAAGATAACACTGCTATCATTCATTCGTAATTTTATCAAAGAATGAAAGTATATTATTTTCACCTGGTAGGCCTGGACGTCCTTGATCGCCAGGAAGACCTGGCAATCCTGGTAATCCAGGGAAACCGTCAGATCCATAGAATCCTATGTCACCTTGTTCACCCTAAAAGAATTTACATTTTGTTATGAACGTTATGTAGATTTACAAACGCAATTCATTTTATGCAGCTAGTAAATAAACAAATTAATTTAACTATCATCTAACTAGAATTTCTGAAAGATCCCTCGTAATGCCATTAGATGAAATACCTTTCGACCATGTATTCCTACGATGCCTTCGTCACCTCGTTCTCCCTTCTCACCTTGAATACCCATTAGACCAGGATTTCCGAAGTCACCTTTCTCTGCCACAGCGTACGATGGTAAACCTGGTTCACCTATGTAACCCTTCGGTCCTGGTACACCCGTTAAACCAGGCATACCTCGAGGACCTTGATCACCAGGCATTCCTAAACAGAAATGGCGTTAAATATGTCTTGCTAGAGTGCAAATTGTGTAACAGTATTGTAAACTCACCTGGTATACCCATCAGACCAGGATCGCCATCCAATCCTCTTTTACCCTTAGGACCATCTAATCCAGGGGGTCCAATTAAGCCACGTTCACCTTTTACACCATATCTACCATGGATACCAGCTGCTCCTTTTCTTCCCGGGAATCCCCAATCTCCAATTGGCCCCTTCAAACCATCCGGTCCCATATCACCGATTTCTCCCTGTGTAAAAAGTATTTCCAATTAATGTTTCGTTGCAGTTTCCAGTGCGGTAAGTGTGAACAATAATATTAAATGTATTAATGCGAAGTCAATAACATAGATAGTGTGTAAGAATAACTTATCAACTAGACGTGTTTATAGTAACGTTCACAGTAGTTTGTAAATAATTTTCTGATAAAGACGAATCCTAACCAGACAATGGAAACAATTATAATATTAATCCCGTTTCGTGAAAGAGTTTTGAAAATCAAACTGATATTGTTACAGTTGTAGGTGAAAACGTCTGTACCTTTTATCGATATTGGTCCTTATTCTACAAAACAATTACTTATTACAGTTTTATTCTGATATAAGTCGATGGCTCGGGCCGTCTTTTGTCGTATTTCAGATAAGAGTACCTATATACAGTGAATACAGTTTTGTACAAGTATACAGTTTTCGCCTCATGTAATAAACCAATCCTTCCAACTTCCCAATAATATTCAAGTCATTTGACCTAATTTTAATTAAACTATGTTGTTTCAAATAGTGTGGATTCAGTTTTGATCTTCAGTGTATATATGTGGTTTGACTTTATTCTCAAGTAGGCGAGAGGTAGCAGCAGGCCATAAAGTTGTCGACCGAACAGTGATATTTTTCGTTGGAAAAGGATAAAATATGACATAGGGTAAGGAAACCAATTACTTTGCGGATGCCAATTACTGTGCCTATATTAATTATACTTATTTTTAAAGCATAATGAATATTAAAAAGGAAATATAGAACATATGTATTAACTAATTTAAATGAAAACAATTTAATATTTCTTCTCTAATATTCCAATTATTATAGTAATTGGCACTCCCACAATAATTGGGTCGCTTACATTTTCCTCACGTTCTGATGCTAACTTCTCATTTCGAAGTAAACATCGCCGTTTTATATCGGATTAAAGCTGTATGTCGATTTTGTACGGAGTTTCTGTATGTACGAATTCATTAAACTTTACTTCAACTGTCCAACAAATTGTAACCCGTTTATCACATTTTTATAATTGGCAGCTAACTCCGATAGAGCTTGACATGTTCATGTCGACATGTATAAGTATGGTTCTTCTCATCTGACAAAACTGCATATTACGAGGAAATTGATATTATTAATCGTTTAACAAACATTTTTATGCATTTTGTTAACTTTGTTTCAAATTTATTAATTTTATTGTTAAATTTAATTTTTTGTGAATAATTACCATCACATGTGTATTAGTAACCACATTAAAATTTTTTTTTTAAATTTTGCTATGTACCGCACTCTTTAGAGTGCCAAAAATCAAAAAATGTTACGTTAATTGTAGATGAATTTTTGCTGTAAAAACGTTTATAAGTTCAAAGGTTCCTATATGTAATCCTCTGTATTTAGAGCAACCCTAATGAGAACGTAAAAATACTCTCTTTCATAAATTGTTTCGCATATAGAAAACCGATTGTACCTTCAAAACCGGCACAATAAGTCCAGAAGCTGAATCGATATAGGTTTGTGTCAGAACTTCTATTGTATAACAGTTATATAAATTGCGTAACGATAAATATTAAATTAGGATGGTAAATTTGCCTTCAAATAATTAAATCCTTCAATATTGCTTCCGCTTCCAAAGTATGATGAAATTTGGACTAGTAATGAGCTGTACCCATTATTTTGTAGCAACGTACACTTTTTGTAGACAATTAAAATATTTGCAATAGAGTATGTGAAGTTAAGGCGCTTATCTTAAATGATGGTGGTTCAATGGATCAATTACCGAAGAAGCTAAAAGTTTTGAATATTTATAAGATCAGTCAGGTAAAGCTAAGAAATGGATATAAGGAACTTTTTAAATAGACTGAAAAATGTTAGTGAAAGTATACGATAGTCGCAATAAATGAAATGTTTTGAATTTACTACCCAGGTAGTCAAATGCTGTTTCAAGCAAATTTAGCGCAATGTTTGCGAGCAAAGGACTTGTTAATTTGGTACCACACCCTGCTTGGAGCAGAATTTGGTCCCCATTTTATATGAATCTGGCACCCAAAGTCGACAAAATCCTAGTTACATTCGAAGACAGATGGATCGCAGATTGAGTGCAAAGTTTGTAGGCAAAAATCCATGCTAAATTGGAGCCAAACCTTGGATTTGTTCGGCCCTTGTTACAGAGGGCAGGTTCGTCGCACTAGGAGCGGACGTAACCTTGTCGTATTAGTAAATATCGGGAAGAATTGAAGTATATCTTCTTGTAGGGTGGAAAAAGGTATTTTATATAAGTTTCTAAAGTCCTGTTCGCGAAAGTGCTGCATGAACACCACAATGTGCAGTAAAATACAAAGCGCCGTAAAAAATGTATTGCAAAAAATAAAATATGTGTATACATGTATCATACTCCGATTTTGTCCGATATTTACTTTCAGAACAAGGTTAGATTCCCTGTTAGTGAGACCGACCTGCCCCTTATAACGAAGTTGAACGAAGCCAAGGTTTGGTTTCAATTTGGCATTGAATTTTGGCTGCAGACTTTGCACTCAAATACGGAAATTCCTAATGTGAAAATATATGGATAGGAATTTGGAGACGAATTTTGGTGCCAAATTCAAAGCAAAATTGTTTACTGGGTATTTATTAATAATGCAAAAATTACGTTTCATTTACTGTATTACATGCCTACCTTTGGTCCAGGTGTTCCATGAGCTCCATCATAACCTGCTTCACCTTTCATTCCCTGCAAACCATTGAAACCGTCGACAGCTAAACCAGGTTCACCGGGTAAACCAGGTCGACCATCCATGCCAGGATATCCGGGGACTCCAATTTCTCCCATAAAACCATGTTCACCAAGTTCACCTTGCGGTCCACTAAACGAATTTTCTCCGGGGAGACCATCAGGTCCATCTAGACCTCTGTCTCCAGGTACACCTTTAAATCCAGGGTGACCTATGGCGCCGGGAAGGCCAGGGAATCCAACGTCCCCTAGTTCGCCTTTAATACCCGGTAGACCCGGAGGACCTTCTTCATCACCAGGCCAGCCTGGTGCACCGGCGTCACCGACTTCTCCAACGTCACCATCTTCTCCTAGAGGACCAGGTGGACCCGGCGGACCGTCCCTTCCTAAATAACCCATCGGGCCATCGTCACCGTCGTTGCCTCTGCGTCCAATGATACCGACTTCTCCTTTCAAACCCTTCATTCCGTCGAATCCGGGTGGACCGTCGGGACCTAAATGTAATGAAGCCATTCAGAAAATCTAATCAACATTTTCGTTCGCACCTGGGATACTATCTTCTACACACATGTTTTTCGCTATTTTTATACTGTTCATGTAGTATTGCTTAATAAATCTTGGCAACCCATTTAGCCAAATGGCGTTTCTAGCAAATTTTAGCGCAATGTTTGCACCACACTTTGCGAGTAAAAGACTTGCCCATTTAGTACCAAACCCTGTTTGGAGCATGATTTGGTCCCCATTTTATATGAATTTAGCACCAAAATTTGTCGACAAATTCCTAGTCAAATTCGGAGACAGATGGATCGCAAATTGAGTGCAAGGTTTGTAAGCAAAATTCCATGCCAAATTAGGGCCAAACCTTGGCTTTGTTTAGCTCTCGTTATAGAGGGCAGATCCGTTGCACTAAGAGCGGACGTAACCTTGTTCGCAAAAGTGGTGCGTAAACACCACAATGTGCCGTGAAAAGCAAAGGGCCGTAAAAAATGTGTTATACAAAATAAAATACGTGTATAATTATATTATACTCCGATTTTGCCCGATATTTATTTTCAGAACAAGGTTAGATTCCCTCTTAGTGCGACCGACCTGCCATTTATAACGAAGCTGAACGAAGCCAAGGTTTAGCTTCAATTTGGTATGGAATTTTGGCTGCAGAATTTGCACTCAAATATCAAGCCTAATGCGGAAACATATGCATATGAATTTGGAGACAAATTTTACTGCAAAATTCAACCAAATTGTTTACTGGGAATGTCTTTTTAAAAGTAGGTACACTTGTAGTACTTTTACTACTTTTATCTGTGGAACGTACAGGATGATTCAGCTAACAAAAGTTTCCTAGTGTTTGGTCTATGAGAAGATGGTTGAAACGAAAGTTGTATGGATTCAAAAGTACCATGTAATGTAATAATTAGTTCCTTCCATTTTTTTATCCAGATATAAAGGTCACCTTGAGTTTTTTTCTCTTCCGAGCGATAAATTTTAATTGTTAGCGTTAAAAAGAGAATTTATCCCAAAGTAAAATATTGTAACGGTAAATGGGGTGAAAAACAAATGGTTAGTGTGATATTTTTTAATTGACGTGGCAAGAGTTGCAGATACTAAAATCATCGCTAGATGGTGTAACAGACATGTGATGGTGTAACTGTAACTGTATGTAACTGTCCGCTGCAAATCTGCTGCCTGCATCATTTAGTAGACTCTGCTGATTTTCTGTCATTGTCGGGTTTGACTGACTGGTGTGACTTTGATCGAGTTAATTGCTTTATGCGTTTTAGAAATGGTTTGCAAAACTAAGTAATTATTAACTTTTCACTACGTGGTTAAAGAGAAATGATTCGTACAGACTCTGTTTCTCTATAAATGTAAACAAGCCAAACTAATCACAAACCATTATTCTTAAAAAATTAACTGTATTAACTATAATCTATTCGTATAAACCAAACGTTTCGACAATATATGAAGGTCTCTAAAATAACGCCTCCACTCTCTAAATTGTGTATTTTCTCCAAGCTGTTGAATGAAAAGTTATGTTCATTTTCTTCTTCATTTAGTTAATCATTTTTCCAATTTATTGTGTTATAGCGTGTACACACACCCAGTCCGCCAAACCCGCCATGGCAAGAAGCCATAGCAGAGTCTGCTAGACGACGCAGGCATCAGATTAGCAGCGGACGGTTGGTACAACGCCCTCTTCGACATATCTGTTGCACCATCTAGCGACGATTTTAGTGACTGCAACTCCTGTCATTTCAATTATACATGTAACTGTTTAAAGAGCACTAAAAGCGACTATTTTTCATTACATTATAGGAAAAACAGAAATGTATTATTTCAGATTTTTAGCAACTTTTACTACAATATAGGTATTATAATTACAATAGTCGCTTTTAGTCCTCTTTAAGCCTAGAGTTGGCTTAAATGTATAATTGTATGTGCGCGCCCACTGTCGAAGAAATTGAAATTGTAGATATTGCAGATTGACTAGCGAGTCACTGAAATCGGCGCTAGATGATGGCATATCGCAACTGACGATGGATATTGCGCTACGTTGCGTAAACAGATGGATACGGGGTTGGTCCGCTAGTCCCCAACCAGTCTAACGGAAATTTGCTTCCTGTGTACTTTTACCAAGACTATTATGCATATTGACATTACGACACAATAATTACTATGTCAATTTTACATATTTTGTGTTATCACTTTTGAGAGCATTTTGAAGTTGAATAATCACTCAATGAAAGGTTAATTTTCTGAAATTAGACATTTTAGATAAAAGTCACGTACCTCGAATACCAACTTCTCCAATTCTTCCAGGCATTCCAGGTTGGCCAGGTATGCCAGGGAATCCGCGAGGACCCTGCACACTGTCACCCCGTTGACCCTTGGCGCCCTATTGATCGGTTTGCGCCGTTAAATCCAATGACCAAATGCTTCATAGTTTTTTTGTTCGTTTCTATTCACAAGCGTGTAGTATTACCTGAAGGCCAGGTAAACCGGCCATACCAGGAGCTCCTTTGCTACCTCTGACACCTTTGGGCCCGTCGATCCCGGGTCTCCCTCGTAAGCCCATTGGTCCAGCATCACCGAAGTCTCCCTTCTCACCCCATAAACCTTGTTCTCCAATGTCACCATATGTCTGATTTGAACCTGGCTCACCTCGCTCACCTTTGTTACCTACGCGACCCTGAAACGCAAATCGTAATAATTATATTGAGTAAGACACAATGAAGGACAAAGACAGTCGTACCTTTCGTATATTGTACACACTTCATAATATAATTTGATACCTAAAATAACTTTAATAATCTAAAGATAATGTATGTAAATTATCTTAATGACCTCTGTTATTGTTAGAAACAAATTTTTATTCGTATAAAAATGGTATTTAATGGTATTTTAATGGTATTTGTTGTAAGTGCTAACACTAACCTAATGTACGACAAAAGCTTGTCACTGATATGTTGAGGCTCGTTTTGATACCATACACTTTTGTATCTAAAGACTTTTTATATCCTTAATAACAACGATGATCATTAAGATGAACAAAGTCATTTCTTCCGTCTGTATACAACACGGCAGAACAGGTAATATAAATGAATTTCTTAAAATAATAATAATTTCCATCATATTTATGCTGTAGATTAAATTGAACTCCACACGAACCTACCCAATAATAATAAGTAAATTGAACCAACGTTTGAACAACACTACCGCGGACATCCCTACATTTTACACCGTAGTTGTACAGTATTTTTACGATCTCCAATTGTATACACAAAAATTTAATTTGCGAAAAAATGGATTGTTTTTTATTAATTGAACAAATAAGGCTTTTACAGTTTGTGTACGTTCAATTTTGTGAGTAACTGTAGATAGTAATAATGCCACATTATTTTTGCTGTATGAAATCATTAATTATAATCTTAAGTTTACTTGTAATAAATCTTGTAGACAAGTCGATTATCTAAATGACTATAATAGTTTTTCAATGACACGGTTCTGAAACTGCGGGTTTAGATGTTTTAAATAGTATGGCATTTTGTTTCGATTAGGGATTATGTACCCAGCATTATGATTTACCATAATATAATTCGTGATCAATTTTCATATTTTATGCACTTACCGGAAAACCTACGGGTCCTTCATTTCCTGGAGTACCAGGCGCGCCACGTAATCCTTGATCTCCCGGCATTCCTGGGTATCCCTTCAATCCAACGGGACCTTGGCGTGCTATACCCGGAGATCCAGGTATTCCTGATGCACCTGGATATCCTTCATCACCAGGACGCCCTTGAGCACCTTTTGCACCATCATCTCCTACAAAAATTCATTGTTAAGTTCTACGGACCACTTTTTCAGTTCTTTAAATTTTGACCAAGCAATTTTTTCATACTTTTATAATTAACCACTCGATAGAAAACTGTGTAAATTGTAACTTGCGTCGTTTTATCAAAGTTAGAGACACGTTTTACATATTCTTCTCCACGAAGATGTATTGTAAAAAGAAGAAGTACAAGTACAGTTTTTTTCTCGTCATATGTCCCAAATATAAGACCAATTAAAGTCCCAGAAGTATCCTCACTACCGCGAGGTGAACCACGTGAGGGACTAAGAAGCTCGAGTGGCCACGGTCGCCGAGGAGTGTAAACATAATACGGGTCGGGCATATCGGTGTGAGACCAGCAGACCATTACTAATTCAACAACTAAACTTCTTTATTCTTCATTATTTTTTATGCGACATTCACCAACTCATTCGTAGCACTTTTCTAACGAAAATGATACCAAATATGATATAATCCCCATTATATTTAATTGTGTAATCAACGATTAAAGTTTTCGGACGCAAAGTAGAACAGCGTTTGGGAAGAAAGGGACGCGGAGGGCCGAAACATTCGGGAAAGATGAAAGACTGGCGTGAGCTCAGACCTTTAAATAAAAATTTAAACATTTTTATTACCAATTATTGTTTTATGAGACTTTCACCAATATATTTGTGGAATTTTTCTGATTAAAATGATGCCAAACACTATATCATTCGGATCATGTTTACACTAATTTTCCTTTAATACAATGATAATGGGAAGTAACTTTCATTACACAAGTAAATGTCATCGGAATTATATCATGTTTGTTATAATTTTCATAATTAGAAAATGCCACAAATATGTTGGTAAAAGTCCCATAAGAAAATAATGAAAAACAAAGAAGTTTTGTTACTGGATTAGTAGTGGTCTCACATCGATACACCCGACCCGTATTATGTCTACAATCCTCGGCGACCGTGGCTATTTGAGCTTCGCTGTCCTTTTCTATTATGTGATCTTATTGTACATAAAAAGACTACAATTTTCGTAAGATACTTTTTTTTTATCTGCGCACTTCTTCATCTTCAAAAATTTTCGTTTAGAATTTGAGATTCGTCTGTATTATTGTTTATAAAACAATGGAGAACATCTGAAAAATGTTTTATAGTTATAAAGAAATTACAAACTTTCTCGCGGTAAAGGTATGACTCGCTCTGCTTCTCTTTAAATATCTCCGAAACTAGTGCGCGGATAAAAAACAGTGTCCTACGAAAACTGCTGGACTTTTTACGTACAATAAGATTCCATAATAACAAGTATAGCTTTCCAATTGAAAAAACAAAGTTGACCTTCAAATGACCTTGAAAACACCACCAAAATAAAGAACTGATAATGGCCCCCTCTATCCCTCTCGAAATCCTTCGACGCGTGTTTTATATTTTTTAAATATCTTTCATACTAGGGTACAATGTGGCATTTTTGATGTGCAAATAACAAACAATAAAATAAGTAATTTCAAACTGAAAATCTGGAAGATCTGCTGATCTTATTTTATTTTCCTATTTAATACAAGCGACAGTGTTTTTCGTAACTTCTCACCTGGAGCGCCAACTTCTCCTTTGAATCCTTTTTCTCCTAACAGGCTTATATCGTATTCCGAAGATGCTCCTGGTTCTCCTTTCCTTCCTCTATCACCTTCCGCGCCTTTCATCCCCGGAAAACCGGCGATACCTGGATCTCCTCTCAATAATTCACGCGGTACCTGTGCGTCGTCACCTCGCTCACCAGGAATGCCATCTATCCCTGGAAGCCCATCTCGACCAAAAGGTCCTGGAGGTCCATGATCACCCTACAAACAAAATAGGTATTACGAATATAGAAGTTACTCCAAATGAGACACCTTACAAGTATGTTGAGAAAGAAAAATAATATTATCATTGCCTTGAATCTGGACAAGAAAGTCTCCGAATATTTTATACGAATTTTAAGAAATATATTGTAGAACGAACGATACTTCAGTCTGTCCACAGTTTTATTTATCAATTCTTTTCAACATATTTTTAACAGTACTTCTTGTAAACACATTATCTAGCCTTTCTCTCGTTCCTAATGTAGCAGCTATTGTCTACTTTGATACTCTGGGTCAAAATTCACCCGTGCATCGCCGTCGGAGGGGTTAAGAAAATATAAAGAGGGTCGCGCGCGCGCGCTTACGGAACTCCTATACTTTCTAGAAAACCGGTATTCATTCATAGTTAATTACAAGCTAAAAATTCAGATAACTTTGGTTAACCTTTTCTCCCTTAGGTCCTGGTGGGCCTGAGTCACCAGTAAGACCGAATTCGCCTTTTGGCCCCCTTGGTCCTTCTGGACCAGGATAACCCTTGTCACCAATGTCGCCAATTATTCCTTTTAATTGTCCTCGAGGCAGTATGATTTTTCCTCTTTCTCCTTTAGGTCCTTGAGATCCAGCGATTCCTGGTCTTCCACTATCGCCTTCCAATCCTGTTGGTCCCATAACACCAGGTTTTCCGTAGGCTCCTTTCTGTCCACGTGGTCCCGTCAATCCAGGAAACCCAGGCGCTCCAGGATAACCGTTCAGACCAGAGTCACCACGTTCACCCTTTTCACCAGGCAATCCTGTGTAAATAACGATTATGTTATTATTTAGATGTACTCGTTACATTAACTGATCGAACTGGTTATTAAATTGTTAGATTGGATTTGGGCCACGGGGTGTCGTGAGCTGGATGACGCGCGCGGTGTCCTATTAGATTAGGCATTGTGGGGTGGGGTGGGGGGACCTTTACTTCCCCCGGGGTGTCATTATTTGGGGGGGGGGGGGGGCGACGAGTTGTTTTCGATACGAGTTCCTCGCAGTCTTCCGTTAGCTCAGGGACGTCACCGTGGTAGAGTAGGTGGCTATACTCCCCCAGAGAGGAGTCCTACATATTTCCATCTCTCTCCCCGGGGAGGACGGGGAATCCGTAACGCAATTACCACCACGTAAAAATAGAAAGATTAAATTTAAGAATAAACTATTGTTGGATTTTTCATATCTAATTGTACATATAAGCAAAAATGATCTTTGTGTTGAGAAACACTTTAGAGTGCCAGGAACGCGGAGCCTGAATATTACTGTTAGCAATGGGTCTCCGGCAGTACCCCGACTCTTAAGGGTCGGGGGGTGTCATGAACACATTTCAGGCCCAGGCCTTTTCTTTCGTTCCTGGCTTCAAACCTAAGCAACGGTTTTCCGTTGCACATTTTTCGTTAGTCTCGTCCAGAGTATCGAGGTATAGAGAGCTAAAGGAGTCCTTCCGGATCTCTTTAAATAAATCAGTTTTCTTATTAAATCAACTGAGTGTTTATTATAATAAACCCCATATCCCAATAACTATATTCGAAAGAGGAGTCCATCATAATAGGCGCCCGTCTTCGGCCGTTTTCATAATACGTGATCGAAAGGCACATAAGTTCGATAGCTTATTGTCAATGAATCGCAGTTCCCATCTTTCGAAAACAGACCACAGTAAAAGTACTTATTCTAGCACGCAACTTCGTTTATCGCTAATACCCTTATTCTCTTAATAACTTTTTTTATTGAACTTGTGTAAGGGACCCAATTACTAATAATTGGCCAATTACATAATAAATATTTTTCGTTAAAATCAGTTAATATCTTTTTTGAATATTCATTATAGTTTAAAAATAAGTATAATTAATATAGTCACAGTAATTGGGCACCTTACCCCATATGTATGTAACTTGCTATGGCCTACATTAACATTTAGAATTTTTCTATAAAAGCTCAATATCATTGGTTTCCGTCGTGCAATCAACTACTTCAGATAATTTTCATCTCTCATTCATATTTTTGTGTATTGTTTCTTTTTTAATCGTAATAACTTGGATATTATTCGGTTAGTAACAACTATTACTGCTGGTGGCATGATATTTTTTGTCAATCGGTAGATAATATTAAATGTGATACAGAAGTATGCTAAAATAGAACAAAATAGAAAAATTGGTACACATTAGCAATATTCGTACTTCATATTTACTGTAATATTGTTGAATATAGACCATCTATAGTGTGAGCAGAAGTATCGATCGAAAGACTTTTACTTCATTCAGTTGTAGACACTGACAATGTAAAATACTAAATAAGTTAGAGAACGACAACAACAAATCTATTAAAATCGGATAGCTATTGCTTACGAGAATAATGATTACCTCACAACGATTAGCGCAAGAATTTAATAAAGAAAAACGGAAGATATTTATAACGTAACTTCGTATTTGTACTTTATTTATATTCGAGTTGTACAAATTGAATTAAACTGAATCATAAATTTGGATCTTCTGAATTTAGTTCATCAATTTTAGTATGGTAACGTTATGAATTCACTGTAAATTCAATTTACAGTTATAACTGACTGATGTTTCTGCATAGAAATGCTATATCATCATTAGTTGCGCTAGTAAACTGATCTTGTCTCGTCAATCGCAAATGGAGCGAAACTGTAGGATAATGTATGTAACTCATCAGACACCAATTTTCAAAGCCATACTCGGAGAGCGGGATATCGTTGACAAGCATCTTGACAAATTTCCAGATAACTTTGATAATTAATTTACATTATCGTTTATTTCTGCTGAACTTGTTAATCTGACGATGTTATTGGAATGTTTCGTATATAATTTTCTAATAGCCCAAATATTTTGACATTACTCGTTGAAGGGATTAAAATTTGCAATATTATTAATTACAGTCAAACCTGTTTTTGTGCGGTCCTTTTCTATGCGATTTTCTTTTGTGCGATTTGTTTTGCGCAATTTTTTTTTATGCGGTATATGAATGCCAACGGTGTTGGCATTATAACATCCTTGTAATGTTCTCATCACAAGAAGATGTGCGTTTTGGACTACGCCAAGTAGCATTGAATTATGTTCATTTTGAAAATTTCTCCATGTTTAAAATGAGAAATTACATTTTTAAAAATGTTTCCATGTGTAATTTAATTACTTATTTTAAATCTTTGACATATTTTCTAAGTGAGACTTTTCTTTATGCGGTCCCTCTCCACCGCACAAGAACAGGTTTGACTGTATGTTATCGAAATTTGTGTGTTGCACATCCGGTGTATTTTATTTTTCATTCATGTTCGGACGGCTGATCCGTCTAATTTGAGAAGGCGACTTTGTTTTACTGTTACTGAGTTCGATATGTATATATATATACCTGGTGTACAAACGCCACAATCGTCACCCTTCAAGCCTTTTGGACCTCTGAAACCTGGAGTACCGGGCCATCCGTCCGGTCCCGGAAGTCCTGGTAATCCTGGCAGACCACGTTCACCTTGAGGTCCTTGAATTCTGATACCTTTACCAGGAAAACCTTTCGGACCTTTTCATCACAGAAAAAAATCGTTATTACTATTATTATTATTATTATTATTATTATTATTATTATTATTATTATTATTAGTTGTAGTAATATTATTGTTACTATTACTACATTCAGAGCCTAAAATATTAATAACTTTAATAACTACGCTCTAATTAGACTGCTATCATGCCAGTGTGTGTATAACATCGTACATCAATTATTTTAGAAAATGTTACTTAAATTATTTATTTATAGTTAAAAAATACTTAATGTTTAACAACATAGTGTATTATTAAGATTAAGGTAAATAACGTAAAATGTAACGTAATTTTTAGAGAATTGGACAATTTTTAGACGATAATATCGATCATATCTTTTAATTTTTAAAAATTTGCTTGCTTTACGAAACGTATTTCATAAATACTATTTATACGTTAATACACCAGCCCTGGCAGAAAATATTTGATTAAAATCGTCAGTATGAGCGAATTATTAAAAATAAATAGTAAAAATAAAATAGTATATACATACACATATTAGAGAAATATGGGGTAAAACTTGATGATATTTTAGAGAAATATTAGTAAAATTATGAATTCTTTTGCCTTTTTACTAAATATAAAATAATAAGCCTGTCTACATCTTTTGAATATGAAAACTTTTTAATATTTCTCACGGTGAAGATGACGATAGAGATTGTCAAAAGAATGTTTTCAATGGTTCAGGACGATTAAACACTTTCTTAAATCAACATGTAATATGCTGCGTGTATGCACATTCTGTATATTGTGGAAGAATAAACATGTTCATTTTTGCATTAATGTTTTCTTTATAGATAACGAGTATTATCATTATTGTATTTGTCTTTATCGTTAATGAAAATATTTTCTATATATGGAAGTATGAATAATTACAATCATATACACTACATCTGTTTGATCGAATAATTTTTGCCAGGGATAGTATTTAACATTTAATTTGATATCCGTTTCCTATTGCTAACATACGTTTCTTGAGTAACAAAAAAGAATACCCTTACATAAATATCGTTATGCTGTAACGTTGAGTCGTTTTAGTTCTTGTTATTAAATTGGACAATTGTTTCAATGGCGATCAAATTCGATGGCAATGGAAATAAAGATGTTTAAAATAATCGTTACCAGCAGTGCCGGGGTCACCGCGATCTCCAGCTGCTCCTAAGCGACCAGGTGTTCCATGTTTTCCGTCGAAACCTGGTGGTCCAATAATTGTTACACCGGGAAACCCTTTTGGTCCAATGCCTCCAGGGGGGCCAACCAAACCTGGAGGGCCCTGTGTGCCCATCTGTCCAGGTAGACCTAGCGTAATACAAATTGAAACATTTTCGTAACATTTCGATACATTGCCAGCAGTTTACGTACAAGTACTATTATTAAATACGCACCATCAGATCCCGGCTCTCCTTTCACTGAAGTCCCTTTTGGTCCTGGCGAACCAGGAGGACCGGCAGGTCCTGGAGGACCAGGTGGCCCTATGTAACCTACTTTACCTGGTAAACCTGGCGTTCCTGGCTGTCCCATTGGACCAGAAGGACCTAAATAAGAAGAATTGTTTTTCTACATTTAGACAAATCTACAAAAATGTTCACGATCCGATACTCGAATAAATGAGAACAAACCTATATCCCCCTGAATTCCAACATTTCCTTCGATTATTTCGTCGAGTTCCGGTATATATTTTCCAGGTTCTCCGGCTGCTCCTTGTTTACCGGGAGCTCCTTGATTTCCTGCTTCTCCGGGCTCGCCCTAAAGATATTTGCAATGCTTCTAACTTTAGGGTAATTTATGATTTTCTTCGTTCAAGAAAAACAGACACTAAATAAACAGCTATTTTTCAGCATTCATAATTATGCAGAGCGGCGCGTATACATTTTTCATTTACATTCGCCAGATACTTAGGAGCAACATTTGATTTTGTTATTTGCATATAATAAATTTAGCGTAATAAAATTTCAAAAAGGACAATATCAAAGAAACACGCGACAAACTGATCAAATGAAGTGTATGTATACTGGTCGTGTAAAAATATATTAAAATTCTGTTTAAACAAAACTTTTGTTTTCATATGGATTAGGTACGAGTATGCCGAAATGAAAATTTATCCTTCGACTATAGTTACTTACGTCAGTTCCGGGTGGTCCTGAGTTTCCAGCATAACCTGGAGCACCTTTCTCTCCCTTTTCGCCCGGAGGTCCAGTTGGACCGTCTACGCCCTGTTTTCCTCTCGGACCGTCACCGCCTTGCTCTCCTTTCATACCCTTAATACCCAGAAACCCTGGACGACCCTGCGTACAAATGTTATAGTCAGTAAATGTACTTTGATGACGTGTGTGGAGCTCGAGGTCATTAGGGGTGGGACTGCTGAAACTCACTTATATCCCGTTAATTTATAGTGATCTGAAGATTTGATCTTCAATCAAATTCGATGATATTACTTACCCGAAGACCTTTAGCACCCAATTCTCCCCTCCGTCCGCGTTCACCATAGTCCCCACGCATCCCTTTGTACCCTTTAGACCCTTTCACCGGTGCGGACCCGGTTCTCTTGATGTATTCAGTTCTACTAGACGGCCCAGGATCACCCCTGTCTCCCTGTTCACCTGGCGCACCTTTCACGCCGTACACTGTATCACCAGGTTCACCTTGCATACCTGGTAAACCGCGCTCGCCTGGATAACCCTAAGATGAAACGATTATTTTCACACATTTTGTATAGAGTCATCAAACAAAGGGTATAACAAAAGTGACCCTAAACGAAGTTAAATTTGCAATAGGCCATTCGATAGCTTATTCAAAGAAAATATTTTATGCCCATTTTCAACCCCAGTAATAGGGCAACAAAGAAAATTAGGGTTTTCCGTAATTTCTCTTATCCTCTTCAGTTCAAGATTCTGAAAAAAATCAGGCATATTTCAGCTATTAGAATGCATGTCTATGATTTTTTAAAGAATTTTTAGCTCCGAAACTGAATTTTAAAAAATAAAAAAAGTGTTTGAAATGCCGATTTCTTGTAGAAATTATGAGATACTAAGTTCATATGTTTACAGTTTTAGCATCTCGTTATGGTTGTTAACATATAATTTTTTTAGATTTTTCAAAGTGGAGTCACATAGCTAAAAAATTAAAAACCGCTATTTTGTACCTTTCTCATGCCAATAATGAAATTTGAATCGTTTTCAATCCAAGATTGTATTAATGCTTCTCTACTACTTCGAACTTTTGGCATGTTTTTTGAATGAAACATAATCGTCACATCTCCAAAGTTTGTCGCTTCTTAAACTGATTCAAATTGGTGGAATAAATATACCACTTAAAAATGGCATACGCTGTTATTGTACAAACTCTTAAACTTATATATGCAACGCATATGCAATAATAAAAAATGGGAACAAAATTCAAAATAGGAAATACATTTCTAGAATATAGAAATGACGTTATTTTCAATTCAACTCTCACATCTTTATCTTTCTTCAATAAAACTATGCATATATTTGTATATATGTATATCACTGTCTAGTCATGAGTGAATCATGACTCTCCAATTCAAAATTTTGAGAAAAATCAGTCATATTTCAGCTATTAATGCATGTCTGTGAATTTTTTCAGAATTTTTAGCTTCGAAACCGAATGTTGGAAGATAAAAAAATTGAAATGATTAATAATGAAGATTAATAATGAAGACGAAGCTAAGAAGTGGTCGAACGTTCCTGAAAAAATTCATCGATATGCATACTAATAGCTGAAATATGCCTCATTTTTTCCCTGAATTTTCAATGGAAGAGTTCATAAACAATTTTGTCACTCCATTACTATCCTCCATGTCGACATATAAGGTTGAAAATTGGCACAACGCATTTTCTTTGGATAACCTATCGAATGGCCCATCAATTTGGTTTAGGGGCACTTTTGACCTCCTTATCTGGCTATACCCTTTATTGAGTGTGTCTTAATGATACGCAATATAAGTTCCAGTGCTTAACAAGACCGCTTTTATTAGATTCTCTTAAATTGCACATTAACTGAAGGCGTGATTCCCGAGATTTGCATTTGGGTATAGAAGTTCATTAGTTGGTATAGCCTCCAGTGCAATTCTCCATTATTATTACTCTCCGTTATCGCGCGCTTTTACTCTTGAGAATACAACGCTACGTGCCGAATTGAGAGAGTTCTACAACCAACTTTCTGCTTAACAATAAGAATTATTCGAAAACGCAGAAGTAAACCCGTTAATCCGTAAATTCATGTTCTGTTTTAAAATTATATGCAGATTAACATATGATAAAATATTTCCTGAAATAAACGTTGTGAATAATGCCATCCCCTAAATCCTCCTTATATTCATGACAAAATTGTGAAGATCCCATGAGATACTTTTTTTCGTAAATATTATTTGTTATAGTATTGAAATTAAAAATATTTAAGCAAATGTTGATGCATTTGAAAATCCAGTTTATGCCTTTTCTTCAACGTCAAGTGTGGTTCTGTTTCGCTACAATAAAAAATTATATCCACTACCACCGTAATATGTAAACATGCAACAACCGTTCAAATAAAATGCAGGTTACTATGAAATTAGGGTAAGGGACCCAATTACTGTGGGGGACCAATTACTGCGAGGTACCAATTACTGTGCCTACAAGGTCATTCCACGCGAAATCGGACAGTTTTTGGAATAGGTAATGTTTCGGATTTTGTTCAGATTTAAATATGTTGTAGTCTCAAAGGATTTTTCAATATCTTAAAAATTGTTGATTTTATAGACGCGTAAAAAAAGTGTCACCCTTTTTTCATTAAATGGCCCTTTTTTCTAGCATAGCCACCCAGTCGCTGCTCGTACGGTGCGCCTGCCGTCCGAGGTTGTATATCGCGATGCAACATTCACTTAAATAATTCACTCAAACAATTTTAAATAATTTTCAATTTCATCAATTTTAAAGTCTTCGCTTTTTTAAATCTGGTCTGTAAAGGGAACACTTGTGGCTATATTCTTATTTCTCTTTAAATTTTTAAAAAGTTCCTTTCTATGAAAACGTCGCATTTGTTTAAAATAATTGCAAAATGAATGGTGAAAAATAAATTTTTTTTTAATGGAAACATTTTGAGTAGATACTCTTATGTTTTCACTATAAGCTCCTAAAAACTCATTTCCATCGGTTTGTTAGTTCCAGTTTTATAATTTAATGAAAAGAGGGTGACATTTTTTCTGACACGTCTGAAAAAACCAACAATTTTTTTAGCTCACTAAAGACTGTTAAATATTAAAGTTTGAACAAAATCCGAAACAGGAGCTATTCCAAAAAGTGTCTGATTTCGCGTGGAGGGTACCTATATTAATTACACTTCTTTTTAAAAAAATATATTAAACTCATTTAGAGCACATTGTGCTAAATAAAAAAGCCTTAGTAAACATAGGTAAAAAAAGTCAACCGTTTCTGAGATATGAACATTTTTGTTTGCTAGCATTATGATCAACTTGTTAGTTCCAAACAGATATGAGCAAAATTTTTAGAAAAAATATTAAAAATTCTATTTTAAGTAGCATAATTTAGTGTAGTTCAAATAAAATACTATTGTAATTGATATAGAACGAAAAATTTCGGCAAATCAAATATTTTTATTTTGTTAAACAGATGCGTAACAAAGTATTATTTGTAGCTTAATTACGAATATTTGCGTGTAACATGTTGATAAACAGACGACAATATTGTAATAACATTACACGCAACAAAATATCAGAAAAGTATAAGTTACTATCAAGTATTTGAAATACTATTTTACACAGTCCTACAAAATAAGTCTCATTATTTTTAATATTTTTCAAATAAAATACTATTTTGTAATGATATTTCAAAAACTGTTTCTTATAAACAAAGTAATTTATTTGCATGATTATAGGTATGCTTTAAAAATAAAGTGAATTATTTACTATTTTCTATTTAAAATATTATTTTGCCCAGCACTGCTTCCAACGCATGTGATGCTTGCTTCAGTGTTTATAAATCGCATTCTGAATGTCCTCATTCAAGTGCCGACAATAGATTTTATCTGGAACCAGTCAGTTGTCTATCAAAGGAAAAAGGACACGTGGAAAATGTTCTGTAAATATCGAAAGGCCAGTAGTAAATGAATCATGAAGTTAGCGAACAAAAATGCTTATATCTCAGAAACGGTTGACCTTTCGACCTATGTTTACCAAGGTTTCCTTACTCAGCAGTGTATTCTATACACCTCATAAATATTGAATGGTTTTTTAAACACCCTGTATATGTTACATATCTCTTTTTTTAATATTCATTATGCTTCAAAAATAAGTGTAATTAATAAACTAGCTTTAGTAATTGGTATAGGCACAGTAATTGGTTCCCTTATCCTAAATGTCGCGACAGTAATGGCGTGATTCTACACCTCGAGATCGGTGGAGATCTGCAAAAAAAGTTGCCGTAAAATCGTTTGAAATTAAAGGTCAAGAAGTCGAAATGTATTTCTTATATCGTGGTCCATTCATCCTCGAGGACCAACTTTTTTACAGATATCTTGGGACGACACACAAACGCTCTCTCGAAAAATAATGTCGAAGTTTTAACATTTCTTAAACTGATTTTATTCACAATGTGCGTATCTAGCAATAGTGTGGTCACTCACAAATGAAATTGTATTTATTGAAGACATTTTAGATAAGTATAACTATTTAAATATCTTAAACATAATTTAAAAAAAGCGCCACAAATGTGGGGGTTGAATTCTATTAAGACAATGACCCAAAGCACAAGGCCCGAATTGTGCAGGAATTTTTACTGTACAATTGTGCAAAAGTACTGCTGCCCCGTCCTCAAACCCCTGACTCAAATTCCATCTAGAATTTTTGGAATGAATTGGATCGCAGAGTTCGCAAAAATTAACAAAGATTATTTGAAAAAAATAATTAGTAAAATGCCAAATCGCCTAAGACAAGTTATAAAAAATTAAGAGTACCCAACAAAGTATTAACTAATTATACTGAAGGTATTATTTTTATTTTATAACTTAAACCAATAAAGTGTCCCAATATTCTTGTAACATAAAATTTTACATTTTCTAGATTTTTCTTTTTTACTAACGCAATTATAAATAAGAAACCAGCTGTTTTTTGGGGGAATACATTATTTATACTGTATTTTAATAGAATTCAACTCAGTTTTGTACATAATTGCATATCCATTCAAAATACAAAGCTTAGAATTCAAAATTATATTGTTGGAACTAATTCGTAATTCCCAGCTACTTCGTCAATAGCATGTGACATATAGCTATAGCATACAGCTATTAATCGTAAAAAAGCAATGCACGAAAGCAAAGAAATACAGAATAACGTAAAAAGGGCTCATAGATGAATTACAAGAATAATGTAAGAAAACGTAATACCGTATCAGCTGTGTAACCGGCGACGTAAATGTAAACATACTGAGTACGAAACCAGTTTAAGAACTGTTAAAACTTTTACATAATTTTTTGAGAAAATGACCGAGCTTCGTTCCTTTAACAAAGTTGATCCTCGCGATAGATCACGGTATAAGACAAAATTTTAATCTTCTAACCTTGGACTTCAAGGTGAAGAAGCTGATTTCCGCCTTTCTTTAGGTGTAGAATGACGCTATGGTGGCTGTGACATATAATTTCTCGCACCTTGTACCAGACCACTGTCGTCAGATCATGACTTGTGTCCCTACTCTAACGCACTATTCCCCACGCTTCTTTCGCGCATACTCGTATACTGGCAGATAAAGGGTAACATTTTCCCCTCAATTCTTGCTGCCTCCCCTCATCTGGCAACACTTTTATATTGTTTTGTATTTTATATTGTTTTGTTTCACTTCGAAATAAATGTTGTTGTCATATCTTTAAACTCTTGGTACAGATTACTTCGCTACTACATAACGAATTTCTGTTAATATTGCTTAATTACTACTATGTACAGTCAAACCTGTTTTTGTGCGGTATAACAAATAATTTTTAAAAATTTTTAAAGAAAATTTCTTAGAAAATAAAAAATTTCTATTCACTTAGAAAATATGTCAAAGATTTACGAAATAGCGAAAAAGTGCTTTCCAAACAAAATAAATATTTAAATTAAATTAATTTCTTATTTTAAACATGGAAAAATTTTCAACATGCATATAATTCAATACTACTCGTCGTAGTCCAAAACGCGCATCTTCTTGTGATGAACTGGTTCAAAATCGTTTTCGTCGAGTTTATTTATTTTTTGTTATTAGAGTTGATTTATTTTTTCTTACCATGAAGTCAGTGATAAGTTTTTGCAAAGACGGACGTTTGATCAGCTGCTTGTAAACGTCACGATAGCCAGATATACACAACCGAAGCTCTTTTTGGAATTTCAAACTCCTTTCGGAACTGTTATCTATTTTAAGAAAATGCTTTTCCAATTTGTTGCAAAGCTGGGATCCCCATTACAAGGGTATTATAATGCCAACACCGTTGGCATTCATATACCGCATAAAACAAAATCAAACAAAACAAATTGCCCAAAAGAAAATCGCATAGAAAAGGGCTGCACAAAAACAGGTTTGACTGTATATAGTTCCAAAGTAGCTTCACATGATATACGTCTTCGAGAAAAACTAAACACGGCGAAATACGAGAGTTTAGTTTATTCGGATCCGACATCTCGTCTGACAGAGGATCCAAATTCTATCCAAATTCTCATGTTTTTCAGGACTAGTCGTAAGTGAAAGCTGCACGCATGTATTCATCAGTTTCGAGAATTGCCGATGCAGGGAGCAGAGGTTTCGTGTTTCCGAGAAGTTGCCAATCTTCTCCCTCTCGAGAGAGAAGACGACAGCTCGCGTTATCAGTGACAGTCGTGTCAGCGGATGCCAGCCAGAGGCGCTAGACGAATCGGATTTCAGCAGATGCTGGCTCGTTTCGTATTTAACGATTGACACGTGGCATCCTTTTCTCCAGCCGCTCCGTCCTATGTGATTTGAAAATTCTTTTGCTATTTCCATTTGCGAGCAATCCTTTCGTGTAATTTATTAGGTTCTTCCATACGAAATTCCTTACGACTTCTAACCGTAACATTAAGCAAACATAATCTTTTCCGAATTAAAACCTATCGATCAAACAACCATTGCAATCAACATGTTCTCTGAAGGAACCAAAGTTTCTTGAAAGTCTACAATGTTGACTGTCAACATTCGTTTTGATTTTCTACGAAATACATATATTATTTCGACGCGTTGTCAATGCAACATCACTAAAAAATTGTTCAGTTTATATTTATTTAAATACTTATTCATTAATATTAAATTAAATATATTATTTATCATGAATTTTATTTGAAAAAGCGACATTAGCTATGCGCCAACTGAAAAATAATTTCGGTAAAGCCACTTGTTACATAAAGCCAAGCGAGGCAGAATTTCTCTTGCGGACAAGTTGGATAAATTGAGCTGGAGTTTTTCAATTATTTCATTCAGCGAAGATAAGTTAAGAACTAGCTACATTCTTTCGACCGCAACGAATGTTTAGCTATTTGTTATAGTTTACACCGATTAGCGAGGTTTGCTCGCGCGTTTAACTTGTACATACAAAGCGAAACGGCAATAGCTGGAAGAATGTCAGTCTCTCTAAGGAAGTTCTTCCAATTGTAATTAAGTGCAGTCATCAGATCTGATTCTTTACTATCGCGACTGATCTTAACGGCAAAGTCAGTGCACGAAATCCGATTTGGATCGTCGGAAAGAAGTTCACTGGCCAGCACAATAGTGGTTACGCGATTTTTTACGAAAACCGTGTAAGGGAATTCCAGCGCGAGCGGTTTATCTCGTGATATCACGGCCGGTGAGTTCTCTCGGACTCTTTTCTCTGGTCGTTCGTCTGCTTCCTGGCATGGCTGTTAAATATTACCGGGGAATACTTCGTTGACCAGACGATATTTCATGCGAGCAGGTGGCGTTTCGCCAAAAGGAACGAGACATGTCCAGGCCCCGAAAGCGTTCTGCCTTTATCGCTCTCTTGTTCCTTCGTCCCTTCTCTCGTTCTCTTGCTCTTCGTGCCTACTTGCGGACCGGCGCGGTGCGGTGCGGCGCGGCGTGGTACAGCGGTACAACCTAAACTCTCGTAAGAGAGGTTCACGAACCTCTCGGGTTGGCCCGATCGGTCGTTACGGTACCCGAGGTGGTACCCGAGGTACGAATAACTCGCGTTTCAGTACTCACCATGTCGCCCGTCTCCCCTGGAAGGCCCATTTCGCCAGGAATCCCGTACGATCCTGGGTAACCCTGAGGACAAAATTTCAGTGATTCGCCGGCGAACGAGATAAAGAAGAGCTTACTGCATATTAAACCAATCATTAGAGTACGGATGTTCATGCATATGTTGGTAGAATTTAGAGTAATACACCGACGAAGTAATACATCTGGCCATTATTTGCTAATAACTCGGTAAATACGCTTCGTAGCGGTTTGGAATTATGATATATTCTGTTTAATGATCCATTTGAACAGTATCTAACTGTCGAAAATTGTCTAGGACCGATATGGACAAACTTTCCTCTTAGCGGTGGAATTTGGACAAACTTTCGTCCAGGAGCCGACGGAATAATACACCTGGACATTATTTGCTATTAACTCGGTACATACGCTTCGTAGAGATTTTTTTCGAGAAAAGTTCGTAACCAAAGCAGAAATTTGTTTTGTCGTTAGGACAACCTAAAAACGGGTTATCTCTTTATTTTACATTCATTACGTAATGCATATGCTTTACATATTTATTTTCCCAGAATTCATGCTCAAATGTATTACATATTTCGTACATATACACATAACATATTTATTAAATCTTTTTTGTTACCAACAGTTAGCATTTGTGAATACCAGTAGAACTTTGGAACTCAGAGTTGTGCAGAATTACAATTGAATTACTCCAGGAATTATAATTACAAAGTAATTTAATTACATAGTAATCATTGATTTTCGTTCAAATAAATTACATTGTAATTCGTAATTGCAATTGGAGTACAATTATAAAATACTTTGTAATTAATTTACATAAAATAGCGTTACGTATTAGGAACAAACGAATATACGAAAGAAAAACATACATATAGCAAAAAGAATATATTGCACTTCTTCAAATTTCTGGGCTATAATTTGGAGAGCTGTATTTTAATTATATTGTAATTGAATGAATTGAAAGGTTTGAATTATGTAATTCAGTTACGACGTTGTTGAATTACTATATAATTGAAATACAATATATTTATTGTGTCTTGGGAGCGATTTGAAAGACGTTCGACAAACCCTTATAGTTTGGTCATTTAAGTTTGGGACACCCTGTATATCCCTTACATATTTGCATAGCTTTCTTACATATTTTATGTGCATGAACATCCGGACTCTACTCATTATGTGTTGGTATTGAATAAATTTTCTATTACCTGTATTTTTTCTTAAACGATTTTTAATCCATTTGTGCGATTATTTATAATAAACCAGCGAAGAAGTCACTTTCTTTCGATTTATAAATGAGCTCGGAAAGTTTTGCGCAATTGGTGTTACTCTGTTCTCCAATTCAATTTCTAATAGTATTTTTTACTCATAAAAAATGAAGCCACGAATTTTGCAACACTTCGATCATCACATTTAAATTTTATCATAAGAAATATTAATATAATACAAAATGTATACATTCTACATACAGCAAGTGAACAAAGGTTTCTAAAATGCTTTTGCAAAATCAGTGTTGGGCAAAATTTAATTAATAAAATTTTATTCGACACTATTGAATAAATATCTAATCGAATCAAAATTTACCTGGATAAAAATTTACCCGAATAAGAATTTATTTGATAAACTATAAGCTGTTTTTTCCATAGTTTAATTTCTTGTTCTGAAATATTCTTACAAAATTACGTAAAAACAAAAACAATCGACAATTATTCGCATAATTCAAATAATTTGAAATAATTGGAATAATGTCCAATTCTGTGCAACATACTACGAAAAATTGCTCGAACTGTAAGTAAAAAGAAGCGATATTAGTTAATGATATCGAAATAGCACATTTATCTTTTTAATTAGTTTGTAAAGAAAAAAATCAAGGGCGATCTAGATGGATCTAGAAAGATGTAGCAGATTGACCGGAATGGAAACTTTTCAAATATTTTTGAATACATTTTATTCTACTCATTCTAAAATAGTAAATGTAGTGCTTCTTGTTACTAATAACTTTTAGGAGATAATTTTGAAGATTAAAGTTAACAACGAACAATTTATTCACTCCAGAAAAGAGTTCGAGAGTTTAACATTAATATAAAACTTTCATCGAACCTTCGCAGACATCTTCATTTTATTTGTTGCACATGCAAGCTGCTGATTTTTTCTTGTTAATTGTCAAAAAATATTTCCCACAAATAATACTTTTTACACTTAACACAATATTGTTAAATTGTATTATTGGAGAAAATGATGGTAGAATTTTCAAACAATCAATAAAAAAGCTTTTGTAATTTTGCATAATCGAAGTTATGTATTGTGTTACTGTATGAGTGAATATTTGTTTTATGGTTCGCTGAAATCAGACTCATCCCGTATCCAAGTGATAGACGCGAGCTTCAATCCCAACAAAAGAATCCAATTTCCAATTCAAACTCTTCAAAATCCGAGGCCTTAATGCCATCTACGTGAACGAAGAAATTTCGACCTAGTTATATTCTACACGTTTCCCAATATGCCCGTCACGTTTCAAAGCTACTGCCACTCGCAAAACACTGTTTCTCTTCGTAGCTACGTGTCCAACAGTTCCCTTTCGACCTATCCTCGGTTTTACTCCCAGCGAGCAGTTTGATCCGGCGCAATTTATTCACAGGTCTTTCCAAACTGTATGTTATATACATAGGGTAAGGGACCTAATTACGGTGGGGTGACAATTACTGTGCATATATTAATTATACACATTTTAAAAGCAAAATGAATATTACAAAAGAGATATTAAATTTTTTTCATTAAAATCAGTTAATATACAGGGTGTCCCAAAAGTGTCGTACTTTCTTTAAAAGGATGATTCCCTAGGTCATTTGAAATAACTTTTTCCGTTGCGAAAATGTTCTCCGCGGCTTCGTTCAAAAGTAATTAATGAAAAACGTGGACCAATTAGAGCGCGGCAACAGCGGACCAGGCATTGGCCGAGCCGGAATCCGTCCGCTGTTGCTGCGTTCTGATTGGTCCATGTTTTTCATTAATAATTCTTTAACAATGACGAGGAGAACATTTTCGCAAAGGAAAAAGTTACTTCAAATGACCTCAAGAATCACCGCTTTCGAAGAAGCGGTACAATATTTTTGGGAGACCCTGTATATATATACAGGCAGGGGATGATTCTACATGTAAATACAAATCGGAACAAAGGAATAACATTTTTTCATTTGAAGCCTCGTCTTCGAGAAAATTGAATTTAAAGATCCGTCGGGTTCGTGTGCTTTACTATATGTAGAAAGTAGAATTAGCTGGTTATGATCATACATGTCAGACGATGAATATCGAATAGTATGCGTATGGTATTCGCTGCGTTTTCAAACTGGATTTTCTCGAAAACAAAGCTTCGGATGAAAAAATTCTATTCTATATTTTTTTCTTATTTTCTCATAAGTTATCGCCTCGTAACCGCTTGTACATGTTATTCGGCCGCACCCTGTATATATATATACCTCTTTTTAATTTTCATTATGCTTTAAAAATAAGTATAATTAATATAAGTCCAGTAATGGGCACCCCCACAGTAATGGGGTCCCTTACCCTACAAGTGATGTTTATGGTATAGAACATTATTGGTTAAAAATTATTGTATTACACATTCGTAGAAAAAAGAGGAACCTAATAGAGTCTATTAATTTTAAATTACATCTGTTGGATGAGATCATTATCAAAGAGTGACTTCTTCGCTGTTTATTTGTTGCAAAATCACAACGCGTAATTTGTTATTGTATTAGATTCACTGAAAAGACTTGTTCCTATATCTGTTTCGGTGGCCAAACTCTTCATAAACTTCGGAAAGATGGAATGTACTTATATAAAATAATATCATAACCCAGATTAACTGGTCTTAAAATACTATTGTTTCGTTATCACGATTTAATCTTGACAATAAATGCACAGAATAAGACGGGTCAAAATACTCCTTATAATATATATTATTAAGTTTCCCTAATTTCCTTTTGCATATTGAATAACTTTTAATTTTAGAAGTTGATTTAATAGTCATTATTTAATGAAATATTTCATACTTTATGAAAACTTAAAAAAAAAACGTCCATAATCAATCAACGTTACAAGTAATATGGGATTCATAAAATTGAGGTTTTAGCATCTTTTGAAACAGCTTATTGTTAGTAAATTTTTAATTGTCTGCTTTCTTAGCTTTGGTGTCAAGACAAACAATTTTTCGGTAACTTCATTCGATTTTGTAGAATGATGTTAGATTACCTCAAGTCCATTGATGCCCGGAGTACCGCGGTCACCTTTTACACCGAGGGAGTTGATACCACCCTCTCCAGGTTCACCAGTTGGTCCGTAATCACCTATTGGACCCGGAGGACCACGATTACCATAGATACCCGGCATTCCTGGTGCACCAGCACGTCCATCGGTCCCGTTGCACCCATCTAGACCGTCAGGTCCCATCACACCAGGTAGGCCAGTATAACCCTGTAGTAAATAATTTAATTATCATTAGTCTCTTATTTATAGTTCTTTAATCAAGAAAGAATTATCAATAGACTGTACACTAGGGCGACTATTATTCCCGACTTTCGAATTTTGTTTATGCCTCCTCACCCACCAAAATTGTTCCACATAATAAAAGGAAATCTGTACAAAGTTTGAGCACCCGCGGATAACGGGAAAACGTGCCCCCGAGTCCATAAACATTAAAATACCTTATTAACTAAATGTTCATAAAATCGTCTTCCAAAAAATTGAGAAAATTGTCAGACCAAAATAAAAATTTTTTGTTGAAATTTGAAAACTGAAGTGTTTACAGATAAAAGATGATCAAAACACACTCCAATTTTCCAATTCCAGTTTTCAAAAAATATTTTTTTGTTTTGTTTCGACATTTTTCACAATTTTTTCGAAAACGTATCGATCAAACCAAGCAGAAAAGACGCAGCCTGTCCAAATATATAACTTTTATTCGCCATATTTTTCGATAAAGTCAACAATTTAGAAGATACTCGGGAAAAATGATTTTATGAACATTCAATTAATTATTTTAATGTTTAAGGACCCGGCGAAACGTTTTCCCGTTATCCGCAAGTGCTCAAACTTTATACAGATTTTTTTTATTAGCAATAATGATGGGGGAAGGGGGCATAAATAAGTGCCACCTACCTGTACACTTTATGCTTGTGCAGCAGCAGTTGCATAATAGAACACATTAGGAAATGTAGTGTTTAATCAATTTCTTGCTTTTGACGTATATGATCTATCATATATTTATATATAATTAAATGTTAAATATTATATATTATAAATTTAAATCAATTAAGCGAATCGGATATCGTAAAACTAAATAATAGATGTATTTTGTAAAATGTGAAATTCGAATATACTTCAATATGAACTTCACATAATATGTTTAAAGAATATATGGAATTTAAACTACGAAATATAGTTTATTGAAATTTTACACCGTGCAAACCATATAATACGATTTGCAATAATAAAAAAATAAATAAATAAAATAATTAAATCGTCATTGGAAGAGATAAATTCTTATGTATTTCGTTTCACATGTTGTTTTATAAAGGTTTGTATTTACGTAAATATCACAGAAAGTGATGCATTAGAAATTACTCTTGAAGTTATAGTATACATTTTTCAAAAGATAAACGCCTTTTAGACATTTCTAATGAAAAAATAGAAATTACAAAATTTATTGTAGGGAATTTAAATAAGAACATCTAAACACTTCCGTACGATAATGTCTTTAAAAAAGTGCTAAGGAGAAAGTTATATTACATTTCAGAAAGCATCTTTATTCGAAAGAATTGGAATGTTGTAAAACGCAATACTTTATACAATACTATCTGAATTGCATAATTTATGAAATTTTATCAATGCAAAAACTACCACGAAGAGTTTCCATAATTGATAACTTTTAAGATATTTATTAGAATAGAGGTTTATACAAACCGACAGTCCAGGGGGTCCAGGAAATCCTTGTATGCCTGGATCACCCTAAAAAGAAAACAAAGATTAGAGACATTGCAAATAGTGGCTTCTTAAGTACTGCAATTTACGTGCATGGTCCTTGCAGTAAATGATTATGTGTTCTCAGGTAAAGTACTTAACAACTATAGACTTCGTGTGTAATCAAGAATTATTAAAAAATGAAAAACTACATTAACATTATTTCCACTTCAATAAATTGAAGATTTTTCTGTTATCTTTTTCATATTAGGGAATGTCTGTGCTACTGTGCTAATGTTTATAAAATCAGTGGATTTCAAATATTTTATTGCTTGAAACAATGGCATATTTCATTAATATAAAATCCAAAATCCATATGTTTGTGATTTATTTTATAATTTTTTACTATTCTCGTGTAATATGGATGAAATTTTATTTAGTTAGTTTCGATCGAAAAGCATAGACTACTTATGCAAACATTAATTGTAAAGCAGGATGTGAAAAAATTCAAGATTTTTGAGTTTATTAATTTTTAAAAGATATCTATATCTCTCATTGTTTTGGAAGATTATAAGTACAATGAAAATTGATTAAGATTTCATTAAATATGTGTAAGAATGATGGCTACTTGCATAAAATCAGCGACATGTACAGTCTACATTGCTATACGCAGGCAAATGAATGTGATATATCTTTAACCTTTAACAATGATAATATATGTTTTACCAACGTATTCGTTTATTACGTATACCTGCTAAATAAAAACGATACAATAATTTGATTTCGTCAATTAGTTGAATCGATAACTTACTTTCCGATTCGACTGTAAATAGGTAGGGTCAGGAATCCAATTACTGTGCCTACATTAATTATACTTACTCTTAAAGCATAATGAATATTAAAAAAGATATATATATATATATAAAACTGATTTTAATAAATAAAATTGTAATATTTCTTTTTTAATATTCATTACGCTTTAAAAATAAATACAAACTAATATAAATCAATATCTCATTAGTTCCGGGTAATCCTGCGAAGTACATACGATTTTATATTCACAAGTTCTGCAAATGCATTGAATCTACAATGTGTATTCACATTAATATCTTCAATGACAGACTCGCACGTTTATAAAAAGAATCGGCTTCATGGTTACGCGATTGCCGCCTACTACATTTGTATAAACATGGTGCGTCTGTAATTGGGAAGAACGATTATAACATCGCACCCTTGATTCACTGTAAGGCCATCTAATCAGCTTTGCAACTGTAAACAATCAAACGCTTCCTGATCTGTCGGGGCATGTAAAAGTGCGAAATCCCGACTATCAGCAAACACGATTTTCTTCCGGGTAAAATGAAGTGCGTCGTTAACAATTGCCTATCGCATTCAATTGCCTCGTGCCAAAGAGTGCAAAATGATTGTACGCGTCGCATCATGATCACTAACAAGATTCGTGCCAGTTTTTTCGAGACCGCCAACAGTGTTTGCTCACGTCATTTACGACCGTGTAATTGGATATTCCCGACAAACTTTGCTAACGATTTCGTCATTACACTTTAGTTTAATTTATTCGTTGATGTGTTACTACTTTACTACAAAAGCTTACGACTATTAAAAGTTTTACGACTATATAAAAGCTTTCGGCTAATAAGTGTCTCAAAAATGTTGTACTTCAAAAGTAGTGATTTGGATACTAGACTATATTTCTAAAAAAATGTTTCGTTTCAATATACACGGTGTTTCAAAAATGTTGTACTTCCTTGATAGGGGTGATTGCTGAAGTCATTACAAGTAATTTTTTTCTTTACGAAAATGTCCTCCGTGACTTTGTTAAGGAGTAATTAATGAAAGAGACGGACCAACCAGAGCGCGGCTATTGCGGACGGATTTCGATTCGTCTAATGCCAACGCCACAGTCAGCTGTAGCCGCGCTCGGATTGGTTCGTGTTTTTCGTTAATAGCTCCTGAACAAACCAGTAGAGAACATATTCAGAAAGGAAACAGTTACTTCATGTAACCTCGGGAATAACCCCCTTCAGGGATATACAACATTTTTGGGACACCCTGTATATATACTATGTATACTATGTACCCTGTATATATACAAATTAGTTAAATCAGATTGAGCTCAAATTTTGAACATCCGACTTGACCGATTTTCGGAACTTTATCTCAAATCTACATTATAGAAAATAGTTTTTTCTTCTTACCTACTAAATATCATTGTTTACTTGAAACAAATTGATAATAATTTTTTAATGTCGAATATGGCTTGACGATAAGAGGAAGTCCACAAATCAATATCAGAATACTAATGGATTTCATAAAAATAAAGATAGCAGTACATGCCCTTTTTACAAAAAGCATTGCATATCTTATAGTTTTGTCGCGATCAAAAATAGATGTGTCTGCATGTACTAGTTTTATTATTATAATTTTTGTAGCTATAAATTACTGTTTGACGATGATTAACTTTTCTTGAACTTCTCTTAACTTTTCATAACATTAATTTGTATAGTTTTATTGTCACGTACTGTGGTCCAATAATGAAAACAACAGTTTTAAATTGTTACATGTATTCAATTTGTCTATATAGGTAATATGAACTGAATATGAAATGGAACGATCAAATACCTGTTTCGTTACGAAATAAAAGGTAAATATATTTCAATATTGTAGCTGACTTGCTCTGCAATTGATTATTTTACATTTAAATAATGAATGATAACATGTTATTTTTAAAACTTTTATTTACGTATTGTTCACTTTTACCTATCGACATAATGTACATTATTCAAATATTAGTATTTAATATCCTGAAATCAATTAATATGTATTTGTATGGTTTCTGTTTAATAATAGAATATTAAATTAATTAGTTGGTATTAATTATTCTAGATGAAATCTTTTATAAATTCGTATTATTGAATTTTTCAGAAATTACCAAATTCAATGTAGAGTGTAAATTTTTAATTATTTCATTTACAATTATTTATTTTATTTCAAAGCGGCCTTGTCAAGTTTTTAATGAAAATAATTAACAGAAACTGCAGTAACTGTTAATTTTTCATATGGTTTTTTTGTCTTGATCATTGTTTGCAGTTGTCTGCAAACTCTTCAATGTTGAATAATAATTTTTGTCATTGGTCACCTCAGTTTTTTTGTCATCTAACAAAAAATCGACCATAGTTCGTCTGTCAGATTGAAGTGACAGAGTTGGGGAGGACAAGCGATAGCTTTTGATTTATTTGATTTAAAAAATTTCTGTGTAATTTTCGCCATATGCTTAGGGTATGGACCTCATTACTGTAGGGAGTAGTAATTAGTAATCCTATTTATTTTTAAAGCATAATTAATACTAAAAAAGAGATATTTCTTCATTAAAATCCGTCAATGTGTATGTTATACATCTTTTTTTAAAATATTCATTATGCTTTAAAAATAAGTATAATTAGTATAGACACAGTCATTGGATCTTTTACATTAGGGCCATTATTCTGTTTATATAGAAAATTGTTTTCCAATCTAATTTGAAGCAACGATGGCTGAAAGTTTTCGTAGGAAATGTCAATATACTTGTTTATGGTCCATATACCATCGATTTTATTCAAAATACTCCTCACCATCACAATATTATGTGTGTCGGATGATCACAAAGTCTAAATACGGACAAAGAATCCATGCGCAAAGGGCCGTGGACAAGAGTAAAGTGCCCTTGACATCGTTGTTCCGAGGAATTTGGCTAGCATAACTCAGATATGCAATTATATGGTATTTGGATAATTGATACTAACTTAGAAATTACTTGTATGTCCAAAACTATTATTTACCATAACTTTTCTCCTATTTATTTTTTTGAAGTAACACTTTAGCACACTGGTAGCACAACTCAGCACAATCGAGAAAATTGCAAAAAATTAAAAGTGGGGGACTAAACTAAAAATAGTTCTTTTTTTCTATTTTTTATCGCATTTTTGATAATATTCGAGCACGATGTAGCACAAACTTAGCAGAATTCATCATAACAGTTGAAATTACGTAATTCTGAAAGTGCGGGGCTAACTTCTAAGAGGCCATTTTCTACGCTCTGGGTCGTCTTTCACGACAAGAGAACTTTAGATTTTCTTGAATGGTACGTACTGCGGAATACGATTTTTTCTTACTTCGCGAACAATAAGACAGGCTTCTCGACTAATGGTAAATCGTGTTTTTCTTGCATCAGTTTTATGCACGACAAAACTGATTTCGCATACAATTTTTGAACTTGTGTCTTACACCGAATTTTCCGGCCACCCGAAAAACTCGGCAGGATTTTTTTTTATAATTAATTTTTGCACTTAACAACACGTGTTACGCATTCAACAAATATAATAGACACTATAAATCAAAGCATACTATAGAGTGAACAAAATACAGTCAAAGTTCACGCGTTAGAAAGGTTAAAGTTTTGGTCAGCATAAATAAGATAGCGGTCTCTTTTTGTCTTGATAATTAGATGGAATATTCTTGATATAAAAATGAAGAAAACTCGATTTGTACAAAATGTTGTTTTCCATAGTGATATTAACCCTACGGTGATAAGGAATGGTTTAAATTATACGCAATTTTCACATTCTTATTCTTTTTTAAAGATAAACAGTAACCTCGTAGTTTTGTCAGCTATTACATATGTGCGTAATGTGAGAATTTAAACATTTTGTCCGGTTTTCATTAAGACTCCTAAACAATAGAAAACTGGAGTTTTATTTATTTCATTTAAATAACATAGATTTAAAATCTTTCTTGTCTGCTTCAACAATTGCTTTTTATATTTCTCAAGTTCTCAAAGTTTAAAATATCAAATTTCGTAATCTTTTACACGAAAATTGTATTGCAAGTTTGAAAATACTTTGAAACGCGTATTTGTTCGAATGCATATATGCCTAAACTTTAAACTACAGTGGAAAATTCTCAGCTTCATAAGATCATCTTCCGTTACGCAGAACGCACTTATCTTGCACGCGATTACGCACACGAATCTAAACTTTAAAATACGCATAAAAAAGGAGCAGCTTTATCAGTTAACTTGTTACACAACTTCCAAGAAACGTGCCCGATTAAGGATATATGCCGTAAGACTCAAAAATAGTTATGTGTTACTTCATCGCGTAATAGCGCGAAAGTGATCGTAAATTGAAATTTTAAAACGTCTATTAATCTAGTATGTCCATTATTTAGATGTATTATTCGATATCTTCGGATCAGGCCGACCTATATACATATATATTATCAATAAATAATTCATACCTTTGTTACTATATATTACTAAATAATAAACATTTGTCAATTGGAAAGGCGAGTCAAATCATCATTTTGTGTCCAATTACGTTACAAGTATATTTCAGGTATGAAAAACCGAATATACAGTGATGAGCAGCATGGATTGTACATATATCTATCAAAGTTTTGTAAAACTCAAGGATCGGTAGATGACTTACATAATATATACAAAATATGATATATGATGTATATAATATGATATATATATGAATGAATGAGATCTAACTTGTTAGATATATACGATATATATATAAATCTATTTTTTTGTTAAGTCTCAAAAAATATTAATTTGTCGCCATACTTTGTCCGAATAAATATAATCTCTATAATATTCGAATTTGTAATTGGTGATTATATGCACAATACGCGATTGTTTCTCGTATATATCTAACAAGTTAGATCTCATTCATTCAGAGGAGAATGGATAAAATGATTAACACAACGTCGAAATTACTAGTGTGCGATAGTGGTTGTAAATGGAGAAAAAGCCTATCTCGTAGAGAAAGATAGATAGTAGGAACAAAATTATTTTGGAAATATATATACACGCTAATACATATGTACAATATACACATATGTAAATGAAACTTTAATTATATCCGTCGCCGGAATTGATGAACTATGCGCAATTCTGCGCGCTGGAAATCTAGAGAGCTAGCTAGAGCCGCATGTTCAGCGAAACCTTGATCGCCTCTTATTTAGAATCGTTAAAGTGAAAAATTATAAAGCGGCCGAACGATTCATGGGATCAATTATGCGCTTGCGTCGATTTATTATTTATCGAAATAGTACGCGGTCGAAGCGGTCCTCGTAATATTCAAGTTATTACGAGAAAGTGGCCGAAGCCGGTGGGGGGGGGGGGGCGGCTCGTGTCTCTGCGACGAGACCGATTAATACCAAACGTGGTTAAAAGCAACGTAATCGAGTGAGATACCAAATGTTCGAGAGCCGTCGGTCCCGAACACTTATGGAGGTCTATGCGATGCATGAGACTGGCAGTTATCGATGGGAACATTTTCAACTGTATATATTAGAAGTATAACTGTATACTGTTCTTTCTTTAAACAGACCGGAGGCATAAGATAAGGGATTCAGGTACTGTGGGGGTGCCAATGACTGTGCCTATATTAATTATACTTATTTTCAAAGCATAATGAATATTAAATAAGAGATTTTTAATTTTTTAAAAATTAAGTGTGTAAAACACAAAAGCTCTTAAAGTACAAAAGAAATCATTTCCACTTTATGTTGCATAATTTAGAGCAATTTCGTGTAAAGCTCATGAGAAACCTTGAGAAAGTACTGAACAAATGAAAGTCAATATTCGGAAATGTAAATAATTCCAGCACACAGAAACGTGTCTTGTATTAGTAAAACGCATTGAAATTACGAAACAAAAGCACTAATAAGAGTAATTTTTAAAATTTTTGCTATTATTTTCGATAAATCCATTAACTGAAACGAATTTGGAAATTGCGTCATTTACTGTGTGCAGTAAGTAAGCTAGAGCTAGTTTTCGCTCAGTGCTTATTTACAGCGCTACACTGTGCCGTGTATAAGTACGTGGATTCACAGGTAACCAACCTCTTCCTGTACAAAACGTAGGTAAATGCAAACATAAACAGTAAATAACAAGTACATAACAGTATATATAAAGAGTATAACAAAGTGCATATATCACCTAATTCAAAGACAATCAAAGATTTGTTGTTATTTACATGTTTTTATCAGATTTAATTAAATATATTTTTAATTGAATCATAATTAATTTGTTCGTCCAAATTTATTAATCTTTTAAATAAAATACTTATTAACATTATTACTATTGGCATTTGTTAAATTATGTCAGATATTAATCTTTTGTTATGCACAGTAAGGTGGGACCTAAGCAATACTTGACGAAAATTATTTTGCAGGATATTTTTAGTCTCACCAGTTACAGAATTGTGACACTTGTTGGGAAAATTTGGAGTCGATTGGATCATAGGAACCCAAGGCACATCGAATTTGAAAATTTTGAATGTTTTAAAACTTCACATAAATACACGTTATGATATATCGTTGAATTTGTCTTTTTTTTTAAGGATACATACACAACATAAGCAGTTGTTAATACAAAAAATATCCGTGACTTTGAAAATTTGATAAAATTACCTTGAAAAAATTTTGTTTTCCTGTCACTATATTCACTTCTTTATATACAAAAAGATATTAAAAAAGTGAAAAACACGTCTCCAAGGATTTCGAAGGAGAAAGAGGGGAGCAGAGGGTATCAGTTGTTTATTTGGGTGGTGTTTCAAGGTCATTTGAAGGTGAACCTTGTTTTTTCAAATGACCTTGAAAACGCCGCCCAAATAAAAAACTGATACTACCCCCAGCTAGCAGCGGCTACAATTTCATTCTTTGAACGATTCACGTCCCTCGGGTTCGACACTAGGCTTTTTGTTTTGACGACACGTCGGTCGACTCGGAGAGGTGACTTACACACAAACTTGCGATTATTCGCAGCGTGCACGGACAGTCCATAGACACAAGCTCCGCGCTTAACGTATTAAAATCGCTCGACATTAAACACGCATAATTTTTGAACCAGTGAATCCCTAACATTAGAACTGGAATGTTTGGTATTTTCTCGTTGAAATCTACAGGAGTATGTATAGAAAAGTTAAATCGGTTTCCAAGGTAAATTTTAATCCATAATTTTTGTATGTACAAACTGGCAGAAGAATATATTGACATTTCCCTGGAATTTGAACTATTTTCTTGATTTTCTTGAATGTCAAATTGTAAAAGAGAAAAAAATTCTAGTTACTGTAGCTGTAAAATAAATCAGAATAATATCAGAATCATGTTGCAAAAAATAAGCAAAGGTAACTTCAGTATTAGATGTAAAATGTTTACATTAATAGATGGCTGGTTATTCGATTGAATGAAGGAGAGCCAAAACAAACGGGGGGAGGGGGGATGTATGACAAACAATAACTGTCTTTGTTAAATTCATAGAACCGCGAACGGTTTGTAATTGAATGACATTTCAGCATCCTTTGTGAAATCTACGTGTTTCACTATTGAGCAAACGCGTAGAACTGAAATATTAGTGTGCTTTGTTGAGCCGTATATCAGCCGATTGATTTTAGCGTGTTATCGCCAGTAATGGTTAGGAAAACTCTTCAAAAACCGAAAACTCAATTTTCAGTGATATCAATAAAATTATCTTGTAACATAGAAGTAACGTGTACGGTACTTTTACTCTTTCATATTCGCAATAATTTTTGAAATATGCACACGATACGTTTATATATGCGTCTGTTTATTACATTTGCATAGAAAGCTAAACTCTTGCCAAAATTATATAAAATGAAGTAAAATGAAGCATACAAGAGAAGTTGTCAAACTCGTAAATTCAAAAAATTATGATACTTTGCACACAAATAGAGTAAGTTATGTCCAATACAACCCTATTTTTTTCGTTCTACTTCTCGCATGAAAGGGACGAAGTCAGCCCTTGAAAAATTTTAATATTTTCTTTTTCGTGAAATATCATAAGAATAATAAATGATATTAAAAAAAAATTTTAACGAAAGTTGCACGGTATTATTGTATCTACCAAACTGTGTAAACAAATTTTTTTCAGAAGAGCTTTCCCCTCACCCGCCCTTTAAAAAAATTGATTAAACTGTACGTGCTGAAATACCTCCAGGCTACCCTTTAATGTATGTAACTATAATTATCAAATTGAAAGTTTATTTCGACAGCAGTACTTAAGAAAGGATATAGCCGAATAAGATAGTCAAAACTGTCCCCAAAACAAATTGATTTTTGGTCACATCATTCGATAGGGCTCCCAAAGAAACCTCTTTGTGACGAGTTTCAAGTCGGTACCCCTACCACAAGGCTAGTTATAGGATGAGTACGGTTTAATGAATTATGCTCTATTTCTTCTGTTCGACTTAACAAACAATTACGAAAAAATTTATGAACATTCTACCTAATAGTACATATGACAGTAAATTATTTCAACATTTTTGGTTACAAAATAGATTTTTTTTTAATACAGAAGCATAAAATTGCCGATTTCATATTTAAATAACTTTGAAGTTCTAAAAAATAATCATCACAGTCGCTTAGGTTGGCCCCCCTTGATTGAGCTTATGAAACGACGCATGCGTGTTTGAGATAAAAAGATATAACGACCGAAGTTTGAAAAGCTTATGCTAACAGTTATATTAACATTCACTAAACTATTGTACAAACGACATGAAAGTTCCCCTGTAAGTCGTTGTTGTATATACAATACAGCCGTCTGCAAGAACAACGTGAAATTCAACAGAAGTAAAGTGAAACTATATTAAATTCTTTTTAATTTTGCCGATTAATTTTGTATTATTTTGAAGATTTTTGTTTTGTCCTTTGAAAGATTGAATAAAGGATGTGCCGCCATAGCCAGCCAGTCAAAACATTTTACAACGACTGTTCGTCTATAATTGTAACTTAAATTAGAATCATATGTACGGGTACCTCGAGTGATATGCCCTCTAAAAAAGTAACCTTTTAAGTGTAGAGGATTGTTAGTAACAAATTCTAACTCCTTCGGTGAAAGCTTTCTATTGCCATATCCACAAAACAAATCGAAAATTCGACAACCACCATTCAACTTCATGTGTAGTTAAAACTCACAACACAATTATAATTTGAAGGGTCACTAGTAGTCATGCTATTGTAGAATGTATAGAGAACACGAAATCATGTTAACGTCACGAATGGAATACGAACTTGTATGAAACATATTCAACATCGACATATTCAAACATTGTAGTATATAAATATTATTAAATTATTAAGTCTTGAAGAGATTTAAGTCTCATCCTCATTAGGCATCTTAAACCATTTCTTCGAGCAAACGAGGAATGAATTATGCTACTGCCGAATGCAACAGTTTTCGTACAACATTAATCCATAAAACTTTGTAGTTTATTCGTCAATTACAGTGAAATTTCTTGTGTCTTCTTATTTGAAAATCGTTTACTAAAGATTGTAATAGGCCCTCATGCCAATGAAGAAATCACTGTTAAGAAAATAACACTATTAAGTTTCTTTAAACCATCCATTATTTACGTTACTTTCACATTTTGTAAAATTAATTATCGTTATGTAAAGTTGAAGAAAAAGATTAATTTTCATAATTTATAATTCCAAATACAATGTTCTTCGTTGTACAAATTAAAATCTCCTTTTAAAAGAATCATTAAAACAGAAACAATTTATAAAGTAAATCACATTAATAAACGAACTTTTTTAACATAAATGAATAAATTTAGTAACATACATGCAATAATATTTTGCAATAAATTTTGTAATTTGTGCGACTTTAAACTACGAAATAAGAAAGATATCTGAAACATTTGTACAGTCCGATTCAGCACACAAATGGTTTCATATGAAAGATTTGCAAATGTTTGGAACTAATTTTAATCGGTTTGTAACGTTTAAGAAGAAAAAAATATCGGCAGAAAAATGAACAAATGAAAAGTATTCGAAGGAATATTTCTAAACGCCTAAAGTTTCTATTTAAAAAAATTGCTAATATGAGATACCTAGAAAGTGTTTATATCGCTTTTGCTTATTGTTAGTAATAATTCTTGAAATGTTCATGATGATAAAAGATATATGACAGAGCATTCTATTGAAAGAAATCAAAGTGACCTTGAAATCATCGAAATGCCTACACCCATATAAAAAATGTTTGCATCACAATATTTCTCGCTCTATATGATGCAAGTTTATTGTTTCATATTATTACAAATATATATTTTTCATATTATTATAATGGAAATATTCAAGGTGGTCAAAGTTATTGGACCACCCGGTATGTATAGAGCGTGATAAAAACGTCTAACGTTTATGCGATTAACATAAGTACCAAGGGTTGCGATAAGATGATTGAGCTTGGTCGAGAGAACAGTACTAAACTACCAACGCGGATTACTATTGTACAAGTCAGTCACCCAATAATTTTTATCAGAAAGGGATGGTACACAAAGTATGCAGTTCGGAGTACACATTCCTTCTACGATGACGTGTTTATGAAGCATGTTTATACATGCACTCATTTTACAGTGCGATTGGACAACAGTCTCTGCAGCTCTTAGTAATGTCTCTGTTTGAGTATCTTGGATTGAATTACATACATAGATACGAATATCTACAATGTAGATTGTTGTGACGCGACGATGAAGCTGGTTGCTTTTTTATACACTCCTGATTACTCAAACAATGGTATATACTTAAAGTAGACAGTCCCTCTAATAATATCTTGCAAACTACATATATATAGATCTGGCAAATCGATTTTAATAAATCATATCGGGTAATCGATTAAGGGGGTATTGTATTGTGAGCATTTGATAAATTCTTAAAGAATATACCTTCAGAAATTTACGAGCAAAATCTTATACCCGAATTCCTAACATTAACGAACTTATAATTGTTTGAGGCACGTTGATGGTATACAACGACGTTCGACAGAAGTTGCAAAGACAGCTCGAATAAAAAACGTACATTAGGATGGCTTTTATTTTCGACTTTTGAATTTCTTTTACGCCCCCCCCCCCTCCACCAATAAAATAATTAATGAAATGATCATAAAATCGTTTTTCTCGAATATCTCCTAACTTATGGACTGCATCGAAAAATATGTTCAAAAAAACTTTTCGGCTCCGTCTTCTATGTTGTATTAACTTTTTCGTAAAACAAACGATTTTCGAAAAAATTCAGAAAACTGAAGTGTGTTTCGATTATCTTCTATCAGTAAAAATGAATGAAAAACGTGTATTTGTTTTTAATTTGTTGAACTTGCTTGTTTTTAATCGCACATTATTTTACAGAAAATTGCGTATGTTTTTTTTTTAGTAGAAGTCAAAAAATGTACAGTTCACGCTTCGAAAAGTGCTCTAAACGTAAATATGGTCGAAGTACTTGCTATAGCTAAGCTCATCCTGATTAAGAATCTTCTTGGCTTTCAATTTCAGATTAGTTGAACGGCCGGAATCATGGACACCATGAGACGATCTTTTTTTATCAGTTTTGATCGACCATGAAGCTAATCGGTTTTTTCTTGTTTACCGAGAAAATGTTCGCTGAAACTCTGCCAGACATTAAGGAAGGAAGGAAAGGAAGGAAAGGAGGAAGGGCGGGAGGGAGGGAGGCAGCCGGAGCGTATCGGAATATGAGATCAGTCGACATCCGGTTCCACGTTGCTGGACGCATAGAATGATCTGTCAATCGGAAGTGCGTTATCGCAATACGCGTGGTATGCTATCCTCTCTTCTTCATTATTCTCCCTCTTTCGGTTTGTTCTACGCGTGCATTTAATGGGACGACCTAATTTCGAGAAACCGCAATCTGACTCTCCGACAGATCGCACGAGGAAATTGATCTAGAAGTTTCTATCAAATATAATATCTGTAGTAACGAGGAAAAATGCCGCATATCACACGTATAATTTGATTTTCGAGAGGTTATCGTTGAAAGTTATTAACATACTACTAGACTGAGGATTTTATGCAAAAGCAGAGTTGTGTTAATTCAGTTACGTTGTAATTCAATTGCATAATTGAATTACATTGTATTTCAATTATATAGTAATTCAACTACGTCGTAAGTGAATTACATAATTCAAACCTTTCAATTAATTCAATTACTAATTATTTTGAACTTTGAAGAATTTCCTCGTGCTTGTTCATAATACGTCAAAGTGATCCTGTTATTCGTTAGTGGTAAGTTAAAAACGTTCCTTTTTCAGTTTTTTGTTATTAGATAATTTATTTCATTTTACTTACATATAATATTAATTTTTGTTTAATGAGTCTCATTACATGATTGTCGTTATTTTTTCCTTCAATATATATCGTAGCCTAGGTAAAGTAGAGACATGTTTCTTTTTTCTGCTTTTTATATTTGTGTTTGAAATTTAAAAAATATGTAACGAAGAAGTTATTTCTGTTCAGATATTATAAATTTGTAAATAATAAATTCCTTCTGTTTGAAACCTTCACATGGATTTTTCAAACTCTTATTACCCATTACTTTATTATTCTTCAATTTTTAATTTTGATTTAATTACATCGTAAGTATAAAGTATAGTGTAATTGTACTCGAATTGCAATTAAGAATTACATTGCAATTTAATTGAATGAAAATCTGAATTATAAATTACAATATGATTTAGTTACAATTTAATTCAATTACTTTGTAATTATAATTAGTGGAGTAATTCAATTGTAATTATGCAAAACTCTGCGCAAAAGTGGGTAGGTGCAAACAGTAGAAAGATTAAAAGAATTTAAGAACATCAACATGTGATTTTCAACATTTTAAAATTATTAGTGAAAGAAGTGTATTTTTATTTAGCTCGTGTGCCTCGCAATTAATGTACAAAATTAAATGTTTAAACTCATTCTATCTGACAAAGGCAACAAGACACGTTTCAATCAAACGGTGCACATTATTAGCCAAAAACGAACAATTCGGTTATTGTTTTCTTTTTGTCATGGCTACCTATTTAATGTGTAAGGTAACCGAAGACAAATTTTTCATCCAGGAGCACATAATCGTAAACAGTTTGATCGAGTTCGACTTGTACTATGAAACTGTTGTCAGAAACTGCGAAGTATTAGATTAAAATGATGTGCTGTTGATTGTAGAACGGAAACGTTTCTCACCCCCGCACTTGGTGATACGAGAGGACGAACGAGCGCGTAGGACTCCGCTGCGTGTATCCGTTTCATGCCCGTTATCAACTTTCGATGAAAGTTATCGCCCATGAAATATACTGGCAAATCAACAATAGACCGAAAATGAATTGGAAAAGATTACGTTAGATTCTCGATAGATCTCACATTCACAACAGCTACATGTCTACATTTTTCATTCCGCTTTGTTATCGACACATACTGGTAATTTTACTCTACCAATTACTCCAACTGAATTTTACGAATCTCTTGAACCTTTATGCATACATTTCGTAATGGAAACTTGCACATTTTTTTATTATACTTTAACCATTAAGTGAACCATCAAAATATACCTACTTTAAAAATGATTCATCTCTATCGGAACGGTGAATAGAAGCATAGTTAGATAATTAAATTTTATCGAAATTTGCAAGTACTATTTTTCAAATAGTTATATTACCAATGGTTGTACATTAAATAATTATTAGCATAAATATGAGTGGGCCGCATCGAGCCCAATTATGGATTAAACACGATTTTTACTAGTTTTCTAGTTTACTTTTCGACGTGTATTTAGCGAAAGGATTAACTTTAATAATAGTAAGAGCCCTCCCCCCCCCCCCCCCAAACCTAACCCAGACCTAACCTCTTTGGCAACTCCAAGAAACATTAAAATATTTACCCTAACTGAGGTTTGTATAGTTATTCTGAACGAATTTTGACTAGATCTGGGTTAGGTTTGGGAAGGGAGAGGGGCGAGGTTCAGGACCCAGGGGAAATTTAGTCACTGGAAAAAGGTAGAGTTTGCTATAGTCACTCCAACAGTTTTCCACGAATATCTCACAACCCAAGGTCTTCCGGCGATAATATATATATATGAAAAAGTTGTTCAGAATTATGACCTTCATAACATATATCAAGGTCATTAAAATCGCTGGATTAGGTCGTGCTGTAGGTTAGAAAACAGACTCTGTGTAGTAGCAACGATTTTTTGTGAATATCTCTGAAACGAAACTCGTTCGACGATAACATGTACAGGAAAAAGTTATTCGGAATGATAACCTTAGTTATATATTTCAAGGTCATTAAAATGGCTGGGCTAGGTCGTGCTGTGGGTTAGAAAACAGACTCTGCGCAGTAGCGATGGTTTCTTGCAGATATCTCAGAAACAAAGCTCGTCCGGTGGTAACACGTAGAGGAAAAAGTTGTTCAGAATTATGCCCCCAACAACGTATTTCAAGGTCATTGAAATTTGTGAGGAATCCCTTATTGTAAACAGCTACCGATTTATATATTCAATAGGAGTATTTTGTAACAACTAATGACATAACAATCGAATACAATATTTCGAATTCAGTCAAGAATAAATTACAAAGTGATAATGTATTTGCCATTCGAATATTTCTTGAAATGCTTTCTGCCGATCACTGTACGTATCTTATTTTATGAAGCACCTATGATGGCGGAACTGAAAAACGTAAACCATGCTCGTTGTCACAGAGCGACACATCGAGTGGCCAAGTATGTATTGTGTACGTGCGTCCTGATCCTTATTTTGACATATCTTTCTACTTGTGCAATAAAAATGACTTAGTTGCTTCACATTTTACTAAAATATGTAGGAGTTCTAATATTTATTTCAAATATTGCTTCAACGCTCTGTGATTTGTAATATTCATAAGAGATTATGCACATTTTTGTAGTTAATGTATTCCATGCGTTTGATCGTTGATTTTTATAAACAATCATGTCCTAAACATTTTTTTATATTTTTCGAAGAGAACCACTGTTATTATTTTTTTGGCAACTATGCAATGCGAATACCTACTTTATACAATGTAAAGATTGAGTTTGCTGTCTCAAAAATTAGTCTTTCATTTTGTTCAGGTCAATATGAGAGAGCAAGAACACGTAACTATGCTTTGCCTTTACTTTCATTCTTAAAGAGTATGTTGAAAATTTAATATTTATTTCGTCATATTTATTTATTTATGTAAATGTAATATTCATTTATCTAATATTTATTAATAATAACTTTTTATGTAAATGTCCGTCATATTGGATTTGCCATTTAGTTTTTTTTTAATTTTAAGTTCAGATTGGTAACCGGCGATCTTGAAAAAATTGTGTTACCAATTTTTGTAAAAAGCAAATCATTTTTGCAAATACCCGTCCGCCATATTGGATCAGCCATTTTGTGTTTGAAAATTTCAAGGTCAGTTTTGAAATCGGCGATCTTGAGAACATTGTATTATCAATTTTTATAGAAATTAAATCATTTTTTCAAATAGCCGTTCGCCATTTTTTTTTATTTGAAATTCAGAGTCGTAATCGGCGACCTTGAAAACATTATATCACAAAATTTTAATTTATAGTTTATACGGAGTAAAATCTAACATTAGATGTATTGTCTCATTAACTCGCGAGGTATTATAAAAGAAGCATTAAAAAACTTATTCCTGGAAGTGTTAATAAAATTGCTCCTCTCACAAAGAAAATGAGACAAGTATTTCACTCTACCACAATACATTTTTGTGTAATCGTAGCGGTTGGTTCAAAGTGCGAATGTCACGAAGGGTTAATGGCACGTAACGCCTGTATATCAGAGGAGGATAGGTTCACGTGGCAGAGAGGCGTATTGACGGTGAAACAGAGATTTCTTTATCGGAGCATACAAGATACCCTACTTCGTCGAAACGAAACAAAACGAAACGAAACGAGGATTTCACGTGTTTCTCCTATGTCTCGTCAACGTTGACGTCTCTTTCTCGGTAAGGCTCTGCCGCCTTGTGTTTCCTTCCTGTTTTTCCTTCTTCCCTTTTCGCTTGGTCTTTGATCAGTTTGACAATCTGCGCATGGTCGGCACGAAATTTTCTGTTTACTTTACTTGCGGAGCCTCTTGCGGAAACTTAATCATCGTGCACATGGTAATCAATACGAAGCAGGTTGTTTTAGTCACCGCGTACTAAAACTGTCTAGTTTGCATTGCCACATAAGAATAACAAGATTGTACTCATTAACCAGTTCACTGCGGAGTTTAATTTTAAAAATTCCTTACGGCGCGGAATTAAAATCAAGGAATGACGAATATACACGTCGAACGCAGGCCAAATGCCGCTATTATAAATATTACGAAAAAAGTAAAGCAAACTGAGAAAGAATTATATTTTTATTCGATAACAAATTAACAATTCATTAATGTTAACCGCGCCATAATAGAGATTTGGATAGACGTCGAACAATGACGTGTATACACGTTGAACGTAGTTAACTGATTAAATCTTTAAGCGAACTAGGGTGAGGGACCCAATTACTGTGGGGGGGGGGATGCCAATTATTGTGCCTATATTAATTATTAGACTGCGGATCTTTATGCAAAATAAAATTTTTATACATCAATTGCAATCTATAGGCGCTAAGTAAACATTTATTTTGCTCATTAATAATCTTTATATGTTAAAAATTGTATAATGATACTGTTGAACTCTTTTAATCTTTTTACTGTTTTGAATTACACCTACCCATGATTGTCATAACTGCATAAAATCCACAGTCTATTAATTATACTTATTTTTAAAGCATAATTGATATTAAAAGAGAGATGTACAACATATGTATTAGTAGCACAGTATTCGGAGGGAAGGGGGGGTACAGTAATTGAGGCACAGTATTCGGGGAGGGAGCACAGTAATTAAGGCACAGTGACTAATCTTTGAAGAGTATAAGCACACAGTAACTGACTCGGATACTTATATTCAAAGAAGGGTTTTTATCAAGAATATAATGTTATATTTTAAAGATTTGTTTTTTATATAAATTTTCTTATAAAAGGTTTGCTTAGAGAAAAAGTTTTTGCTGGAGGAAATTTCGGAAGATCCGTTGTAGGACACAGTAAGTGGGTCTCTCACACTATTGGGGCTAATTTGGCCTCACTCCAATTTATGCCAATAACTATTCCATGTGCAACTCTTAATAATATAACTGTTTGTGGATTTCAGCGAAGTTCTAGTTACCATTTCGATAGAGATGAATAGTCAGCATAATTTAATTGAATCATTGCATCATTATTAAGGAACATTTTAAAGGTTAAAGGTTTTTTTAGATTGCAATTGGTTGGAATGATAAATAAAAAAATTATGTGTTAAAAAATTATGTTTTTCAACTTTTTCATCTGATCTTATGACGATAATTTAAAAAATACGTTTTGTAGATTTCGATCATTTATATGCATACTGAAAATTTCATACAAATCGGTCAATGTTGCAATGAGTTACAAACGTTTCAAGATTAGAAACGTATCAAGAAACTCTCATCTTGATACGTTTGTAGCTCATTGCAATGTTGACCGATTTGTATGAAATTTTCGGTATGCATGTAAGTTACCGAAATCAACAAAACGCATTTTTTAAATTATCGTTATAGGCTCAGATAAAAAAGTTGAAAAATCATTTGAAATTTTAAAAAAGTTGTTCCGCTTGAAAAGGTGTCCACATACTTTTGAGCGGCAGTGTATGTTTGAAAATTAACAGTTTCGGAAATATTGAATTTGAAATACTTGATATTAGTGAAAACATTTGACTTGATTGTCATTATCGAAGTTCTGTAATGAAACGTATACAGTGAAATAAATACTTGACTTTTCGAACAAAAGAAGATATATTTATTACAGCCAATATGTATTCAGAAATTAAACAAGATAGAGTCGGGGAAAAAATTAAGTGAACACCCTTTGAAAACTAATACCTTTTTAAAATTGGACCAATGACCTTTTTTCTTAGATGTTAGAATAGACAAAAGAAGTTTGTTATTCTACAGTGTGGCCAGGATGCCTCAAATTAGATCAACATATGAGAAAACATCTGCGTAGTGCTAAAGTTATTAATACCCATACAGGGTGGCCCATAAGTCACTTTCCCATTTAAAAGATGAATAACTTTTCCTTAAATGTATGTTTTGAAATTTTTGTTTCAAAGTTTTAAACTCTTTCTTTGGAAATTTATAATGGAAGAATTCACAACAGAGCAAAAACAATTGAATTGTATTTGCAAAATTGGTATTCCATTATTCCAAATCAGGGAGCATACATTGGCTATTATAACATTAGAAATCTATCGAGAAAAGGTGGGGATATTTGAACGACCAAGCGTACGTTAGTAACCTTCGAGTAGGGAAGAAATTCAGGCCAGAAATTGGAACCAGAAACATTGAAACGGTTGCGAAAAAGAAAATGGAGCTCACCTACACGACGTTATTTTCCGCTTCTGAATTAAAAATATAATTCCATTCAATGTACCTTGGACCATAATAGAAATAAATACAAATGTTTAAAAAATAAAAAAGTTATTCATCTTTTAAATGGGAAAGTGACTTATGGGTCACCCTGTATATACAAGATTTCAATTTTAAACTTGCTTTTGTCAATCAGTAAATGAAAGCCTTAAAATAAAGTTGTCTACGGATACGTTGCGTCGATACTAGACGTGGCAAGCAATCTGAGAGTGTCATTGCAACAGGAAGGACCGCGCTTCCAGCAATAATTCCTGCCAATCCTGATAACGAGACAACGACGTAGACGATTTCATCGGGCCACTGGAAAAAGTCAGTCGCACGTGGGTATCCACGTAATATGTTATATCTGGGTAATCGTTACGTAGATAGGGATCAATGCCAAATGCCAGGAACGTGAGATGCTGTAATTTATCATTAACGCCTACATCCAGAACCGGGCCGAATCATTAACCCAAAGCGCAGAGAACTGTGCCATTCCCACTACTCCTACCGTGTAATTTTGAAGCGCAGTCTTCTCTGCTCGCTTCTGTCCGCTGCCAGTGATGCTGATTGTCAAGGCAATCATGGATCGATCGGACGCGACGTCGCGTCGTCAATATTTTACATTAGATTTTACAATTATCGACAAGTTCAATTAGTTTTCTTCTTTTTTCGGGCAAAGACATGAACCGTGTCTTTGCTCGCAGTGATCGATTTTACCGATTTTTCTAAAAAGTGGGACAAAAATCAGTATGACTCGGACACTTAATTTACTTTACTACTTCAAAAATACTTTTTCAGTTTTTTAAACAATTTGGAACATGTTCGGTTCGGTAGATGAAAAGCATGAAACATTTTCAATAATTGCATTTTTTTAATTGAAATGAGATTAAATCGAAAAATATTTGTCAGTTATACATATTAGACATCAGCAATCCAAATTATATAATGAATTATTTGATTTTCAAATTAGCCATTAATTAATCCAATTATATAATAATTTTCAACTTCTAAAATAATTTCTTTTTATTTTCATCCAATTTTTTATACTTATCGATCACTATATGGCGACTTCAGTTTTTGTTTTCATATGTATGTGTGAATCTTTCACAGAACACGGTCGTTGACAATTTCTATTTTTTCATGCTTCTACATTTCTACATGCTTATTCAATTTTGTTTCTATAGATCGATTTTAACATTTAAGATTCAAAAGAATCATTAATGAATCCCCAGATCTGACAACTTTTTATTTCAGTTTTCGTGATTTGTTGTTGTTTGTTTTCGTTATTTGTTTTATAACGTGTTCATATTTTGTTCAATGTCAGTTAATGCTATCTACTGCTGCAGGAATGAAACTAGTGATGAATAAATTTCAGAAGCTTATTTTCAACAATATAGATTATATGTGAAATTTATAATATGGGTATTGTTATCAAAAGTATTAATATACTGCGCAGAAAGTGGATTATTTACAAAATGTATTCTCCTAGAATACATACGTAACTGAACCAACTCAGCTTGTTTAAAGAAGGAGATGAGCGTAACTATTTTTTTTCTATTGCGTTTTATGTAGATAGGGTTGACTCGAACTACATTTTAATAAAATTGAAATTTCAATTTATTTTTTATTTATTCGTTAATTTTCCCTGTAGTAAATTGTTTTATTCTGTCCTGAGCTTTTATGCAAAGATAATTATGTTTTTAACACAGTACAGTTTTTTGTAATAAAATGTTTACAAAACAGTGAAATTTTTTTCATGTTATGAATAAATAACGGCAATTTTTAGTTGTACCCATTTTTAAACATCATCCCCATAACAATGTATGCCGGTAAAACCGCTGCAAGACATAAAATCAGACTTTCTATAAACTGTAAAATTCGCAATAACAATTCTTTTCGAAGCAATATTTTGTTAGAGTACATATTTAGACCAACTTCTATTCATTATTCCCATTACAACTCATAAACAAAGCATTGCCACAAAATTTAATCTGCATCATTTGAAAAGGCGTAAAATTATGTAAAATATATGTAAATCATATAAAGTGATACATCGTTGCGTTAGAAAGCTCGACTTTTTACATTTTTCAACGCAAATAGCAAGTCGATGTTTGACCCTGGAAGCTTTTTTCGTCTACTAAACAATTTTTTCGTGGCATCGATGCTGTATCCGTACGTAGGGCTACCAATGGGCAAAATTTCAAGGAAATATCGCGTGAGTAATTTTACGAGTTTTTTCTCAATTTCATTGTATACACTCGAGGTGTTTTTTTTTCAATTCCTGAACTACGTGAAAAATTAGAAATTTTTGCTGAAGAAAGAATTTTAAAATAATTTGATAACAGTAGATGATACCGCAAAAAATTGTCGCTGCAACAAGTGGTGTGTGTAAAACACACAACACATTTAAAAAATTTAATAAGGTGTCTTAAATTAAAATTAATTTTCCGTGCGACAAAATTGGTAAAACGATGCGACAAATCAATGCTATGAATGTTTATAAAGGATCTTTAGGAATTATGGAAAACCGACTGTTTCTATTAATAACTTCATAACATAATCAAGTTATTAAATCTTCTCATTTCTCGAGTTCCAGGTAACATGCGAATGTTTCGCCAACCGCGATGAATTCACAATGAAGGATAGCGATTCCAGCGTTACCGTCACATGCCCTCGTAAACCCATCTGATTATTCGGAGTCCACGCATAAACCTATATCAAAACAGCTTCAATATAAGACCGAGCGTAGGAGGATATTCACAACTCTGTTGTCCGAAATGTCGAGAAACGTGGGTGAAACGTGCGATGACAAGAAGAAGAACAGTATCGATACCGAATTGAGATCCTGTTGAATTTTTACAATTCCTTGAAGGATACAGCATCCTCATTCGATTGTATGTAAATTTCATTGTAGATATGTAATATGCCGCTATAGTAGTCAGAAGATTATTCAAAATTATAATATAGGGTAAAAGACCCAATTACTGTGGTGTTTCCAATTACTATGCATATATTAACTATACTTTAAAGCATAATGCATATTAAAACAGAAATATTGAATTTTTTTCATTAAAATCTGTTAATACATATATGTTACATACCTCTTTTTTAATATTCAGTATACTTTAAAAATAAGTAGAATTAATATAGGCATAGTAATTGGTACCCCGACAGTAATTGGGCCCCTTACCCTAGTTTTACGATCGTAACATTGAAAATGTGTCACTCAGTTCAGTCAATGTTACCTAATTATAAATGAATTTTGTGTTAACATGGATAACACGCCAAGTCTAATTTAAAATTATTTGAAATTCATAGTGTAAATATTTTGGAGAAGACAAAATTTTATTCGATTCAACTAATAAAGATATAATAATAGATCACGATTAAATCTTTCTCTTTAACAATAAGTGTCCGAATATAAATGTGCTTCTTATGAAGCATCATTTTTTAAATTTATTTAAAACTTCGCAGTTATCAGTAGGCGTTCGATATATTCGCGAAACCGAATTTTCGGCAATTGAAAAGAAGTTTTTTCTTAAAATTCAAACAATTTTTTCATTTGTCTTCACCATTTTTACGTCTTTCGTTGTTTCTAATTTATTTTAGCTGGGACGATATTCACACTCGTACTGCGCAAAAATCTTTTAAAGTAACTAACAATAAGTTTATTGTGTTGGTTTGATATTGTTCGGTTGTTTGTATCGGTTGAGTTTGGTATAAATGAGTTTGAACGGAGTGTAGAGTGACTGTAACGTGTGAGAGTTGACAGCGCTGAGAGTATATGCTAGATGTTGTGTCACTTACATTATTGTGTCATTTACATTATTGTTATTAAACTAGTTATAAACAGACTTGTGTGTTTCATAATTATTGAACTCATCTACAACAGATATGTGTTACGATATAATAGAATCTTCAATAACATGTCTGTTCTTTTAAAAATTCGCGAGCTTTGCTTCGTTTCGGGATAGTCACGGTAAAGGGACTCTTAATACAGTTATTCGACGCATCACTATAATCTCCACAGCTGGTATTACAGCTTGCAATTTTCATAATTTACCGTACCTACAACAAACATACTTCTTTTGCAGACATCCTCCAAATTGGATTTACATTGGTTAAAAAAATATTTGTTATATAACACGAATAAATTGTGTAACCACCGTTTAAATCGCAGAAACAATGAATTATTAGTCCTTTCAAGAAAATTGCTGTTAGTAAGAAACCATGTATTTATAAACTAAGTTTAAAGAACTAAAACGTTTTAGCTCGGACAATTAGAAGAATTTTAAAGAAACGTTCAATGATTAAGCATTTAAGAAATAGAAAATTAATATGTTTGAAAAAATACATGAAATTTGTCGTCTTGAATTTGCTATCCATCGTAGTGCGCGTATCTAAACATGACTTAGAAATCACAGCATGTTCTCCGGATATAAATCTCATTCAAAACCTATGGGGAATACTCTTTGAACGAATATGTATATCGAAACAATAAGCAATGTTTTACTATCCAGGAATTAAAAGCTGCTAAAGAGTAGGAAGAAATAAATACCAATTGATAGAAGTATATGTAAGCAATACGAAAATAAGAATATTTCAGCTAATTCATTTTAATTCATTTTCAGTAAATAATTTATAAATAACTAGTTCTTTTTTAAGTAACAAAACGTACAGTTTTGTGCATGCTACAATCAACGATTTTCTTAAATTGCAATGGATCTGCAAATATTGTAAAAATTTTTTCCATCAATTTATTTTTCATGTGTTCTTACTTAATTCTGCGGACAATAAATAAGTCAAAAGAGAAGTGAACTTTTGGTGATCATTGTGCTGTAAGGTTCGATCATGGTCAAGCAGAGCGATCGAATCCTGTTGCAGTGATCAACTCGACTTGGAATCATCAGTTATCATTTATCATCGCCGTGGCATGTATTAAAATTGATTGTGAGAAGAAAAAAGGTCAGTGCTTGAAGAAAATCGGTGACGTGTACTGGCAACGCTGCAGCTCGCAGCGGTCTCAAAAGGTCGCTTGATGCAGCGCAGCGGTACCAGAAAGGGCCATGACGTCATCTCCGCGACTCGTTTGGACCCGCTGGCGCGGCGTCCTAATATAAAGATGCAATCCGTTAGTGTCGTGGAAAAAGAGAAATAAAAAAACGCCCTCGTAAACTCTTATCTGGCCGCGAACTGATAGACGTTCATTAAGGGAGTTGACCGGCCGGTCGTCAAGCGGCGTGCTCTTAACATCATTTCGCATTGTTTCGATAAAGTTTCTTATCACCTCGTTACTGCACCGTCTCTTTTCCTGGTAACCTCGTTTAGCTTTTATGCAATCGCATTTCAAAGTGTGTTGCATTTTAATTAGCAAGACAATTCTGTGTCCCCAATGTATTCTACCTCCAATTTCTTTTCGCAGCAATTCGCGAACCTCTACGATTTTCATAATTTTTACATAAATTGCTTTGGTAACCGTACGTTCTGCATCTGCATCCAGTGTTTGTGTGCAGCGTCGCTTTTCATTGTTTCACCGCAAGAACGAACGATCATAACGGTTTAGTATAAAATATATTACACATTTACAAATTAACTTTATTAATTATTGTGTGTAATAATGTGCATGTCATTACCATTCCTCAGATGTTCAATTGAATCGAGTGTTTCGCAGCAAATATTGGACAAATTATATTTGAAATAAATATAATAATAATGGATTATTTCCATTACTTTATTACTTTCGTTTTAAATTTATCTACGACTTAAATTAGAATTTCTAGGCACAACGCATCGGCAGTTACACTTTCAATCTCTTTGCTCCGAACAGTTTGTCAAAAGAAATATTTTTGAAATATTCTTGGCAGAAATTATTCAACAAATGATTATGTGATAAATGATTTATTCAAGTACAAAATACAAAATTAATACAATACGAAATTATATTATTTAATATCCATATCCACACTTCATAATTATTTACTCCTTCAAATGAATCATGAGACATATTATTTAAATATTTATTATATCCAATGTGTCTGGTTCGATTAAACAAATTCTAATTACTTACGATTAACATGTTTAATTACTTGCGATTTATGTTATTATAAAATATATAGAAGCTAGGTCTCTTTCTAAGACAAGTCATCTGAATATTTCCTACACCTTCGAAGTTATTTGATTTCGAAAAGAGACAAACCTTTTTCGCAGGTGAACATTCTTGGAAGGTTTAGAGGTTTAATAGCCATAGGCAATTAAGTTCGTGAGCAGGAAAGTAAATAATTCTTAGTTTTATGAACGGAATAAATCAAAACAATTCTGAATGTGTAAACTTTTGTTAAGATGCTTGAGAGTGTATTCGCTTTTTCTGGGACCAAAATATTAATTTCTTTTTTCGAAATATTGTCCAAATATATTGAATATTACAGAAATGATCAACGTTGACGTTAGAATATAAGAAAGCATTATTACCATAACGAGATTGTACAAATCTAGTTTCTAGAACATATCGTCTTATAAATTTCATTTAATTCATTGATTTAGACATTAGTTGTTAAACATTTAAGGAAACTGTACCATAGAGTAGATAGGACTCGCTAAATGATGAAGAAAAGACATTATCGCAACATTAAGACAAATCGCAACATTAGCATTTTTAAAATTATAAAGAATTTTTTGTTTCGGTTGAAACTATGAACCACCATTTTATCACTTTTTTCCTTTTCTGGTTAAGAAAAATTATAGTTAGTTAGTTAAGGAAAACATAATGCACTTTTCAACAATGAATGAAATAAACGAATTACGTCCGAAAATATGGTAATAGAGATAAGGTAATTAGGTAAGGCAATTCATTTATAACATTTCAATTTATTTTCAATTTATAACATTGTAAATATTGATTTTTCGACCTATATTTATTAGGAATTTCGTAGCATTTAGCGAGCACTAGATATTCTAAAAGTTATAAACACATTTTCATCACACTGTATAATCGGCATAACTGCTGGTTTGGTGATTTATTCGTTCATATGCCTTTTGACAGGTGATTAAATGGACCTAAACTTCGTGCTAAGTATTCAAAGATTTTCAAAAAGATCAAGATTTCCAAAAACTTGAAGAAATTCAAATAGAAGATATTTGAGATGAAGGAGAAATTTCTTTAGAAATCAGAAATTGTCCATTAAACAATAGAAAGATTATGTTAGTACTATGATTATTTATGAAACTTGCCAAAAAACTGGAAATATATATTTTTTTAGATTTGGGTATAATAAGTAGCCTGGCAACAAAGGCTACTACCACTGAAAGTAACATTTTACTTAGATCCCCCTTAAGTAATAATAAGTATCTAAAACAGTACCGGGCACGCTTTCCTCAATTGAGGGAAAGCCATCCCCACCATAGCACCCACTATCCCCTTTCAGTAAGCGCCGTTACCGTGGGGCAAGGAAGATGCGAGACGAAGGTGCGCACTACACGAAAGAGAGGATGGTGGGGGAAGCAAGCGTTTGAGGGGCTCCAACGGTACCCTGCACTGATCTAAGAGCTGTTGAATACTTTTCGTTAACGACTTTATCGAGGGGAGACGAAGAACAACTCTAGACTCTAAAGCAGAGCTTAAAGAACCGATAAAATAACCAAAATTATCAGCTAACATCTATTTCGATTGCGTTCCTATTACGGTTCTTGTATCGGTTCCATAATAATAATTTTTTTGGTTCTGTATATCGGTTTTTAAATTGTTACAAAGTCCTCGCATCTATTTTTCTGTAATAGAGAAAGATTTGTGTATATTGTTAGCCTTCTTAGACTTTAAGCAATAGTATTCGAAGACTCTAAAAACGTCCCTGTTCCAACTAGATGCCTCTACTCGTTGTTAGCGGTTTCCAATCACATCTGTACAACAATGTCGGGGTACAGAAAAGTGAACTAAATTTTTCAAACAGCACGAAATAAATCGATATTGTTCTAACTTATAATAATTTGAGTTATCAACTGCATATACAGGATGCCCCAAAAATGTTGTACTTCCTAGAAAGGTATGATTTCTGAGGTCATTTCAAGTTACTTTTTCTTTTGCAAAAATGCTCTCCGCGGCTTTGTTCAGGAGTTATTAATGAAAAACAAGGACTAATTAGAGCGCGGCTACAGCAGACGGATTCCGGCTCGGCGATATGTCCCGCTTAACGTGACGTTGGCTTTAGCCAATGTGTTATTTTTTTTTTTGGTTTGAAAAAACATGTGTTGTCACGATTCCGGTCCTTTTGCTGATCGAAAACAAAAATGAGGAAGTATATTAATCAGTATGAATTTGACTATGGCCTGAACCGAAATAAACGAAAAATCTTGATTATTTACAACATGGCATTTTATACTCAAATTACTGATTTTTTCCTGCTTTCCACATTTAGTAAGTTATAAAAATAAGGAAGAAACGAGGGATTTAAAAATCTTTTATTCGTGTGATCACAGGGTTTGTGCTGGGGCCCTCTTAAAATTTTAAGTCGATTGTTTAAGAAGAGCTCGAGATATCGTGGCAACGGTTTCGAAAAAAAGCGTTTAAATGCTTATAACTGCGTTAATTTTACGGACTCAAACAAATCCTCTTGCACACATATTCTACCACGCATATGCTTAAAGAAAATGCTACAAAAGAAATCGATCTTTGGAAAATAAAAAAAAAAGAATATTCTTAATGTCAGTTACATTGAGTGACCTTGAATTATTCTGATCATTGAAACGTATTGTCCACGGTTTAGGAAGTGACGTTTCATGTTATTTGTACATTATCTATTTCCCATTGAAACGATTAAGAAAATAGGAATAATCGCGATTCGTTTGACAAGGAAAACAGGATTAAACATCGAGGACTATCATTGTGGACTCACGTCACGTCATGTCGCATCGCGTCGCGTCGCGTCGCGTCGTGTCACCTCGTGTCGGCAAGGGGCTGGATCGAGTTGCGAAAGAACGGATTCGCGGTAGTTCGGTACGGTACGGGAACGCCGAGTGCGGGCGGACTTCGTGGGAGTCCGCTGGTAATTCTCTCTCGTCCGGGCTGCTGTTCGTCTTCCTCCGCATTTGGACATGTTCTGATTCTGGTCGGTGACGCCATGGAACTGTCTTTTCTTTTTATCCTTCTGTCTACTCACGTGTACGTTATCGCAGAATGATTGTATTAAGAACACGGAGAAAAGAAATATGAATTTGGTATCCTCGTCAACTGTTCGAATGGTCCGCGCAGGGATCGCGTCACGCCAAACCGATCGGTTGCGTTTGGTTACACACTTAACTCAGATCGATTTTTTCTTCGACTAAGTAGCGCGGTAAAACCCTAATCATTCCAGCAGTTCGGATAATCGAGTTAATATACATATAAGTACACCTCCGCTCAAAAGTGTGCGGACACTTAGGATGAAGTTCCGAAAATCGGTCAAACCGGATTGAGCTCAAATTTGGCACATAGCCTCATTTTACATTAAAACCGTGTTTCCCAAAAGGATTTTTGGCAACCCGAAACAATATTTTTATTATATTAGTATCAATTCCTACCTTACCGACATCAAAATTTTTACCCTTTTTTCTTTACTTTACTTTAGTACTTATGTCTGCACGAAAAGAATATGGCACCTTCGAAGGGTTTAATTATCCTTGGCAAAGAAGTATGTATTGTGTTTTTTTTATACTCTGTAACGCGTATATATATATATTATCGTGTCAATTATAAATGGCATATAATTGTTAAAATGTATAACGTTGAAATAATTCATGATAAATATTACCACGACTTCGTGCAATGTACTTCATAGTTTTAATACAAATAACATACATAGTTAATTTTAGCAAGACGAAGTACAGCTTCGAAGATTTTAACTTGTGTGATCATAACCGAAATAGCTCCAACGTATAAAACTAGTTAAACACAGCTGACATACTATGATGTTGAAATTGACTCACAGTAATAAAAGAAATTTGCCTGTGTTTCTCGTTAACGCTTTTATGACGCGATTGCGTCAGTAACACAAGATTATTTCCACGTTCGTGTCGTCCTACACTTTTTACGGATGGTAACACATGAGCCTATCATTAAGATTGTATGCAATTATATGCGACTAATCATGAAATATTTTCTATATTTAGTTTTCAAAATTAAAATTACCGATGTTCGAGAGTTTACTTATAAATTAGTTTTGAGTTTATTTATAAATTGATCACTAAGATTATACCTACACGAAAGTACTATAGTTCATAAAATTTAAGTGATGCTTACTTCGGACATCATATTTTTTATGTCATTCGGTTAAAAAATTTAGGACTATACACTTTACATATTTAATATGAATACTATCTGTATGCCTTTGGCGTCCTGCGAAACATTAGAATACCTATTGTCAGCTTAACCTACTTTTCCATTTGTCATTTCTCCATTAAACTACTTTCTTCTCAAGATTATCCTTCAGAAATAGAAAGAAATCTAATCAAACTTGTGTTCATGCTGTTGCAAATCTAATAATTTCTTGAGGCACTTAAATTAATAATACATCAACAAGAAGTTATTAAAAGTAATCTAGAGTACCTATATGTTGTATCTATATGATACTTTGGTTTGTATCCTCGGTACGTCAGGTTATACTACGAAAACTTAGAGTGGATGATATTTTAAGATTCTTCCCAGAGTCAATGAAAAAAATGGATTGCCTCATACATATATATCAACTTAATGATAATGACTACTGACAGACACATCTAGTCAATTAATTACAGATGAAATTGCTGACTTACCCGGTAACCCTTCTCTCCGGTGCCGCCATATTCTCCACCAGCACCTTTTTCACCCTTTGGACCAGGGGGCCCATCTGGACCGATGTCACCCGGAAGTCCTTCCGGTCCTTGTGGCCCAGGGATTCCGAGAAAACCTGGATTACCCTTTATTCCCGTACAATTGCATTTGTACGAATCATTGCAGATCTGAAACAAATAAAACGAAAACGTAGGTCAAAAAATGTTCACTGATCATGTCATTATTCTTTAACGCAAACACAAATACAAGTGTAGTTTATATTATGGCGTGATTCAATAAATAATCGAATTTTCTTTTTATCTAGAATAATTAAACGAGTTATTGCCTGTATGTAGAAATTAATCGATAATATGTCGGTCAGTTTGACTTAGGCATAAATAAATACCAATGTATTTTCGATTCTCCTGATTCAACCTGAAGATATTATTCATAAAATGACTTGCTGGATTATGTGATAAACGACTCTTATCTATTTACAATAAGCATTATAAATGGATTAGTATCTTTTTCTTCGTTTGTGGGTTAAAATCATTGTAATGAATATCAACGTAAATAATTACGGTACATAGTGCATCACTTTTTGAATCTTCCATTAACCCTCCAGTGGGATTATTATGATTGCTGCGGCATTAATAAATTTTCTTCATTATATTACGTTCTCGATACAGCAAAGAAAAATTGATTTCCATTTACCAATGTAGTGGAAATTGATATTGAATATATACATATATCTGTTAATTAAATACCGTTAATTAAAAGTACGTTTTTCATTAATCAAACAACGGTTTGTTTAACCTGTATAACAATTCCAGAATCGAAGCACAATTTTATTGTGAAAATAAAGTTACATTATACTCGTCCTTTTCCAAACGCACCTTGAATTTTTTAATTTAGATGAAAGTTGCTTTTCTTTTTTTGTTTGAGTATCACCGAAGAGTTAGAGTAGCTGATGCTTCCAAAAACACTTGTGTTGTAGACCAAAATGTTTATTTTTGAAATGGGAAACTCATATTTGAATGGTTCATACGCTAATCCTTAACGGCGCGTTTAATTCGGTATATAAAACATTCGTATATTTTCAAGATAAAATAGCATTCAATACATAAGCAACAGTTTACGAGTCCAGTTTACGAGTAATTTGTGAGGAGAAAATTTTGTAAAACTCATGTTTGTCACATTAAATTTTGATTAATCTAATTAATATTTGATTAATTTTTATTAATTATAATTAATTTTGGTTATTTTGTTTTTGGTTCATTTTATGAATAAAAATTGATTAAATGATTGATTTTCTACCATTTGAAAGTTGTACTATTTAATAATAACTATTACAAATTTCCTTCATCAATAACTATTATGCGCGATACAAATAAATTTATCTTATCAATTACTATTATGAACTTCTCATCAATTATAAATTTCTCTCATTGACAACTGTTATAAGTGATCGAAATGAACAAGAGAAAAAATTTTCGGTTACTTATAATCCTTATTTGTAACCAATACGATTTTAGTCGATGAAATACGTGTTACTTCATGACTTTTTTTCTTTTTGGTTATAACAGTTATAAATCCAACCAACCAAATCCCCTAAACCTAGTTTCTGTAACTCAAGTTCTGATGTCGAGAATTTTCTATTATCGTTGTGAGTTTCGTAAAAGAGGGATGTTATTCTGTAAATGAATTACATCATTGCACCTTGAAGGACGTTGTCTATTTGAGTAGTGTGTAAGAGGAGATAGAACCGTACTTCCTCGAATTTACTCCGCAAAACGAAAGTTGCTCTGTTTGTGTCAACGAAACACGACCGGCGACCGGCATCCAGCGTTTTTCGAGAGAAGCCTGTCGTCGTATGCACACACAAGACACATGTTCGTACATTATAGTTCTTTTCTACTTCAGTGTGAGATCGCTCATCCCAGGGTGGACCCAGAGCATTTTCCATATATACAGAGCATCTTTTGAAACGTGCCGAGTTTCAGTAAGTCGTAGATACATTTTTCACACATGGCATCGGGGGACACAATACAGTGGCGGAAGCAAGAAAGTTTATTCTATAATTGTTTTGTAGTTAATGTGGCCTATGCAAGAATAATACGTTTATTTATTAAGTATTCGGTTTTGTACCATGCAAGAATCATTTTCTTTTAGCATTTTATTGAGTCTCAAAAAGGTAAAATGCTGTGACTAATATTGATCGGGATATTTAATTGAATATAATATTTTAGATCTCGTTTCGCTGTTATTAAACACAGTAATAAAAGTAGCACACAATGCCTTCCGCAATAACTTCCACAATATCACTTTTACTATTACCGAGCTTAGTAAACTGAACTACCTATAAAATATTATGGTATTTCACGTTGATAACGTGAAAACTGAGTTTAAAAACGTGACCTACCACCACCATTGAGAACGTTGCATTTATGAAATCACGTTGATGAAATCTTATTTTTGAGTACATATACCAAATTACTTACATTTTCGAAATATCTCGGTAAGCATAAAGTTTTGGCCCTGCTTTTTAATACTTTTTAAATGAAAATTTCACTTAAAAAAAATTAAGATAAGCTCCGTATCTCGATGAAAGGAGCAAAGAAGTAACTACAAAACAATTGCACCATGTAACTTTTGATTGGAACATTTTTTTCTATGATGAACAATTTACCACATATTTGAAGTCGTTTCGCGACAAGAGTCACCCTAATGATCTGAACACGTTGCAAAACATTTCTTGTATTACAAGGGAGAACATTTCCGTTTATGTTTCTCGGCGTTTACGTTGGTTATTCAGGTGCACTGATGTTTATTGTGAGTCGAATTTAGAGATTTGGAGCGTTAACCTGAGCAACATCCCCGAACATTCTAGTACGAAACTTGTTTCGCTCGAAGTATCGCTTATTCTCTTGAATTAAAAATTTTGAAAAATCAGACATATTTTAGATATTAGAATACACAACTATGAATTTTTTCAAAATTTTTAGCTTCGGAACCGAATTTTAAAAAATAAAAAAAAATGTTGAAATACCGATTTCTTGTAAAAGTTATGAGATACGAAGCTTATACTTTTACAGTTTTAGCATATCGTTATGGTTGTTAACATATAATTTTTTCAGGTTTTTCAAAGTTACGGTACATAATTAAAACAATCAAGAACTGTTATTTTTTACCTTTTCCATGTCCATATAAGTACCATGATCATATGATTCATACAATTAATTTCTTAGATAGATATTATATGAAATTCTAAATAATATGCATGTATTTCCATGGAAGAGTTCTTACTCCTCTGCCGCATTAGTCTTTATCACTGTCATCATTGGTTTTTTTTTGTTTGGCTTTTTTGTATCAGTAGAAAAATTTTGGAGAGATTTTCTGCCAGCATTACAATTTTGTGAAAGATATCGAACATGCGATAAATAATAAATTATCACAGCTATATGGGAGCAACAACCAATGGTGCGATTACCATTTGCACAGTCACAGTAATAACGTAACGTTTGATTTCAGCATAATTTATTGCATCAGATTATATTCTATGATTGTTTTAACTATGTGCCCCCACTTTGAAAAATCGGAAAAAATTATATGTTAACAACCATAACGAGATGATAAAACTGTAAAGGTATAAGCTTAGTATCTCATAACTTCTACAAAAAATCGGCATTTCAAGACTTTTTTTTATTTTTTAAAATTCGGTTTCGGAGCTAAAAATTCTGAAAAATTGATTTTTTTTTTAATTTTCAATTCAAGAGGATAAGAAATATTACGGAAAATCCTGATTTCCTTTGTCATCCTATTACTACCCCCCGTATCGAGATATAGGTTTGAAAATTGGCACCAAGAATTACCTTATCCGACTACACCCTTTAACGCATGAAATATTCATTTACTTTTCAGTGATTAGATTTTCATTTTTGGTAGTAAAATATGTTTGATAATTAAGACTATTAGTTAAACGTACTGTTAAATGATCTTAAAAATCACGGTTCTGTTTAAAAACGAAATTTAATCGTCTTATATTTTAAATTAATAATGCAAACCAAAAAGGAATCACCACCTAAAATTTTGTCGCCTGAACTGTTTAATTTCCATTAATGAAAAATGAATAAATTTAATCTCACCAAGTACATCAGCCTTTATGTACGTAGCTACGACACTGTATATATAGATACATATAACTGCATAGAGAGTTTCATCCTAAATTATTATTTTATATTAACATTTTTTGATACTAATTATAGATTTGGAATTATTTACAACATTACTCTCACCATTTATTAGTTTTTACCTAGGTCCCCCTTACTTTCATTTATCCTAAAGTTAATTGTATTATTCAAATATTTCTGAAATTACGAGTTTATAACAAATTCACTAATGCTGACTATCAGTAGCAATTTTATCTGTACTATTGACTAAAATATAAATAATTTAATACTTATCAATGTGTGTAGTATGAATTTACTATTGTTTGCAAGTATCGAGTTACTCGTTAGTTTTGCTTATCGATGAACTTAAAATGTTTAATGAAAGAAACTGCAAATCAAAATTCAAGATTTTATATAGTTGAAGGTAACAATATTCTTGTAATGTAAGCTAACAAGTGTGCAAATTGTCTAGCACATATGTATGTTCCGAACATTTTAAATTTTCATTTAGTATTCCGTATAATAAATATCATATAAACCTGTCTAGGCGTGTTTGACATTGACTTACAATTTGGTATACAACTATGTACCAAAGATGAAAAATGAACTTCTTTGGAAAGGGTGATTCTTGAGGTGATTTGAAGTAACTTTTTCCTTTGCGAAAATGTTCTCCGCAGCTTTGTTAAAGAGTTATTAACGATAAACACGGATCAATCAAAATGCAGCTACAGCTAAGTGTAATATTTGCATTGGCCGAGCCGAATTCGTCCGCTGTAGCCGTGCTCTGATTGGTCCTTGCTTTTCGTTGATAATATTTTATGTAATAAGAAAATTTTTACAAAGGAAAGAGTTTACCCTTTCCCTTTCAAGGAAGTACAACATTTTTGGACACGCTGTATAACTATATAATATTAAACCCACTCTGATTGTTATGATTATTATTTTATGAGAAATTTGTTTAAAAAGTTGTTCAAACTTGAATTAGTTTAGCTTAATGTGCCAGCTATACGGAATTATTAAAATTGTTCAAGAGGAAGCTGGCATGATTACATCATCTCGACAACATGAAGATCTGTTGTTTTTCTTTTTCTATTACCGTTTCGATGGTATCGCCAATGTACCTCGGAATCTTTTAAGATAGCTTGCTAAAACAAATATTTGCGATACCAGACGGGGTTCACCAATCAAATGTTTACTCAACCAGCCTACGGTACGTTTCTTTTTAAACAGATGCCGGCGATTCGAGTGAAACCGTTTCACTTTTTAATACCAAACATTTATGTAACAGAAGAAAAAGTGAAACTGTACTTCTGCATCCGCCCACGATCCAGGATTACATAGTAGAATCAAGGTCACCTCTTGCATTAATGCATCAGTTTAATGCCTCCTACGTGATTGGTTGTGACGAGTCACCTTGTTTCCAATCGCATGTCAAGATATCTTTGTCATTTTCACTTTAGATTTTCGCGGAGACAACGAGAACCACCGAACGTTTCAAACTTTTCTCTATTATTCACTTCAATAATTTTCGAAATTTATTTCGGTTAACATTCACAGAATAACAATGTACACGGAAAAACTATTCGTTGTCTTCTGATTTAACGCAAAAGACTTTGGTGCATTAACTCACACAATTTCTTTATAAGATGCGACAGTAATCGTTAATGTGTCCCTATAATGCGCAACTGATGTTGCAAAACAATTGTCTTCATGCTCGTGAGGTTTCGAACTGATTAAAACATTTAACGTTCATCTGACTTTCTAAGTACAAGACACTTTGAAATTGTCGACATATATGTAATATAATAACTTAATAAATTTATCTCACTCTTCATCATTACTAGGTATATTTGTAAACAAGGTTTACGATGAAATGACTAGAGCACATGAAAAGGATACTAATGAATTGTGAACTGTTTATTCTGAAAATATATAATATAATAAATATATTTTTTTCGAATATTGTGCAGTTCAATAGTTTCCACATTTTTTTTATATGTAAGCTCATTGCATTTAAGTAATTTATACCTAATTTCTTAATTTTTCATTTCTTAAAATCGAAAGATATTTTAGATCTAAACTATGTAAATTTAATACTACCAATTTATATACGTTCTAGTCTGAAGAATATGCATGTTTTTGACTATTGGTGAAATCTATCGATAGCTTTCGTAGCAGAAATATAAGTTTAAAAGACGGATGGAATCTTTCCATACACCTAATATAATACAACCGTAGTTACTATCATTATGTATACATAGAAGTGTAAGACTTAACTAAAACAAACATTATAATAGGAATTAAATTTTGTGTACCGTTCAAATCAATTTGACAAAAAAGAAGAAAAACGGTTTGTATTTATGTGGATTATAGTCGAGTTACGGACAACATTTTTTCATTAATTTCATTATTATATAAACAATACGCAAAAGATAAGTTATGTTTTTTAATTCCCATTCCTCAATTTAACAGACATATTCTACGATTTTGGCCATATAAGTTTTGGTTAATAATTTACGAAAGGCATAAATTTGCATAAATAAACCATTCGGTTTATAGGCATAATAAATAAATAAATATCCGCAATCCACGTATTACTCATTGCAAACTGTTTCATCAGTCTTATCCCGGTGATTTTCATTTTCGCATGTTGACCTCGAGCGGTAACAATCTTCCAAATATGTAATGTCTCGGTTTCTGGCATCGAAATGACGTAACATGCCGGCTTGGACGAGAATCGAGAAGATTACGGGATAAGACAGTCTGTCGCGAGTTATGTTCCACTTCGTCGCGAAAATCGTCAAGTTCGAAACCGTAAACTCCTGAGGAACAACTTTGCAACGTCATAGCATGCTAGAAGTTGGCAAAACTTTCCGAAATTTCTCTGTTGGGGACTCCAATTTTCTTCTTCATTATGGGATCATTTGAGGAGAATAATGTTATTACAATCTCAAGAAGATGCAAGACTTCATATGTAAGCGCGTATCTGTATGAGAAACTTCGCAGATACAGTAAATATCGAGTACTGTCGTTCCAAACAATGATATGGTACACGAAGTAAACATGCTTTTTTCAGTTCTCTTAAAGTTCGAGTATATTTAACCTCTACAGGGACGCATTTTCAATAATTCCTTCTTTGATTAAAATATTATCAGTGCTTCCATGTGGCGCATCTTTTGCTCTAGCCAAAGTTCCGAAAGTCGGTCAAGTAGGACTGATCTCAAATTTTGCACATAGCCTCATTTTGCATAAAAACATGTTTCCCAGAAGGATTTTTTGCGACTCGAAAACAAATTTTTATCATATTAGTGTCATTTTCTACATTACCGACACAACATTTTTTACCTTACCGGTATAACGCTTGGATTAGGTGTCGTTTCTGAACCTATCATTGCTTTAGGCGGGTAGGGTCAGGTCTGGGTTAGGTTTGTATATGATTAAGTATGTTTAATTTTTATTGTTTTATAGGCATGGTTGAGCGTGGCGGTAGATATTGCTTAGAAATTTGTCCAGATAATAACATTGATTGGTGTGATACAAACACATGTAGAAGTTAGACTGTACGGTACAAAATTTGATGTTGGTATGATAGAAAATGACAATAAAATGATACAAAATTTTTTTTCGAGTAGCCAAAAATTCTTTTAGGAAACATGTTTTTATTGCAAAGTGAGGCTATATGAAAAGAGCTCAGTCCGACTTGACCGATTTTCCGAACTTTAGCTTTTGCTTTTATCGTTGAGCGATTCTGCAGTGATTCTTTTGCTCTCCAACAAATTTTGATTTTATTTCACTTCGAATAATTTTAATTCAAGAAGAAATTAAACGTACACATATGTATCCATATCCCTAAAGAGGTTAAATAAAGTGCTGATTCAAACTTTGATTACGGCTAATGCTCATTGAAACGAGTAAAGTACTCTTAATGAACACTCGTCATCGATGGAATTTACAAACGAGAACCCTAAGTAAAGTTGCGCTTTAAAAGAATGTTAAAGTCTTTTTTAAATTTGTTTCTGATAAGTCTGGTGTGACTGTCGCAGTAAAATGCAAAAGTTCTATGACTTAATTTGCAAGTGTGCGGAGATAACAGTGGATAGTAAACGCATTACACTCGCATATTCGATCAGTGCTAAAGGACGTGTTAAACGAGACGACTGATTACTATGTTACGCGTTATGACTGGTAATCTACATCGCGAACGAAGTGCACCACTTAAGCTAAGGAGACTGTCCTTGTCGCCAGAAGTCTGCATTACGAATATGTGTTTGCATCCATAGAATCATTGTTCAAACGTTAATTTCTGTCTACGAAAACAGCCACCGCAATATCATTGATCTTAGTGCTTAATTAGAATAATAATGCTTAATAGAAGTTCTGTCCCGTGTTTAGATCACTAAAATAATTAGGAATTCTTAACAATGCAATTGCGTTTATAAAATCTGATCAAAGAAACGGGTCGGTGTTTTTAACATTAAGACTTTCCGAATTAAACAATCTTTAAATGAAATAAATACAAATGATTGTCAAATTGCATAGGTAAATAGTACTTTATAAGATACGAATAATTGTTTAAGTACAAGTAACACTACTAATCAAAGTGATAAATATCTAGTTTCATTTTTTAAATAAACGCTACATATACATAGTGTAAGTGATCCACTTACTGTGCCTATATTAATTACACTTATTTTTAAAGCATAATGAACAGTGAAAAAGAGATATTACATTTTTTTCAATAAAATCAGTTAATATATAGATTTTATTATATATTTCTTTTTAAATATTCGTTATGCTTTAAAAATAAGTATAATTAATATAGGCACAGTAATCGGTACCTCCACAGTAATTGGGTCCTTTACCATATAGCTTTTATCGTACGATTTGATAGTACGTGTTTGTAGAGCGAGTGATTTGATAGCATGATAACCCGGTTTGATAGGAAGAGTTGATTTTGTATAAGCACAGTTCATCTATCACTATTCTTTTCTAATTATTTTCAGTAGCGATTTGTTGTACAGCGGAACTCCAATTATACGTGCTTTATTCTAAAGATTTATTCTGAGTTTTGGAAATATCAACCAACATATCCGCAAGAAATACAGCGGTATCTTAGAGGCACAAATCCTCATACTCCAGAACTTTTGAAGTAATCTTGTAAATCTAATCGTGAGAAGCGAGCTCCAGCATGTGCCAGCCGTTTTCACCGAATGGCGGACGTTTACGAGACCCACAGGTCCAAATATTTATGCTACCGCCGAGGTTCCTGGATCTACGATGTCAAATTTAGTGTAAAACCTTGTAAACAGCTTTTTTTGAACCAGATCCACTGGAACTGTACTGTCGGAAGTTCTTTTTATGTTTCGCATCGTGTATCGTGCCCGAAATTACTGGAAAGTCACGGTAATACATTACAGACACGGATTGCGTAATTTCCATGACAGACAGTGAAAATTCAGTGAACACAATTCGACGATACATTTTAAAGTTCAACGGTGACTATTAGAAACCAAATATGTAGGATAAAGGACAATTACTTTAGGAGTACCAATTACTGTGCCTACATTAATTATAATATATTAAATATAATGTATTAAATTATGATATACAATCATAATGAATATTAAAAAAGAGATATTACATTTTTTTTCAATAAAATCAGTTAATATATACATATTATAAATTGGATTTATAATAATAATTAATTATATATAATAATTGATTGTAAATGGGAACACCTAAATATCTGTCGTATTCGCAGTCCTATCAGAAAACTTCAGAGGATAAAGTGAAACTATTGCAGGGGGCTATTTTAATGGTGAAGAAAAAAATGTTTATGTCGTGTTTTTTAATGAAATTTCAAAGTCACCGATGTTTTTTTTTTTAATGGAATAGTATATTTTTTTGCGATAGCATGATAGACAATGAAAAACTGAATTTAGTGGATACCACTTTTTTGACCTTGAAATGAAATCATGTTGAAGCGGATGAAATGTGGAAGTTTAAAACTTACGTGTTTCAGTAAAGATTGCGCGTTGTTTACGTCGGGTTGACCTTTATATAACATAATAAATGTTCGAAATGTTGACCATCCTCATTTATGCAATGTTGCAATCTTAAAATAAATAATCTGTAGGCATTGTCTATTTCCTGAGACATAATTGAAGCACATGCTGCAGTAATCCTTTCCCGCATAGCCTCTGGCGTTGTGGGTTTATCGTACTTTTCTATTTGCAGTATTCGTGAAATACTATTTCTGCTAATACCGGACTCTTGTTCGAGTTGACGCAAACTTACATGTGGATCATTAGATGCTGCAGCTAGGATATTAATTCTATTTTCTTCGTGAGTTACAATTCTTTGTTTGTTACGATTTTTAGATCTTACACTACCGGCATTTTAAAATTGTTTTACCACGACGGAAAATGCGTGTAACGAAGGACAAATACGATTCAAAAATTTTTCACGATACAAACGTACTGCTTGCCTTAAAGATTGGTGGCTTCCGCCATAAGTGAAAACCATATCGATTCGTTCCTGTACAGTATGAAGCATTCTTATCACTTTCACGTTAAACGAACGACGTACTTATTCTAACCGATTAACCTTCTGTTAACGATCTCAATGATACATACTCTAACATAAACATATGCTGTGTACTATGAAAACTATTTCGAACATTTATTATGATATAAAAAGGTCAACCAGACGTAAACAACGCGCAATTTTTGCTGAAACACGTAAGTTTTAAACTTCCACATTTCATCCGCTTCAACATGATTATTCTTGCTCAAGGTCATTTCGAGGCCAAAAGGGTGATATCCACTAAATTCAGTTTTTCATTGTCTATCATGCTATCGTAAAAAAATATACTATTCCATTTAAAAAAACATCGGTGACCTTGAAACTTCATTAAAAAAACACGACATAAACATTTTTTTCTTCACCATTAAAATGGCCCCCTGCAATAGTGTCACTTTGTCCTCTGAAGTTTTCTGATAAGACTGTAAATACGAAAGTATATCTTTCCTGTATATCTTTTTAAATATTCATTATGCTTTAAAAATAAGTATAATTAATATAGACACAGTAATTGGGTCCCTTACCCTATATAGTAGACGAGTTATTTCCGGGTGTTTTGCTAATAAAATATAGATGGATATCTTCATTGATCTTCTTATATGTATATTATACCAATCATAATCTAAAATGTAGAGCAGTGGTTAAGTGTAGAGTCCGCGTCTCATAAGAAGATAGTCGGGAGGAATGCGAATGGAATTGGCAAAGAAACCGTCTGGTTGGTCAGGCGCACATAGTTGTGTCATGCACGTTCTCGTTACTAGCTGACAAGGGAACATCGGGGACCGATTTTGATGAAACTTTGCATAAATAGTTATTAGACCTATCTGAGAAGATAGCTGTAATTCGTTCGTTCCCATTTTTCACTTTGCGGGAGATAAAATCCTTTGGTCCGAACCGCCATCTTCACATATGTATGTGCTTATAAGTCGCAAACGACAAAAGATATCAAAAAAAGGTTGAAATAAAAGTTTCACCATTTCTTGAGATCTATAAAGCCATGTTTAAATTTTGTAACGCTGTACTTTTTTACCGCCTAAGGAAGCAGGGAATCGTACAACTCCGGAATTTTACAGGCGCTGAGGCCGGGCCGTAAAAAGAATCATTTTTTTCGAAAATTTAATTTGCAATTAAAAAAAAATTTAGAAGCAGCTTTATAGATCTCAAGAAACGGTATAACTTTTATTACAACCATTTTATGATATATTTTGTTGTCTATGACTTATAAGCTCATATACAGAAAGTTGATATCTGCTCACTAAACACGGACGGTACGTGTGTACATTATTGCACTTGTGAAAAAATATTATAGTGGATATTGTAATTCAAATTGAACTATTCATCTTTTAACTTTAATGGTATTTCCAACTATAAACGGACAAAAATTTGGCTTGCTACACTAATTCCGAAAAGAACATTATAATGTGGCTGTGTAGAAATATATAACTGACGGGATAGGTCCTGAAATATTCCAAACAGAAAAGAACATTATTTGCGTTCAACAAAACGTAGTTTCTTTACTCGAACAATTTCAGAATATTTTCAATTTTATTTTTGGAAATAAGGAAAACCCAGCAGGTGCCAAATCTAGCGAACATGGTGGATAGTTAATAACAGGTATTTATTTCAATTGCCAATATAAAAGTGGCGAGATATAAAATAATGCAATTTCTGCAGTTTCTTATGGCGGAATATTAAAGAACAAATAAAAAGATTGAAACAAGAACATTGTAATTACATAGTACTACTGTAACTTCATAAATGGGTTTACTACATAGTACGTTTCTAAAAATGTAAGTCTGAGAATTTTTTGAACATACCGTGTATAATAGAATAATTATTTAATTACAATGCGATATCCAATCTTTAGTAATTTTTACAATAAATAGTGTTGCTAATAGGTCGCCATAGATTATATTAGAATACCGAAAACAAACAACTAACAAACAAATAACTAATAGTAAGCTGGGTTGTAATTTACGAAATAATAAAGGCTCGGTTAAGAGTTCGTATGTACGAGGTTTAACATTAATTGATGAATTGGATAAACAACGTTCTATTTTACCAGGAATGAAAGTACAGTAAAGGTTCGATCTAAGCAAATTCGAACTATTCGATCTAAGAAAAACGCCTATCTTCTCCACCCCGCAAGGGACCAACAAGCATGAGTTACCTCGATCGTCGAGAAGTGTAAAGTGTAAGCATACAGTGTAATCCGATACGGGGTCGAGAATATCGGTGTGCGACCAGGGATCACTACTAATCCAATTACAAAACTTCTTTATTTTTCATTATTTTTTATGAGACTTTCACCAACTTATTTGTAGCATTTTTCTGATTAAAATGACACTAAACACCATATAATTAGAACTATATTTAGTGGTTTCATTTACGGTATGTAGTAAATTTCATATGTAGAAGAGGATAGAGAGAGGAAAAGACGGTCGGCAAACATTAAAAACTTATTGCATTGTTTAAAATACCGATGCGATGATAACTTTTTTATTTTTAATTTTTTGCTATGAAACCACTCCCAATAGATTTCTGAAGTAAAGAAACATCATGCTTCACATGAACATATGTACAGTAAATATGGGCCAAATTATATCTTATTTGGTGTCATTTTAATCAGAAAAATGTCAGAAATATCATCGTAAAGTTACATCGTAAAGTTAAAATGAGCTATCCGAATTCTTAGTACTTTGAATGCGATTCCCATTTACGTTCATTCAAACAACCTCGATCTATCCTTACATTCTTATTACTTTTCCAATAGGTATAAAACATATATTAAAAACAAATTAAGAATAGATTAAAATGATTGATATATAATTATTGTATACAAATGATTATTACATGATTATTATTAACAATTCCATCTTAATACACATTTTTTGTAAAAGAAATGTATTTCATATCGTGATATACATAAATATTGTATACATATACATGTACATGTATATGTGAATGTATATGTATTGTTAATTATTCACAGAAAATTAAATTTAACAATACAACTAATAAATTTAAAAAGAAATTAATCAATTTTCCACGTTAGATCTTAAAGGAAAGGTATGGACACTTCTTCAAAAGTTTATAAAATTAAGAGTAGCAGTTAGTTGCAAACCAAACTATACCAAGTAATATCTCCGAATATGTAAAAATCTCAGGATATATTTTGCCGTTTTTGTTATACGTTAATTTGAAGTTTTATATGCAATTAATAAATAAAACCACCGTTGAAAATGTATACAAAAAATGAATCTACTGTATTAAATGTAAGAAGAATGCATACACCTTGGTGAGCACTTATCATTATATTATTATTATTGCAACACTCATCTATAATTAATGTAATATTTTTCGATTTTTGTATGATAGCTACGTAACATGTAGTGATAGCTATGCACAAAAAATGAAATTAAAAAATACAATTGATAAAATTAAAGAAAAAGTTAACAATATTTATGCATAAAAAGGAATTTTTTATTTTCGTGTTTACATGCGCCGTCTGTTGCTACGTTCGGCGCGGTCACAAAAGAATGGAAGAACTGTACGATCTAAGCAATGCCACGGACCCGAGGGTTTTGCTTACTGTTAGTATCTAAACCTTATGTTTCGTACAGACCTGAACATTTCGACGAACATTGCGCCGAACATTTCGACGAACATTGCGCCGAACGGCGCGCCGAAATGTTCAGGTCCGTACGAAGTTTTAGATCGAACATTTACTGCATTTGTAAAAAGGTGACAGCTGTACAGTCTTTTATTGATAAAAGTCTCAAAACTACCCCACTGCCGCGGGGTATACCTCATAAGAGCCCAAAAGCTCGAGTAGCCAGGGTCGCCCAGAAGTGTAAACATAATTCGATCTTCTAATCCAGATACGTATGTCCCTGGGTAGACCCTTGTTGCGGATATATATCGAGAAAACACTGTCTATTCTTTTATTCATTCCGTACTTTTATCGATTTTGTACCTCTCGATCAGATTTCGTGTGCCGCTTCGACAAAGCAATTCTGTCGTCGAATCGACCATGATTCAATAGTGACGTTGCACAGTATAGCCAACCATTTATCAGAAAGAGAGTAAAAACTGTTGAGCAAATTGCACGGGTTGAACGGACTGGTTGAATTCTCCCTTGTCTCACGACAGCGCCTAAGAACAGCGTTCCTCCCGCTATAGGATCGCGATCTCGAACGTTCGCGCGATAAAGGTGAACCAACAATAGCCGTGTTGGCGAGCCAGAATTAATGTATTGTTAAACATGCTTCACACGGACAGGTAACGCGCGCGTTCACACCGTACGTGATATTGCTCTTATCGGTCTGCGCCATTATGAGGTTCAATTCCATGGTGGACATTCTCTACGCGAAGCTGTTCCGCGGTAATGGAACGGAATCGATGCTTGCAATTTGACCGTTGTTTCCGGAGCAACCTATACGTCATTGGTTCTGGTACAACCGAAGTCTTACAGCAGTTTCCATTGTTAGTTCTCGCAAGTGCAAATGTTGTTTAAAGCTAGTTTGAGAATTTTATCATGCATATATTTATTAAGGGGGTATTCGAGTTATTCATTTTCGAAAAATCGAATTTTGTGCATTTTATTTCAGCATACGTGTTGTAGAATATGTGTGCGAAAGAATCTGTTTGAATTTGTAAAATTAACGTAGGGTAAGGGACCTAATTACTGTACCTATATTCATTATACTTATTCTTGAAACATAATGAATATTAAAAAAAAGAAATTACATTTTTTCATTAAAATCAGTTAGTGAATATGTGTTATATACCACTTTTCTTAATATTGATTATGCTTTAAAGGTAAATATAAGTAATATAGGCACAATAATTGGTACCCCCCACAGTAATTGTGTCTCTTACCCTACACTGCACCAGTAAAAATTTTCGAGTGGCGACAAAAGAAAATGATCCCGGCACGTCTGTAGCATTCGCTCGACTGACAAGTCACAATGTATACGCTACTACAGCGGGTTAGCGAGGTAGCCCACACCTATAGACAATTAACAGATATTTATTTGTTATATTCTTAGGAACGGCGTTATTCCGTATTAGGCCACTTGCCTCCAATAATAAGTAGAATTAATATAAAGTTTTTAATTAGAATTCATAAAATGTCTTGAAATAACTGAAATTTGAAAAATCAATTAGGTATTTCAATTATTGAATTCTAGATGAGGTAGGCAATATTTGGCGAAATAAATATTTCAAGTACTATTTAATATTTTACAGTAAAATAGTTTAGTAAAATATTTTTATTTTGACAATCTAAACCGTGAAATAAAATATTTCCAGATAACAATTTGAAACACAAAATATGATATTTTATTTCAATAATCTGGCATAAAATAAAATACTTTTATTGAATCCGAACCATGATTTTCAGTAAGAATATTTAAAGTAAAAGGAATAAAATATTTCGAGATGAAATGCAAATATGGTTAATATTCTTCAAATAAAATACTATTTTAAAAACTTATTACATCAAATAAAATATTTTATTTTCAAAGTTGTACGCATACTTTCAAATAAGTAGTATCATTTACTATTTACTATTTCAAATACTTTTGTAGCTCGAATAAAAAATATTTTACTTTCTGGAGATGAATAAAGCTTGTAAGGTAAAAGAATTTGTAACTAAAATACTGCGTTCCTATAGGTAAGGTAAATTTGGACAGCCAGAAATCGGATATCTACTAATCAAATTACTCTTACTTATCGAAATCTAGAAATTCCAATCTATTTTCAAAAGCTGTGGTTTTAAAAGTTCAGCGTGTTGTCGCCATTACACGAAGAAAGCCATCGCGCTCGAAATGGATCCAGTTACATAAAATTGTGCAGGTCTAAACGTTCGACGGGTTCCTGCTAAATATTCAGCCGGCGAACGATTCACGAAACGGACAGTTTACACAGTTCCCGATCTGGTCGCCGAATCATCCTTTACGATATAAGCGGAAAATAAAAGACGACCAAGCTATTTGCAACCAACGATAGTGTGATTATAATTACCGTCGTATTTACGAATTCGAATCGAGGCTAGTACGGTTTATTTATTCGCACGCCGTTTCTTTTTTAATATTCTCTGATAGAATCGACTAATTATAGAAGTAATCATGTGTATCTGCATATATTTGTACTAGGTTATTCTGCGCTCGAACAATTAAAGAATTTCGTTACAAGTATGTCGAAATAAAATGTGTAGTTTTATTTAAAAATAATAGATTGACATTAAAGTATCTGTTACACATAAATGTATACATATCACCATTTCGATAGCACATTGTTTAGAATATATGTACACGTCACTTGATCTAAAAGTTGGACACCAAATATTTATACAATTTCAAAAAATTTTATATCGCATTAAGAGAAAACATAAAACTGTTGAGTTAACAAAATTTCGTGTCGATAGTTGGAAAAATTCAAGATTCGTGAATAATAATATAGAGGCATACATTAGGGACACGTATGCGAGTTGTCATTATAAGATTGTTTATCTAATACAAAGAAATTATCACAGACAGGAGTGTTTTCATTAATGGTGTATCCGACGTTAAAGAATGTAAGTTTCTCTAAAAGCTTAAATCACCTAACAATAACATTAATGATTCTGAAGAAGAAAGTACAACGATTAACACTTCTACGCGATTTTAGAATCGCGTTAAAAGTAACGGCTCATGCGCGATGAGTAATCTCTTAAGCTTGCCAAAAAGCCCAATCGAGTATTGTGAAACGCCCGTGACATTTAAAATTCTTGATATTCATTTAAGGTGTGGTGGAGAGAGAGAAAAAAAAATGATAAGATTGCATGCACGATTAATTGTGACACTTCGTGCCAGACGTCGTATTCTGTCTCTTTATGCAACCCGATTCTGAGTAGAGATTGGTCGGACCGCGACCGGTCCAATTCGGTCCGGGACCGGTATCGACGGTGTGCCGAAATTACCGAACTTTCTCAGTGGAGACTACCAGCATTAACCCATTTATGCTTGCGACTACAAGCATCGGGTGGAACTTTTATCGATAATTAAATGTATGAAAACGCATGCTGCGATATCGGCGGCTCTTTTATAATTTAGCATCGATGCAAGAACCATCATGTATGGATCATTACCTTTTTCGATCATTAAATGTAAAGTATCGTTTATAATTATCCATCATTTATTATATATATAATATAATATATATATATATTCTATATATACATATATAATAACGAGACATGATCAAGTATACGCGTAACCGGCGAAAATTCAAAGTAGATTTTCTCGAAAACAAAGCCTCACATGAAAAAATTTTGTTCTATATTTTCGACTTATTTTTTCATTTCGATTCACCCCTTTTCGTTTGTACCACCAGTTACCGAACACCCTGTATTTACAGTGTGTCTCACGAACTCTGTCCACTTGAATACCTTGGTTATTACACGCAATACGAGAAAATGTTACTTACAGAAGTTGTTGGGTTTAAGAAACTACATAATATGGTATAAATGATATTTTTGCAAGTGGAGACGTAGAGAGGATATAGAGGTTACCTTTGTTTTTTTAAAGGGAATGTCCAATTTTTATGCTTGATTTCGATGGATTGGCGTATTCTGAGTATAAAAGTACTAAAGCGTATTTGTTCTAAAATTTACCGTAGCTGAGATATTTGACTGTTTTCATTCTATTACTTCCATTATGAAACGTATTCAAGGATATGCTCACTACGTCGAATGTAAATATTGGTACGCTTTCGACGTTTCTCATTATCAGACAGTTTCTCAGTTAGAGAACATAAGATAGTCAATATGAAATTTTCATTCGAAGAACAATTAGAGATGTTTGCAATTTATAGAGAAAGTAAGAGAAACACAATTGTAGCTTGAAATTTGTACGGTGAAAGATATCCAAATCGCATATGCCCTTCACACAAGATTTTTGAAAGATTGTGTAAAAAAATTAAAAGAAACTGGAAGTCTCGCTGTTCGTAAGATGAATCGTGGAAAGCCTGTATGTAGTAATGAAGATGATGAAATTAATGTTGTTTCAATAGTATATTCATTGACAGCATTCTTACTGGTCAAAAATATGATACGTTCTTAAGAAATACATTGCCAAATTTATTAGAAAACGTGGCATTAAGCGTCAGACTATGTGGTATCAACACAATAGATGTCCAATACACTACGCTCGAAGGGTGAGAAGTACGCTTAATGAAATATTCCCAAATCGATGGGTAGAACGCGGTGGCACTATTTGCTGTCCAGCACGAAGTCCAGATTTAACACCCATAGATTTTTTCTTGTAGGGAACATTGAAAAATATTGTGTATCGAGATGCACGAACAACTTCGGAAGATACGAAGCAACGAATTATCGCAGCGTGTGCTACAATAGACGCTCCAACAATAAGACGTGTAAGAGACACGACAGTTCAAAGACTACAACGTTGCATGTCTGCAGATGGCCGACATTGCGAACATTCTTCATGAAAACAGTCAAATATCTCAGCAACGGTAAGTTTTAGGACAAATACACTTTAGTAGATTTGAGACTTTCATGGCCCGGCATCATACAGTTTTATCTGTTGAGGTTTTCGGGTGTAAGCCTTGTCCTAAAGGAAGAAATTTCCCAACGTTTCCCAAGCATTGCAGGTAGCTTCATCAGTGGGTCAGAAGACACACTGATACGTACATAGGGTGAGTCACGAAAACCAGAACACTTGATTTTCTCTGTTAGTATGAAATGAAACCATTCATCAACAGATTTTATCTTTAACACAAAATTTTTTTACGTCATTTTTTTACGGAATTTCCAGATATTCGGTATTTTTTCCAATAGTACTATGCTTTTTTAATCTCATTGCGTGATGGCTAATGTCGAGACAAGTTCAACGACCTAGCACACTATGACCACGAAATGATCTTGAGTGCAGAAATTAAAATAAAACAACATCAAATTTAAATGCAACTTTTATTTTATTAACTGTTCAAAGCGGTGACCTTCGGCCTTATAATGCACGAAAACGTTTGCTAAGACGTGTGCTATAGTTGCACAGACGTGAATAATTTTTTCTCGCATGATTTCAGGCGTTGTGGCTAATTCTCTATAAACATCATTTTTTAATTTATTCCATGAAAAGTAATCAAGGAGAGTAAGATCTGGTGAGCGAGCTGGCCTCAGAATTTCTCCTCCACGTCCGATTCAACGATTCGAGAATTTATTATTTAGAACTCTTTCGCAGTTCGTGAAGCGTGAGTTGGACAGCCATCGTGCTGGAACCACGTGCTGATACGAATATCTAAGGAAGCATCTTCTAAGAGAGCCGACGATGAAGTTCCTAGAAATGTGACATACTTGGTTGCGTTTAATTACTGGACAGAAAAAAGGGTCATATTATTTTATTGTTTACTATTTTGCACCATACGTTGATCGTCCACGGCCGTTGCTTATTAATTCCTCGTAATCAGCGCGGATTATTATTGATCCAATAGTGCATATTTCCTAAATTCATTTGTCCATGGTTTGAAAATGGAGCCTCGTCAGTGAATAATACTTTATGAAAACATTTTCTATCCTTGGTTATTCTTCTTAGACTCCAGTCATAGAAATTCATGCGATATTCGAAATTTCTTCCGTGAAATTCTTGATAAACTGATATGTGATAGGGATGCAATTTTTGAGAATGCAGTATTCGCATAAGACTTGACTGATTAATTCCACTTTCTCGAGCAAGCTGTCTGCTGCTAATGTGTGGAATCACATTTATTTATGTATTTGCTGAATTTTTTGCAGTTTTAATCCCTCCATATATAATAATTATATATTAATTAATATAGAATAATTTGAAAAGGACGGACAATTACATTCAAGAAATCGTTCGTCATACAGACGAACGGCTCCTCTAAGGCACTTGTGACTTTCATTATACAAAGCAATCAAATCGATCTTTTCTTGTTTTGAATAACGCATATCGAAACGTCTATCGATTAATTGATACTGATACACTGCCGCAATAAGTAAACGAGAATGACAGGCAGTAAATGATTCAAAGTTGAGTATTGCTTGTATATACTTGATGGATGAAAGATAATCTCCATCAAGTATATACAAACAATACTTAACTTTGAATCATTTACTGCCTGTCATTCTCGTTTACTTATTGCGGCACAGGAATGCAGCTCAAGAATTCCAATTGTAAACATTGGGATTTTGTGTAACTAGGTCGTTGAACTTGTCTTGGCATTAGCCATCACGTAATGAGATTAAAAAAACATAGTACTATTTAAAAAAAAAACCGACGAACTTGAAATGTCGTTAAAAAAACTTTAATCACAAAATGTATCGATGTCATCATATTGCCCCCGTTGAACGGTTTCATTTAACTTTTGAAACTTTCGTTCATCCTTCAATCCTTCATACCAGAAGAGAAAATCAAGTGTTCTCGTGACTCACCCTGTGTATATATATATCTTCGTTTTCTATTAAAAAAATGAATCACTAAAACAAATAAGTGAATTATATCTTACTTTCCACTGAACACATTAAAGTGAAAATAACGATAACATTTACATATATATATTTGTTTTAGTGATTCATTTTTTGAGTAGGAAACGAAGAAATTGTTAGGAAATGATTATTGTAAGAACAAGTATGCAGTATTCAGTTTTTGGTGTTCGCTTTTAAATACAAATTACAGAAGTATTTTACATTCCTGATTGAATACAAAATACCAACGAATTCGTCAACTATTAGGAACAGTTATTCAATAGGAGTAATTTGTAATGACGTAGGGTAAAGGACCAATTATTGCGGGAGTGGTCATTACTGTGTCTACAGTAATTACACTTATTTTTAAAGCATAAAGAATATTAAAAAAAGAGATGTTACATTTTTTTAGAGGCACAGTAATTGACACCCCCGCACTAATTGGATTCCTTACCGTAACAGTCAAATGCAATATCGAAATGCATTTCGCATTCGCAACAAAAAGGATACGAAATTTTCCAGTTGATAAAGCATTCGTCATTCGAATATTTTTTGAAATGCTTCTCGCCCATCGTTGCTCTGGGGAAGAGAACGGTATAGGTACTGTTTTGTACATTACTAGATAGTAGGGTAAGGGACCCATTACGGTGGGGGTATCGATTACTGTGCCTATATTAATTATACTTATACTTGAGAGCCAATGGTAGTCAATGGTGACCTTTTCAGCAGTGGCTTTTCAGCCACTGACGGGTCTTAAGTCTGTGACTCAATTTGTCACATTTTTTGCTCTGGATTATCGATATTATGAATTCTGACGCCATAAACGTGCTTCAAGTTTTTGGCTCTATTTCGCAGAGAGTCAAGACAAAATATAGCTCAATTTGTAGCTGAAGATATTTTCTAGCGCGACTCTCGATATCATCCAGAAAACTCATCCAATGGCATAAAAATACTTAGATTCCACGGCATGCGCATCGTCAATTTTTGGCCTACTTCTAACGCTTATATTACCAAATATCTGCATAATCTCGTCAGCTGATGACCAGTGCGCGCTAGATCGAATCATGCTCTTTCGAATGAACCCTTCCCCAACGAAAAATATTCTCATGTAAGGACGAAAAGTTCAGGCACGAAAAACCATTTTTCTCTTACTTTTGTCGGTAACGTGGTCACTCTACCTTATCGCGAATTTATGGAGTCTTGGCTCTTAAAGCATAATGTATATTAAAAAAGATATATATTTTTTATATATTTACGTATTATATTATGCATTATTTTTGTATATTTATATATATTTTTTATCTTCGTAATTGGGTCTCTTAGCTTACGTGTGTCTAGGGTAACAAGATCCTGCAAATGTAGATATGCTCGGGGCATGTATCATGAACAATATCGTCTGGTAAAGAAAAGAGTCGACTGATCCGGCGCGGCGTGCGAAGTGGTCCACGTCCACGATCGGCTGCCCGTTGGGCAAGATACGGTGTGTGAGAAAGATAAGGAAAAAAGGCAAGAAGAAAGGACAGAAAATCAGGGTGAAACCGTTGCAGGGACCACGGTGTAGACTACTGTAGACGAAGAGGAGGTAGTCTATGGAATCTGCATAATGTGCAGTAATATTAAGCGACCTCGGCCCGACTAGATGACGCCGGTCAAGCGGATTCGTTGGCAAATTGTGGGTATATACAGGGTGTCCAACATAACGTTCGACTTGTGGGTAAAGGGTGGTTGCGCACAAAAATTAGTCGAGAAACGGGAACAACGTGTTTCTACTGTTTTCCTCCTTTGTTCTTCTGCAAACAAGATTTTCGTTGGAGGATATGTCGATCACGCGCAGACTCGGTCGCGGGTCAACATCACATTGTAAATTGTACACTCAATATGCATTCTTACTTCTATGTATACTCATACACATTTCGCTTCAAACCTAGAATTTTTCAAATAAATCAAGACATATCCAGGAAAATGTATGCATTCCGTTGCCTTGTTCGCTTTAAATATTATTTTAACGTTAAAATCAATGATGAGATTAATATTGATCTGTATCGAAATGATAAATAGTTATATTATTAATAGTTATACGTTAAATAATTATTAGCACTTTGAATGGGCCCGCTACCGAACAGTTCACTTAAATGTTGACCATACAATTTAATTATTTTAGTATCTAGCAGTAAATTTAATTACCACACTTTTTTACACTGCGCAGTGACTGTTCCATAACTATCCGTTTCTTGGGACTCTAAAAACGGACGTTTCCAGGATGCAAACGGCATGTCGCAGGCACGCTCAGTTGGTTAACCGTATTAGGGTAGAATAATAAATTTAATCAGTTCAATCGTCTTTACTAATTTTGGAGACACAGTCATCTTTCGATATAAGACGATGGCTCGAGATGGAATTCGTATTTCGGATAAGGGTAACTATGTGGCTCGACTTTATTCTCGAGTGGGCTGAAAGTGAACACAGAGAATATGGAAGAGGCTCGAATGTAGCGGCAAACTATAAAGTGGTCGGTCGAGCAGCGATATTTTTCGTTGGAAAAGGATAGAGATAAAATATGGCGTACCCTCTTATTCTGACACTAAGAGGTGTCGATCTAACATCTTCAAAACAAGAAGAGGAGATAAAGATTTTCTTATTTCGAAAGAAACGTACCAACGTGTGAGAAATTATGTGAACGGATCACCCCATGTAAATAAACATTTCTTATGTGTATATTGTTGTTATAGTGTTAAAATGATTACGCAAGATACACACGTATTCTTCGATTTTTATGGGATTAAAGATATTATCCATAACAATATAGCAGTTGCGTTATCATGTTGGATTTAAAATAATTTTATTGTAATTTATTTTAACGTAGTTGCATTAACTGCGAAGTGATTAGCGACCATATGGCTTAAAATGAACTATAATATAATTAACATGTAGTTTCAAATGCAGTTTGATACATGTTAACATAACTATTGAAATGATAATTGTATACATGTGTGAACGTTTATAATTTCTTGTAAAATAGAATTAATACTAAAAATTGTGATTTTAAATTAATGCAATAATTGAAGCTGACTATATTTTACACATCTGGCATTTTATTTATCAAATATTAACGATGTTTCTGGAATAATTTAAAACATTTTAAAAAATCAAAGAGAGCGATACATATTTTCAAAGCAGTGATTGCCGAGCTTAGAATATGGCGATTGTCATACGTCAAGTTTTTTGTTTCTACTGTTGAGAGATTACGTAGTGAACAGTTCGCCAACAGATTTTAATTTTTTCTTCTTTCTCAAAAGTTAGACGTAAGGGAAAGATTTATACCAATTTTAAAGCACGATCGTTATTCATTTATGACAATAATTACTTTTTATTACAGTTAGCTTATTAACACATTTCAAACATATAATTTGCAGGCCGCATTTCTAAGGTTTGCGGGCCGCACGTTGAGAACCCCTGACGAAAACGAAAAATTATATACCTCTATAATTATATATTACATATTAAATATAATTATATATTTAGTAAGCACAGTAATTGAGTTCCTTACACTACGATACTCCAACCGTTCCAATAAGATCATGCCGTCTGCGTTCGTTTCATAGAGCATACAGGGTGTTCCAAAAATGTTTTATTTCCTTGGAAGGAGTGATTACTGACGCTATTTGAAATAACTTTTTCCTTTGCGAAATTGTTCTCAGCGGCTTTGTTAACGAGTTAATAAAGAAAAGCACAGACCAATCAGAGCGCGGTTATAGCAGGCGGATTCTGATTCAGCCAATGCCAACGCCACGTGTTTTTCGTTAATAGCTCCTTAGTAAAGCCACGGAGAACATTTTCGCAAAGGGAAAAGTTATTTCAAATGGTCTCAGGAATTATCCCTCTCAAGGATGTACAACATTTTTGGGACATCCTGTATACAGCAGATACAATACATAGAATATAATGACAATGGTGTGTACAACATGTATGTATATACATGTATACTCAAGGACTTGGTATGTTCTGCACTTTTTAAATTGCGACAAACGTAAAAAAGTGAATAGCGGGTTCCAACAAAATGAATCTTATGAATCCTAATGAGAGGCTCTTGATCAGATTGGGGTTGTATTATACATTCCGTCTAGAGTCCAAATACTTATGGACGATAATGTACGTCTGTCGTATCCCTTGAAGCTTTCTTCCTCCCTCCATCTCTAGATTCCCTCTGGCAGTTTTCAGTTTCTCTTCTTCTGGCTACCTTGCTGTTCGTCTGCTTGTTTTCTTTATTGCATCGATCTCCGGCCGTGTCTTCTGGCACGTCGTCGTTCTTCGATTCGAAGCGGGCGAGTCATTGTCGAACGTAAAAGGTCGGTGGAACGCAATGATCGACGGACTTATAAATTAGTGCTTAAAAAATCGAACGATTGCCGTGCTTGCATAACGGATTGAATTTAATGCTCCTCAGCCCACAGTGTTCCAACTCTTATGGGAGTCGGGGGAAAATTAACAACTAAAATTAAAACTTCTGAACTAAACTGATTTCGACCTAAGATCCCGACAAAGAACACCAGAAGGTGCATCGATTAATGGAAAGGAAAAATACAATTGCGCCAGAAAAAAGATGAAGTGATCTTTATCTTTGCATTGGATAAAAACTTTTTTGCTAATCTTTTTATTGCAATTTAGTATGGCATAATTACGGACCAACTTTTGTTTGAAAAAATGTTTCATCAGGTCATCGGAAATACGTGAAATGCGACACGCGATGCGCCCGTTGACCGTTGCGCACACACTCGAATGTAAACGTGTTAAGTTTCGGCAATTTTCTCCGATTCGGGTAAAGATGGGTAAATAAAATCAATGGCTATTTAAAGTGTAATGTGTCCAGAAGTAATGTGCAGAAGTAATTAGGCAGGTGATTTTTGGTATCTTTTGCAAAACTCGAATAGAATTTGATAAACGTTCAACATGAAAAATTGGGAGAAATTGTAATTATTTAGAAAACTTCTTGTGGGTTTTGAAAGACATTATAATGCTAAACATAACTTGAAAAAATCAAATTAATCGAATAAGCATTCAACAAATGGCATTTGTTTCAGGAAATATATCGAGTTTTATATACGATTTTACGCTTCGGTTTTAACAAAAATACCACATTATATTACTATATTAACTACATTATATTACTAATGTTCTATGCAACAAATATTTTCAGGTATTATACTTCAGAAGTTGGACTTTTTGTGTGCGTCCGCGCCCGCGCGAATCCGACACATGATTGCGTAAGCAGCTCCGGCAATTAGTTTCTTCCGTCTCCCTCGTTCCTAGGGTGCTTCTCCTTTTCATCGATTTTTGATATGTGTTCAGGTGGTCCGCGTCGAATCGTCCTTTTTTTGCGCTCTCGCCATGACGATCATCTTCGTTACGTGTTTCCTCTTTCCCCGTTGGCCGCGTCGGCCGATTGCATCGCATCGGCGCGGCGCGGCGCTGCGTACTAGCGACCTTTTCCATTCGAGCACGGACCGGTATTCGCTCGTTTTCGTCTCGTTTTTCTCTCACCTTTGCTCCGTACAAATTTCGTTTGGCGCGAGCCGTTCTGTTCTCAGGTTTCTTCTTGTAATCGCGATCGACGAACTTTGCAAAGAAGCAAACAATGACCGGAGTTGTACAGAATTACGATTGAATTACTCCAGGAATAATAATGACAAAGTAATTGAATTACATTTTAATTCAATCATATTGTAATGTATAATTCAGATCTTCATTCAATTAAAGTACAGTATAATTCGTAATTGCAATCCGAGTACATTTATGAAATACTTTACAATTAAACTACATCAATTACGAATTACGATGTAATTAAATTAAAATTAAAAATTAAAGAATAATGAAGTACGAGGTAATAAGAGGTTGAAAACTCCATGTGAAGGTTTCAGACAGAAGGAATTTATTATTTATAAGTAATTCAATTGTGTAATTGAATTAGCACTTCTCTGACAATGACTGTATTGTATAAACAAATATAAATTAAATCTCATTTTTATTACATTTTTTTAAGGTATAGAACCTTAATAATGTTTTCCAAAAATATTATGCTTATATTCATTGAAATAACGATTCATTGAGAACGATGCTTCGGAGTAGCGGTGTTACGCTGCCAGTAGAAAACTTGGCTATACTTTTCGTTACGGGGCCACAAATTTTGGATTTTTTTTTATATAATCCCGTAGATTTTTACGAGAAAATGCCAAAAGTTTTAACGTTAGGAATTCACTGGTTCAACAGTTATACGTGTTTAAAGTTGAGTGATTCGAAATGGTTTTGACATGTAAGGGCGCCGCCACATTGGTATAACCGTACCGATAAAGAATGATCTTGAATTTTTTGGTTTTTGTTCATCCTGAGATTTTGAATCATTTACGCCAGCAATATACAAGCCAAGACACAAGTGGATAAAACTATATCAACAATTGTTCTAAGAGTAAATTGTCGTGAGGAGTAGCGAAAGCAATTACAAAAAAAATTTCGTAGAACGTACCATCACTTTGAAAAAAAATTCGTGAAAATTTATGGATCTTTCAACGTTTACGTGGGACACCTAAGCGTCAATCATTCTGCGAGTACTTCTACACGATCTGAAGGAACTCAATCGTTATTTATCGTTATTTGTAACCTAATAACGATACTCTTAGGTTATCGAGAATCCTCCGAAATTATAAAGTACTGCGAGTAACTTCCATATTCGAATGCAACCACATTTTTACTTTGCCGCATTATAATTTTGTTAATAAGTAAGAAATCACATAGAGACCTGTCTGGTACAATACTGGAGTACTCAGTCTAGTTAACAATGGCATACGTTTCATTTACATAATTTACAATATCTGTTAAATAGTACATTTTAAATGAATATCTAATTTTGAACGTTTTTTTAAGATTCGAATCCTTTTGAGGATTAATCATCTTCTTCTTATTTTCTATACTTAGAATGTGATTTGATATTTCGTACAGCAACCCTCTTGTCTAATAACTTCTTTAAATATTCAGTGTTAACACTGTTTCATTCTTCTTTTAATCGTTGTTTCTAATTTGTCTCACAAATTCTCAGTGGAGTTGTAAAGGACCAAATTACTGTAGGGGTACCAATTACTATGCCCATTATACTTATTCTTCAAGCTTATTGAATATTAAAAAAGGGATATATGTATAACACATATATATTAACTGATTTGAATGAAAACAAATTTAATATGTCTTTTTTAATATTCATTATGCTTTAAAAATAAGTATAATTAATATAGGCACAGTAATTGGGTCCCTTATCAAAGTAAAATTAGTGTACATTTTATTGGACTTTTGTTGAGGTCATGAAAGACCCCAAGGGACAAATTCAGAGAATTTTTTATGCAGAACGAATAACAAAATTCTTGCAGTTCACAGAATGGCCGTTTTTAATACTACCGATAAAGTTCATATTGTAAATATTATATTTAAAATAATTACCTGTTCGACGACTGAGATTTCTTAAAATTATTTTGATCGCAGAAGTTGCACGAACAATAAGACAATGGAAAGTCTTTTATGAACGATCAAATACTTTCATTCCTTTCGATTGTTTTATTGTTTGTACAACTTCTGCGACCAAAATAAAGAATTTGAAATTGGTTCATTGACAATGGTATGCGAGGTGCGTTAGCGATCCAAGGAATCGATAGAACCCGAAACGAGCCGACATCGGTGGACGTCGAATCAAACGGGGCGCTATCCAAAAAAAAAAGAAAAAAAAAACGAAAGAGGAGAGCGAAGGTACGCGAAACGGGCCACAATATTTTATGCAAGTCCGTCAATCAATTTTTTTTGTTCTGGTCAGAACGCTTCTTTCGGACGATGGCCGAGGCAGGGAAGAAAGTGGCCCACACAAAAAAAAAAGAAGAAGGTAGTAAAAGACGTCTCGCGCTGCGATGTTCATGAAACGGTACGAGGAGAAGTGGTAGACGAGGAAAGGAGTTAAAGTATAATCCACGTTTCCCCGACGCGCAGTGAGTTTGCATAACGAAAGGACAATCCGTGTCCTCTTCTTGATGCTTATCCACTTACGAAGCTCCATATCGTATACACTTTTTGCGAGCGGACTTTTAGCAGATTTCCTTTTTCAGCCGCTTCTTCAGCGACGAGGCTCCGTAACCCGACACCTGAGTTTTGTGTTCAAGACAACGCAGGCACCGGCCGTGCGCATATTATACAACACAAATTAACTGCTCGTAATATTTCTTCGGATCAGCTGAATATCCGTTTTCACTCTTTCTATACAGATTTCGTACAATTAAATTAACTGTATTTCTACACTCCAGGGCAAAGAGATCGAAAACATCTTGCGTTTCTCATAGTTCTGTAAAATCCAATTTGATTTGTGCATGTTATTAAACGCAACGGTATATCGAAACTTTCAGTGGCAATTTGAAAATAAATTAAAATCATGTAAATCGTGATGTGTGTCCTCTTTTTGTCCCGGAGTGTACGAGGAAGAAAGTTAACAGTCGAGAAACCATATTATCATGATTATACTCTAAATAGGATAAAAGATTCAGTTATTGGGGGGAGGGGCAATTACTGTGAATATATTGATTATACTTATTTTTAAAGCATAAATAATACTAAAAAAGAGATGTACTGGATGTCCCAAGAATGTTGTACTTCATTGAAGTGCGTGATTCCTGAAGTCACTTGAATTAACTTTTTCCTTGATAAAAATATTCTCCGTGGCTTTGTTACGGAGTTATTCAAGAAAAACACCTACCAATCAGGGCGCGCTTACAGCGGAAGGATTCCGGCTCGACCAATACCAACGCCACACTCACTCAGCGAAATCTTCGCCGAGCTCGAATTCATCCTTTGTATCCACGCTCTGATTGGGCCGTGTTTTTCGTGCATAACTCCATAACATAGCAGCTGAGAATATTTTCGCATATAAAAGGTTACTTCAAGGGAAAGTTTCTTCCAAAGAAGTACAAAATTTTTGGGACATCCTGTATAACATATATATTAACCCTTTGCACTCAAAGCTATTTTAACTCGAAAACGAAACATTTCTTCTGTTTCTTCATGTTATACATACCAAAATGGTGCAACTTGCTCGTACAATATCGAAATGTTTAGTAACTTACTAAATACTAACAAATTTAATAATGTAAAAAATATTTTGAATAATGATATTCGAATGCTACGGGTTAACTGATTTTACTGGAAAAATGTAATATCTCTTTTTTGATATTTATTTTGCTGCAAAAATAAATATAATTAATATAAGCACAGTAATTCGCACACCCACAGTAATTAAGCCCCTTGCCCTAGGGTATTTACGAATAGGCACATCTGCGCCTATGTATCTGTATTGATCTGCGTAGAATATTATAACATAATCGTTTGGTTTGTGATAAATCGTCGTTTCTGAAAATACCGTTTTTAAAGAAACAATTTGTGAAATTTAAAGGTGCTACTGATATGTACAATTTATTTGTAGGTACAGTATTTCCTTATTTCAATAGTACAATCACAATGAATATCACAATGGTTATCACAATGAATTATATTTCTTTTAGATTTTAATTTAAAATTTGCAAAAGAAAATAGGAGTTTGTAGAATATCGTAAACGTTAATATCGTGTATGGTTAAGATAATCATATCGTTTAGCTTAATGAAATAATTATTAATAACTCTTAAAGGAGAATTTATATTTGTTCTACGATCTACATTTACTTTAATGCATTTGCTCCAAATATTGATTGCAAAAAAATAAAATTTTATTCCGACCTAAATCTTCATCGCGAGTCTCATTCGTTATTACGGAAAGGGGCTAGAAAACAAAATGGTTGATTGATAGTGAGACTAATGAGAAAAGTGCTCGACTATGCCTTGAGAAAACAGTAAGCAATATCCCCTAATATTTGCGAAAAATATACATAAAATCGAGAAAATCATATGCGGTCAAAATGATTTTAGCATGGAAACCATTCCGGTGGGTATCGGAAATTCAAGAGACGACTAAGTCTCGCGAATAACTTAATTTACGGTTATCAGAAGTTGAGAAAGGTCCGTCACGCCTATCGCTAAAGCAGCCGAAACTCGTCGTATCGCTATAATCCATCTGATACTTCGATCGCTATATTCTGCCGGCAGAATGCAGAGCCCTACAAAGGAAACCGCGTCTGGCGCGTTACACAGATAAACCGTCTCGTATGTACAGCCGTTCGTTTGTGTTCGTGATTGATCGATCGGTAATCGCGCGGTAAATACGAGCTTCGGGCGTCGATCTCGCCATCGATACCCTCGAACGTTATTACTTAACACCGAGCTCAAATTCGCGCATTGCGCCGATGCTTTTTTGCTTTTTCGATCTCTTGCTCGAAAAGAGGAAGTAATTATATGCAAATTTATCATTAATCTGCTCTCTCTTCGGCCAGCTTTGCTTTCTTCTTACATTGGTGAAATGTGAGTCATCCAGTATGAGAAAACTCCATAATCAGATGCAGCGGTAATTTACAAAACCATTTATATACCCTAAATGTTTAAAAATGCGGAAAAAGGCTGTAGCCGAATAAGCAGGTTAAAAGTGCCCTCACACTAAATAGCTTATCCGAAGAAAATACTGTGTGCCAATAGTCAACCCTATACGTCGACATGGGGGGTAGTAATGGGGTGATAAAGACAATAAGGTTTTTCCGTAATTTCTCTTACTCTCTTCAATTGAAAATTCGGAAAAAAGTCAGGCATATTTCAGCTATTGGAATGCACATCTAAGAATTTTTCCAGAATTTCTAGCTGCAAAACCGAATCTTAAAGAATAAAAAATATTTTGAAATGCCGATTTCTTGCAGATACAAAGTCTATATTTTTACAGTTTTAGCATCTCGTTATGGTTGTTAACATATAATTTTTTCAAATTTTTCAAAGTGGAGGCACACAGTTAAAAAAATTATACAATATACACATCAGATACAATAGTTTATGCTGGAACCAAACGTTATTACTGTGACTGTGCAAATGGTAATCGCACCATTGCATTGGGTGTTACTCCCATACAGCTGCGATAATTTATTATTCATTGCATGCTTGATGTCTTTCACAAGTTGTAAGGCTGGCAGAAAATCTCTACAAAATTTTTTCTACTGAAGACATACAATACAATACAGTTTTTAAATTATGTGCCCCAACTTTGAAAAATCTGAAAAAGTTATATGTTAACTAACTGTGACACTGTAAAAGTGTATCGCTTTTTTACAAACAAACTGTAAAAGTATAAATGTAGTATTTCATAACATCTACAAGAAATCGTCATTTAACAATTTTTCTTATTTTTTAAAATCCATAGATGTGCATTCTAATAGCTAAAATATGCCTGATTTATTTCAGAATTTTCACTTGAAGAGAATAAGCGAAATTACGGAAAAACTTAATTTCCTTCGTCACCCCATTACTACCCCTCATGTCAATAATGGGGTTGAAAATTGGCACCAAGTGTTTTCTTTGGGTAAGCTATGGAATGGCCTATTTCAAATTCAATTTGATTTGGGGTTACTTTTGACCTCGTTATCCGACTACACCTTTTGATAGGAGTCTTCAATTGGGAGGGGGTCTGTTTTTTTGTTTCTATTTTCGTGAGGATTTATATAAACATGGGAATCATTTAAATCCTTAAACATTACTTTGAATTCTTAAGATGTTATAAAGAGTAAATTATATAAACCACAGTTATTTATTAAAACCTGAAGAGAATTTATATTAATAATTATCAAAACCGTCATAAATGGATATATTGCAAATGAACTAATCCAGTATCAAGAGAACAGATAACAATGTATTTAGGACTTTTGTGTTCAGAACTTTTAGAATCCTATAATGCGATCTCCAAGTTTATGATGTCCTAGCATAACGATATCCTTGATGACAAATGGTTTAACAAGGGGCCATTTAGGTGCAAAGGAAACTATGTGATGTTTATTAAATCTAAACTTGAGTAATCTAATCATTCTAGATATGTTCATCCTAAATCCCAAAAGCTATGGTAGTTTCTATTGGTGTCTAGAAATCTGAGGGTCCACACATCTTTATGGATCCACGCAATCTTAGAGAGCATTGAGAGTATAAAATATTTTAACGTTCAGAAGATCTAGGAGGCCTTGGGAATTTTGTGCCGTTCGGAGGTTCTAGAGATCGACTTGAAACATTAAACCCTTCAAACCTCGTAGAATTCTCAAGATTCCTCAAATTTCCCGAGACCACTATTCTACAGAACCACTGAAATCCGCGGATTTCTCTGGATTTCCTGAGGATCTCGAGACTCCCAGCGTATCTAAGGCTCTTCGCAAAGTTCTTGCCATCTATATTAAGTACACTATATCTTGGCTACTCGTGAAACGTAAAGTATTTATTATGCGCCATTGAAAAAATCTTTTGCCCTTCACAGCTGAAGAACAACCCAGCAAAGAATATCGTTTAACACTAACCGTATCGACCACAAAATGTGACTGATATAAGGTACGTCACCCAATTACTGTGGAGTGCCAATTTTTAAAGCATAATAAATATTAAAAAAAGAAATATTAAATTTTTCTCATTAAAATCAGTTAATATATGTGTTAAATATCTTTTTATTTAATATTCATTATGCTTTAAAAATAAGTATAATCAATGTGGGCACAGTAACTGGCACACCATAGTAATTCGGTCCCTTAACCTACGATATTTTGTAGAAACTGCAAGACTGAATTTATTTAGATTTTACACAATTTTTATAGCAATATATGCTCGAATGCAGCAATTTATATAATAATTTCTAATGTAAGCATCTTTGTAATTTGAATAATTATAAAATAACGGATGGGGAACCGATCATTTGGCCATGTTGTGGTTGGCGTTAAAAATACAGGAAAATCTGGCTAAAAATACTAATGTACTAAAAATACTAATGTACATAGTAATAACGGTAATGACGATAATGTCATAATTGTTTGGATTCATTACGTGTGAGAGTAACGAAAAAATTATAGTCGACAGTCGACGATGCATCGTGATATATCTCGATAATGAACGTGGCTACAATAATATCAATGATTTACGATGCTTAAGATTAGCGGGCAAGTCGTAGTGCATCGAACAGAGTTTATGATAGTAAGAATAAAGTGTGACCTAAACGTATTTGAACACATCCATTAAAGTTGCACTTTCATGCTGTTCAATAAGATATAAATTAGAAACATGCACGTTACTATGTACAGGGTGCAAAGGAAGTGTTGCATCCTGGTTTTGAACGAATTTTGTTAAAACTTAATGTTACGACATTTTAATGTTAGGCTCCTAATTTTATGTTAGACCTTGTGATCTACATAGTCTCTCACGCAGTGAATCTTGTATTTCCGATTTAAACAACAAAACCGAGGTAAAATGCACCTGGACAACCCAGAAATTTCAAACTTTTTTTTTATAAAATCCAGTAGATTTTGACGAGAATATTTCAAAAATCCAAGTTTTAATGTTAGGAGTTCACTGGTTCAAATGTTTTTTACGAATACCTCGTAAACTAAAGTCGACAGACACAAATAACATAACTAAAGATCAGTGACCTCTGAGGGGAGGTTCCTAATCGACAAGGCCACCGCATTTTTATACTGAACAATTAGAATATAAATATAGAGATATTATGAATAAAGTTTATTAAATTAGTGACAAAATGTAGACACGAGTTTCTAAGGAAACGATTATTTTAGAACATTTCCGTACATTCTGTACATGATCAAACTAGATTCCAGAGAAGCATTGTTTTGTCTAATAAAGCTCCGCCGACGGGGCTTAACACAATGAATACAGAACACGGAATCATCATGAATTTAAATGTGATAATTATAATTTAAAATTCATTTTCGAAAAGATTTAATGAAGCAACTAATTATTATAACAAAATTTTGTAGAAACGAACATTACATTTCAGTAACTTTCAATGCAATATGCGCGTGCAAATGGAGTGTAATTACAGACACAATTATTATGCATATGTCTGTACATGTAATACAGGAATTAATCATTTTAAGAATATTCTTTGGATGATAATATAGACATTTATATTGTGTACTGTGTATATTAAAGCTGTATTGGTTCTTAAACTTGAATATTTCTCATACTCCAGCTCCATTTAATAATTATTTTATTCTTTACAAAATGACCGAAATTTTATATGTATCATTCAGCACTACTACTGCGTGTAGTTTCGTGTTCGCAAACCAACATTTTTTAATACCTTTAATTCTCTTAATTTTTAACGATTTAATTAATTACTCTCACATATGCTTATTAACATTAACATTTGCAAGAGCGTGCATTTATTTCATTTTAAACACTTTACATAAAATAAAACACGAACTTTCATTTATAGAATTATACATTTTTTTATCGTAAAGCCAGTAGGTTAAAGGATTCAATTACTGTGGGGGTAGCGATTACTATGCCTTTATTAATAATACTTATTTTTAAAGCATAATGAATATTAAAAAAGAGATGTTAGAATTTACAGATATTAAATCTCTCTTTTAATATTCATTATGCTTTAAGAATTAGTAGAATTAATATAGGCACAGGAATTGGTATCCCCATAGTAATTGGGTTCCACACATTAATTTCATGTTGCTTTTGAAACAAATCCCAGTGATAATTCTGATTCCCAAAAATCTGATGTAACGAACGTAACATACAATCTGACTAAAAATGGCTTGAAAGTTACAGAAATTGATTCCTAAAAAAAAAGAATAATTTTTCTGAATAAAAGCTTTCCATGTTCTAGGAAAGACAATTCGACAAACATCCATCGCTGACGGTTGCACTTACTGTTAGCATTGAACTCCGGTGTAACCCTAAACGTTCCAAGCCAACTATAATCGGTCGTGCGCGTTTCTAGCGCAAGGGTCGAGTGTCAAGTTTAACTCCATCGACTCTGACCGTGTAAGTGCAATGTTGGCGCCTATTGTGACATCAACAATTGCAAACCATAGGCTTGGTTCACCATTCGATTATTCATCGATTGTCGTTATTCCTTCCAATATATTGAAAACAACAGAATATTATCAGATTTTTCTAATCTTCTACAGTTTTATATTTCACCCTATTTGGGATGAAACAATGGAATATAAACATGACTGAAGTGGTTGGAATATTAACTAGTATTAGATGTAAAGTAAATATATAGTCATTTTTGTAAATTATGTTACTAGAATATTATTAAAATTTGTTTGAAATTATGAAATTATACAAAATGTTAATTTTTCACGCTAAATGGTAATAGAATGAAATATAACAAATTATAAAACCTATTTTGAACAAAATTTCTTTAATTATTTCGCCGAAAAATCGTTATATTTATTTCAATAAAATATTTATCTTTGCAAATACATTGTTTTTTAATGGAAAAGCAAATTGTTGCACTAGAAACCATTTACGGTCAGTGATGTCTGAAAGCAATGCGAGTAAGTGGTGCTCGAAGATCATGTATCGAGGTGAAAACGGAAGTTTCAAGCGATAACGCGTTACACACTTAATACGTCAGCAAGTGATTACGGTCAATAATTCAATGTAGAAGAATCAGCAGCACGTGTCGTCCTCTATACGAAAAAAAGTTAAAACTACACGATGATCACTCTTATCAATTCTGGAAATTTCAAAACGCAGAAAACTTTTAAGACCACAATCTGACACAACTAAATGTTACAAATGATAAATATTTGCGAAGTCTTTTCTCGTAAATTGTTTTTTGTAGATTTCGAATCTTTATAGATAATAAAAATGGTTGGCATGAATTGCAAGTAACAGCGTAACCTTATAAATCTTTCGTTTCTCCTTTAACAATATTACTAACTTTTTAATGTTTTGTCATAATAAGATTGCTACAATAAGATTTCATTCCCAAAAATGATGTACTTCCTTGAAATGGTTGATCCCTGAAGCAATTTGAAGCAACTTTTTCCTCTGCGAAAATGTTCTCCGCGGCTTTGTTAAGAAGATGTTAACGAAAAACACTGACCAATCAGAGCGCAGCTACAGCGGACGGATTTCGGCTGGGCGGTAGCTCTCGCTGAGCATTTCAATTGCATAGAGCATTTCATTTTGAAACTCTCGCTCTTAACATTGGAAATTGACCGAGCCAAAATCCGCCCATTGTAGTCGCGCTCTGATTGGTCCATACTTTTCGTTAATAACTTCTTGACAAAGCCGAGGGGGACAAAGTTTTTCGCAAAGGAAAAACTTACTTCAAATGGACCGAGTAATTAACCCTTTCAAGAAAGTACAAAATTTTTGCCATGAATAAACGAAATAATTGCAATTATGTGTAAAAATCGATTTTAGTCACTATTTTAGGCACTGAAATAACTTTTATACAATGCTAATACATATTTCGCAAGTGACCGGATACTTTTGAGCGGTAGTGTACGTTAATATAATACTTATAGCTATAAACGACATTTTAAGTCATTCTACCACGACTCTATAAAATTCTTGTCAAAAGTTTCTTCTGTTACGAATATAGACTTCGCATACGTAGGTAAGAGACTCAATTACTGTGGGTGTACCAATTACCTTGCCTACATTAATTATACTTATTTTTAAAGCATAATCAATAGTAAAAACAAGTTACATACATATACATTAATTGTTTAACACGTTCGCGGACGTGAATGTTATAGCATTAATTTTCATAGTGATGCAAAATAACATGAATGCTATAGCATTCAAATTTTAAAGCCAATTTTTCTTCATTTAATTTTATGCAACTTTAAGTTTTTGTAATTAATATACATTTCAAAGTAATGACCAACTGTCATTACTAATGACAGTTAACTTATTATTATTGTTTATGTCTAATCAGATTTCGGATAGTATAACTAGTTTTAAGAAAAATTGCTTGTCTATTTTTGCTCACTGAAATTTTTACTGTCCGTGAACGTGTTAATATTCATTATGCTTTAAAAATAAATATAATTAATATAGGGACAGTGATTGATAGCCCCACAGTAATTGGGTCCCTTCTCTTTAAATATGGAAATATTTTCAGCTCGATATAACCCTTCTGCTACTTTTACCCGCTGTAAAATGATATTCCACGGATTCATGAAGAGTTAATCGTCATATTTCCAGTTATTCGTATAATCTAATGGAACTGAAAGGGACTATTTTTACGCGATATTGGGATTCCTGAAATTATGTCACCGTTGGACAGAGCGGTATTCATGGCAAACGAAACAAAGATTTTAGGCAACGTCGCTCCAGCCCATAATTTTGTGTGCAACGAAACGCGTGAACGTGTTGCGCTAGTTCTTCCTGGTTTAATTTATCGGCGACACGTGAGTAGAGAGGAAAAAATATCCAGCTTATATACATAGAGTTCCGAACGCATCTCGGCTGGATACGTGCGGAAATAGAAACGGATATGCGGCCGGTAGCGCACCCTATTTTTGGGGATTGATCCAGCGACCCGAGCCGCTGCCGCTGCTCGTTCCCGAGGAATTCCTTGTGTCCCTTTTGTCATCGGCTCTAATCGTCCATTTGTCTCAGAACATTGTCAGAGATTTTTTCTACGAGGGCAGTTCGCGAATCATGTATGGGCTTGTAGACACTTAACAGTGGCTGACAAATGAACGTTTAAACAGTAGCGTATACACGATAATTATCACAATTTTTACAAATTAAAATTTTACTATAATGTAGCAATGAATTTTTCATGAATAGGTTAAGATGCCTAATTAATTATACGTATTTTTAAAGCATAACAAATATTAAAAAGAGATATATAACAATTATATACAAAATATATTCAATTAATTAAACAATTGAACAATTGATACATGGAGTTAGTTAATTAAACGATTGATATATGGAAAGCACTTGTTCTATAATCCTTCCATGTACTGTTTCAAGAATGCTCGATATGTGATTTAATTAATGTTCGTGGAGGACGACTTTTTTTAAAATAAAAAGCTATGGACAAATTATATAAAATGCAAATAAAGATATCTGACAAATTATTTTCTGTTAGAGCGTGTAGTAACGAACGACCTTTCTATTGTGATTTGACACATGACTGTGATGTTACAGTTAACAACATTGATTATTTATATATTACCTGCTAATTAGAATTATTCAAATAATGGTAGATAATATTATAACATAATGATATTAATATAGGAATTATTATTCATTTCTGACAACAATAGAATATTAATTAGTTCATTACCAGAGTCGCGTGTTACGAGTTTATTTACTGTTTTTTACTTCCGAATTTTAAATGGAGAAGAATTATTTCCTAAGTATAGGTCGGCGCGAAAGTAATTACAGTTTTCGTCACTTTAACCTTTGTCATGTTCTCGTGTTATACTGTCATAAGTTCATAGTTCACACTATTGATTTGTGCAAATGATTTTTGCTTTCATAGTTTCGCGATGTCAACTAGGCACTTTTGACATAAGGATTTTTGCACCAACTTAATACTATTGTAAGAATGGTCAACTAATATACAGGCTGTCCGAAAAATGTTGTACTTCCTTGAAAGTAATGATAATTCCTGAAATCATTTGAAGCAACTTCTTCCTGTGCGAAAATGTTCTTCGTGGTTTTGTTATTATCGATAAACTTTTCTGTGAAAGTCTCTTCAAATGTCGTCAGGAATCGCACCTTTCACGGAAGTACAACATTTTTGATACACCCTGTATACATATGTAAGTCATAAGATTGTTTATCTAGTAGTAATTTTGTCTGAGCTCTTTCATTTTATTTGTATCTGCCTACGTTTAATTCATTTCTTAGTACTATTAGTAATTAATATATTAATAATTATTGATCTTTTACTGATTGCTAAATCGTAATATTGTGAGTGTATATCTTCGAATAATGTTAGTTAATCAAGATTTTAATTACTGGAGAACTGGATGAAACGAAATAAATTCATTTGGAATGCAGCGTCTGATCGTCCGAGTGCACTTTTATAGATACCATAAAAGCTGCATGTAGTATATGTAGTGGGTAACGATTTTAGGTTAGCTATAAATACGGCTGAGCTAAGTCTTACTTTTATGTCACCTTATTTAATAATCTATGCACATTGTATTATTAAATGCTACTGCGATCTCACATTTTCTGTTTTAATTAGACATACATGTGTTCGTACTGAAATAATGAATAGGTTTTGCTATTATTATCACCGAAGTATGCAACCCATAGTTAACTGTCTCTTAAAAAATGGTTCAAATGTTATATCATTCTAAATGAAATGACATAACATGTACACAAATGAGTAAACATTTTATTTTTAAATCACGCGTCTTAACACGTTTCCAGCCTCGTGTATCATTTCCAATCTGAAAACGGATTCCATTTTCGGACCAAGTGATATTTTTGTCATTAGTAGATACGGTATAGAATAGTATTGGTACGGAATAGTGTTGGCACCACTATTGCAACCGAGAAAAACGGTAATTTTTACGTACTTATCAAATTTTATAACACTCTTGATATACAATATGATACGTCTTACGAAAATGATACGTCTTCTAAAGTAACTTGGCAGGAAACGAATTAGCTTTTCAAGAGGAGAATTTTTCGTTTAACATGTCCGTATGAAACGAATTCTAATGGCCGAATTTTTATCCACATCCCTGAATTTGACCCCGTTCGAAACATTGAAATTTTATTGACAGATTCACGAAAAATGTAGCCTGGATAGAAAAGTTGCAATTGTGTGCAGAAAACATTCTCTATGCAAACACGGGCAATATAGTGTTTTCGCGCTTAAATATAAATGGACCATTATTTTTCGAAGCATCGTTGGTACAAAAAAGTGTACAGTATGGTGGTACAAAAAAATATATACAATAAATTTCGTATATAAAACTTATATAGTGCAAGAAAACATGCATTTTGCCAAAGGTGACTATTAATTTAAAAGATAAGAGGGTCTATATTTATTTTTAAATGTGTATCTTTTTATTAAATTTCGTATATAAAACTTATATAGTGCAAGAAAACATGCATTTTGCCAAAGGTGACTATTAATTTAAAAGATAAGAGGGTCTATATTTATTTTTAAATGTGTATCTTTTTATTAAATTTCTTATGAAAAAATTTATTCAACACGAAGAATTACAAAAGATCTTTTTTCAAAGAAAAGTATGAATTTTGATACACAAAAAACGATATGTTAAAATTCCAAGGGAGTCGTTTAAGTTGTTTTCGTATAAAATTAAAAAGCTGTCGTTAAAAGTCGTAATATAAATGAATTATTTGTGGTGATACTTAAGAGAAACAAGCTTAACGTTTTAAGCATTTAATATTTAGACAAATATAATATTGGAATGGAACTTCATGATGATGGAACTTGACATGATGGTTCCGATAACGCAGCACAGTTCATATGATAGGAGCTCGCTAATTTGATATTAGTGAGTCCACACAGGGTAAAGGACCCAATTGTTGTGCCTATATTAATTATACTCACTTTTAATAATAATGAATATTAAAAACGAGATGTATAAAGTAATTGATTCCCTTAACCTACTTGGAATCTAGCGTACAACAAATGGCAGTTTGTGGCATTTAGTGTACATTAAACTCGAAGAAGAAAGTCGAAAATGACATTTGCAAATGAAACAACTAGAAACTATTCGAGTTTTCGGAAGCGTCGCATGAGGAAGCTCTATTAAAATGCATTTGCATTGGGGGCTGAAATGCGCTATAAGAATCGAATATGTTCGATCCACAATTCTCGAGTAGTTTACAATCCCGCGAGAGTGTTACGCACCGAGACCCCTTGAACTCCAGAGCTTCTCCGATAGTGCATATCAAAGTCACACATTTCGTAAGAGATAGATTGCGTCCACCCTTAAACGTCCTACATAGATCAGGCACGCCGTTGTAATACTTGTGACACCGTTACTCGCGCCTGATATACATACGTAATTTACTAATTGATAAATTCTGCGGAATCCGCAAATTCTCCGCCCGATGCGCGCTTCATTGCTACCTTCGTCATGCTAATAGGGCTAGTTTGCCTCTATCTGTGCTGTTAGCGAATTCCTGGAGTTTGTAAGCGCATGTTAAATTGATGACATTACAGAGTTATAGGTATGTCGGTTCCAGTTGTTCTTGTGAATCGACAGCTTGAAATGTTAATTTAGAAAGTAGGAAAGACTAGAGACCCAATTACTGTGCGGGTATATTAACTGAGTTCAATGAAAAAAATTCAATACATCTTTTTGAATATTCATTATGCTTTAAAAATGAATATAATTAATATAAGCACAGTGATCGATACCCCCACAGTAATTGGGCCCCTTTCCCTACGTAGAGTAATATTTTGTATAGTAATGTATAATAATAGAAAGCAATATTTATGAACGACAACGCATGCTACTTATTCATAATGATTGTTTTATCATTGCTCTCTAGTCACCATCATAAGTTACCATCGAATGCGTATAAAATGGAGACTGAAATGTTCCGATTCGGTGTGACATTGTGTAAATTAACCAGTGAATTTCGGAAAACCTAAATACTTATTCAATCAAGCAGTAAATGTTTATAACATTTAAATGTACAAAACATGATATCGAAAATATAAGTATACAATTTCTTAGAATTATTTTAATAGTCAGAATGCATTGGAACCTTTTGTAAAGAAAATAATTTATTTGATATCATCTGCATGTTAGAAATTGTTTTTTAAAAGTCGAAAATTGCATAAGTTTATATATCTAATTAAAATATTTTATATACATAATTAAATTGCATCTACATTAAAATATGTAATCTATGTATGCCATGATGCAGTATCATATTATATTAATGTTAGTATTATCACCACGTTGCTATTAGTGATAGAAAACAGTATTGTTCTAATAAGATTTATTTAAACTTTCAGAAAAGTTACGAATAGTTTATATGCATACATCTAGATATCATAGATATTATAATGTTTTTATTAAATATTTCCTATTTATTCAATTCTTTCACTCGTGGTGAAAACTCAATTCATATTTATGAAGTAATTCATCATCGTATTAATATGAATTAGTTGTTATATTGGGAACGCAAGAGAATATAATATTATATGTATTTAACACTATATTTGAATACTCCATTCGTATGAGCAAAACGAATGTGACTTTTTTTTATCACGTATGGCTCAAAGGCATTTTAGATTTACTTGTACATACATATTAAAAGTTCCTGAATCTTATTGTTCTCGAATGTTACCATGCGTTTTGTAATTAATTTTTATGGTATACAGAAAATAGGAAGTGGTCTTGTAATTAAAATATTATAAAGTGTTACAATTTTAACAATTCTGAAAATTTCATACACCGTACAGTGGAGCAAAAATAGTAATATTTATTAACTTTTAACTTTATATACTTTTGGAATCATAGATTAGAAATGTCTAAGATCGGTTTGATTTTTATGGTCATTTCGTGTTTAATAATGTCAGAAAACACATTTATCATTTATTATATTACAGTCGGAAAAAAGTAGGCAATGCAGATATAAGATTACAAACTCATCAATTCCGATTTTTCGGTTATTATCACCGCCGATAACATTTTTTCATTTTGATTTTAATTGCTCGAAGTATCTAATTCATTTTGTTTTTGTAAATCAACGTAAAAATATTTTGTATTACTTTTGTTTGCAATAATATATTTACAAACAATATAATATTTTACTAAATTTAATGTTACTTTGTAGAAATATGACAAGTGTTTCACAGAATAAAATGAACGAGCATATTATCTTAATTCTCTGAACAAAAGTGGTTCGGAAATACATACTGTGACAGAAGATGATTACACAACGATAATATTTCCTAAATATCTTCCAGGAATAGATTTCGTGCGGAATGAATAATTACGCGCGTTCTGTCACATGATTGCTGATCTCAACAATTCTTCTTCATAATTGACATGCTCTTCGAAAAACAAATCTTAAACAATAAACATACGATAATTTAATTCTACGAAATCGATTATTAGTACAGACCTATCATTCGATGCATATTGTATTAATACACATTTTGCAAGATGACCTTTTATTTATAACGTCTGTAAAGATAATGAAATTAAGAAAATCAGAGATGGTACAAATAAATGTTAGAAAAGTTTCCATAGGAATTTCTGAATATCTATAGGAATCGCGAAAGTAACACGAAAATTATAATGTTGCGCTTTCTCAATGGGTATTCGTACTGAATTTGATGAAAAAATAGACATGCAAAAAGATTTCACCCGATAGTTTCGACTTTTTCGTATGAAGACTCTCTTACTTTGAACTTGCAATACAATTTCCAAAACACCCCATATCAAGGATGGGCATTTTTGTTTCAATCGAGACAAGACCGTCCCCGCCATAACGCCTACTGTCCTCTTCCAGTAAGCACCGTCATCTTGGGGCAACAAAGACACGGGACATCAGCGAACGCAACAAAATTGCGCGCTGCACGAAAGAAAGGATGGTGGGGGGAAGTAAGCGTTTGAGGGGCCCCAACCGTAGCCAGCATTGATCTATATCAGGGATGGGCATTTTTGTCTCAATTAAGACAATACCGTCCCCAACATAGTGCCCACTGTTCCCTTCCAGTAAGCGTAGTTTCCTTGGGGCAACGAAGACATGAGACAGCAGCGAACGCACCGAAATTGCACTCTGCACGAAAGAAAGGATAGTGGGGGAAATAAGCGATTCAGGGGCCCCAACCGAGCTCAGCACTGATTTATACTTTAGATAATACGTAAATTTACACGTATTGGTTGCACTGCACCTAAACAATGCGTACTCGCAAGAGAAAATATTAACCCTTTGCACTTCGGAATTTTGTAAACATCTCTTAAATGTTGAGTCACACTCCATAAAGGAGTTCAAAGGATTAAGGTCAGGTAGAGCTGTTGAATTCCGGGTTGGACCAATCGGACACCGTAGGGGTCACAGGTGACCGGCACTCGCCTTGGCTGCAGCGCCGTGGGGCAACCGGTGACCGGCATCGCATAATAAAAAATTCATGTTGGTGTCATGGGTAAACCACGTAAAATGCGCGTGTTACGTGTTAAATGTAACACTTGTGCATTATTCGCGATCACTTCCCGGTTCACAACTACTCGAGGATTTCGGAAAATTAATGCTGTGTCTCTGAATTGTAAATGCCGAATTCCTAGAGTTAGTATCTCAATATATACAATTAGCGCGGACTGCGAAAAATACAGTGAAGGCTCTGATGACTACCCTGAGGATACCTTATCCAGTCTGAGTTACGTGGATGCGTATGGCCTAGTGTCCAAAGTACCAAAAACAATTGAGTCATTATGAATAACGAGATAGCCCTCGATGGTTGGTCATCTAACAGAGCACTCTTTATACTACTTTTATCCGAACATATCGTAGGGCAAAATGGTTTCGATGACTGTGTACTTTATAAATGTATAATAAAATTTCTTTAATTCATCTCTTGACTTGCATTTGTCAGTTTCGATGATACGGTATAATATAATCTAACCGCACATTGCCTCGTTCAGATTAGTAAAGTACAAATAAATAGAATTCTATTATATTCACTAAATACTGTTCGAACAATGGATCTTCGAATACGACAGGCTCTACTGTACTTTTTGCCAGGGGCACTGTCAGTTCGAACGCTTCAGTCACCTAACTGTTACAGTGGTGACATCGTTGTTACAGTTGGTTGATTAATGGGTCGATATCGTCGATTTCCACGAAACGAACTATCTGCGGGTGTCGCGTCGTGTCCCGAGCTTCCAGGGATTTCCATATATGCGAGTCAACTGACAAGAGGCTCGTTGGCGATAAACTCTTCACGCGGTTCATTAATTTTCGAATTCCTTTTTCCCCTCGCGTGTTTGTTGCGGAGCAGAGGCCGAGCACGATCGGGCGTGAATTTAGGTTCAAACAGGGGGTGGGAGGCGGAGGCGGTGGCAAACGTGCGCGCCTATTAGCGGAACAGAGTGTGATATCGGTACGCTTATAAACAGACCCTCTATTCTCCTCCTAAGAGGCACTTTGTTATCTTCGATTGTCACGCTGAACTGTTTCATTCACGTTCGTAATAAATAACTCGGCAGCGTGATGTCATTTGTGGCATCAGCACTCGCAACGGTAGCAGTTGTACACTCCGTTGATTAAAACAATTGCCGAACACAGTGAGACTTATCCAACGTCTCATTCAGCTTCTGCATCTCTGCGATTTTCAGAAAGAGTTGTTTGCATCTGTTATGTTAGAATTGTTGAGATATGATGGTGCAACATCACGTTTGTTTAAAAAAATTGAGAACACTTTTCTGAATTTTCTTTACATTTTTCGTATGTACTGGAAATACCGTGGTAAAAGGATTTCTTTTAATTCGAGCATTTAAGAAAGTTAGGGCATTGAAAATGACTGAACGCCACAGGAGATAACTAACCTGATACTTTAAAACACGTCTTCCTCGAAACTCCTACGTTCTTAAACTATTCATCTGTTCAACTTCAAACTTTCAAAAATTATTTCCTATACAAAATTTTCTATAATTGATCATATTATTTTTCTGATATTTTAATATATTGAAATCCGATAAATATTCAATGAATTATTTTCCCATTTTTTAAACTACTGAAAAACCATAGATCGCATTGATAAATTCTATACTTTTTTGTTCGTTAATACAAGAATTTTGTATTCTTTAATTTGCATTGAAGTGGCTTTTGGTGTTCAGTGTCAAGTTAGGAACTTCTGCATGATTATAAACAACATTATGCAATTCCGTCATTTTTTAAACAATAAAAGTTACGTAAAAGTAAAAAGTTAATATAATATACTGCTTCACATTCTCTAAAAATATTGCACTGCTAATCATTTCTCGCGAAAAGGAATTTGGAAATTTCTTTCCATACTTTTTATTGCTTTTATATGTAATATTGATACATAATATCGTTTTTGGATTTCTATTAATAAAAAGTCATTCTTTCAAGATAAAATAATCACTGATATTTCTAATAAAAATTACTCTTTTGCTCTGAAATAAATTAATTCTGATGTTTCAATATTTGTTGAATTTACCTTTGAGAACAGTTTAATCATTATAAATGAACCAAAATGGTATAATAAAATCTCTAAGTCTTGGAAAAGTATATGGTTTCCTGTTATTATCATGAATGATTTTTCTATTTCTCGGAGTACTTTCATTCACCAGAAGATACTTGTGAAGGCATTCGAATAAAAGATTGAAATAATAATTCATAATCTGACCGTAACATACATGTGCCCCTTAACAATCAAACAACTAAAGATATGAGGTAACGGTAAATGACGCGTTTGTTAATAAATAATTTTAGACCGTGATGTCACGCGCAGCCTTCGCGCAATGAAACCAATATCGCGCAACATTTTAGTGGGCAAGTCGTAATTGTCAATCTCTCTTATATCCTAAACTACGCCTATCAACGAATACAACTAGGCTAAGGGACCCAATTACTGTGCCTATATTAATTTTACGTATTTTTAAAGCATAATGAATATTAAAAAAGAAATATTAAATTTTTCATTAAAATCAGTTAATATACATGCTATATATCTCTTTTTTAATATTCATAATGCTTTATAAATAAATATAATTAATATAGTCCCAGTAATTGGGTCCCTTACCCTAGGTCTTGAGCTTTTAATCATACAGAATTTATCATTGTTATGTTATTTAGTGTCTAATAATAATGAACTTCTTTACGTATTACTACTCACAGATGTAGCTTTATAGTTTTATTTTAATTACAAATATTTCTCACAAAAGATCATTGAAAGTTGCTACTGCATATGCCACGAATGAGATCAGATAGTGATGTCACAGACTGTCCGTTATTTCTTGCTGATAAATGAAAGGTGCAGCAGCCATGACGCTCCAATGATGCGTATTCCATCCTCATTAATGTGCTGTCACGTTCCAGCACGCCTAACCACGCTTTTCTCAAATTTACAAATCAGCAGACCGCAAATAGACGTATTGTGTGCTGTGTTCACATAACTGTTTGAATGACGTCACAGTTTCAATAGCACGCGAATAATGAACCGATCGACCGTATACAATCCTCTTCTATTCGCTACGTTACTACAGTATTCTATCAATGAAACACTTGCGAAGTTAACGTTAAAAGTGGAGTAGAATCTTAATGAAACAGTCACCGAAAAGGGGAAGGCAGGTGCAGGGAGGAGGTTTAATGGGTACACCCAGTAATACAAACACTCTACACTCTAAAAAATAGAGAAAAAGGAATCTTAATGATTTAAACATCGCTCATCCGAGTATCTTATTATTGTATGTCTTCGTTGAATAAACAATACACAGTTGATTCAGGACTAGAGTTCAAGTGAATTTACATTGCTAGTGTAAAAATACAATTATACGCTGCTTCTTGGTTTCCGTAAATCAAATGATATTATTCTATAGCATATCGTTGGATTCGTTTTCAAAACTATAAAGTCACATTTAAAAGCATTTAGATTTATTTATAAATCTCCTCCACTACTTCACCCACACAAAAGTCTTGTATACCATAGTATGCTCCTTTATGCCAAACAACTTTCATAGGAACACTTTTTTAACAACTTCAATCTTTCACGAGGTATTCCACCATTCGTATTTAAATGTAAAATCCTGCTGATGCAGTGTCACCAGATGAGGGGAGGGAGCATGAATCGAGGGGAAATGTTACCCCCTCTTTGCCAGTACCGGAGTACGGACGACAGAGACGAAACGCGTCACGTGACCGGGCCGCGGCGGAAGCGTGGGGAATAGCGTGGTTGAAGGGGAAAGGTAGAGTGGGGATACAAGTCTTGATCTGGCGACACTGTGTTGATGACATACAAGGAAAATATAAGTGATAGCCTAAAATTATATCATACAAACTAGCACGAAATATGGATTAATTTTTCTAATTTACAAAGGATTCGATGTGATACGAAATACAAAGTGTTCCAAAATGTTGTACTTCCTTGATAGGAGAGGTTCCTCGGGCCATTTTAAGTAACTTTTTCCTTTGCGAGAATGTTCTCCGTGGTTTATTTAACGAATTATTAATGAAAAACGCAGACCAATCAAAGCGCGGTTACAGCAGGCGGATTCCAACATCAAGCTCAGCGCGACCTATCGCCGAGTCGGAATCCGTTTGCTGTGGCCACGTTCTGATTGGTCCTTGTTTTTCGTCAATAACTTCGTAACAAAGCCGCGGAGAACATTTTTGCAAAGGAAACAGTTACTTCAAATCATCTCAGGAATCATTCCTTTCAAGGAAATACAACATTTTTGGGACACTCTGTATAATAAGAACCTTACAAAACATTTTATTCAGTTTTCGATAATCGTGTATGTGACATATGCACAAAACTTGTAATCTATGAATGAAGTTTCAGGCAAAATTGAAGTGTTATGAATCTGTCTGTACAGGTTTCAAGTGTAACGTGTCAAAATCATGGAAGAATCTCTAAACATTAATTTCTATTTTCGTTGATGAATATATTTGGTATGATGATGGGTGCATGAAGTCACAACTAAGGTGCTTGTTGGTAGCTTCAAATACGTGCTCAATTGTAATGAATGCATAGCAGTAGTCCATTCATCTAACAAAACTACTTGCGTGCTCTGTGTAATCGAAAAAATTAGTCGATGTGAACCATAAACATAAAGAGGTTAATTACGGTCAATGACGTATTTGCATACAACCGTTCTAGAATGTGATGTCATTCATGTAACGCGTTTTACTACAAGTGACGCGTTATTAACGTGCTCTCAGCTAGTAGCACTAAAAGGTTTTCGCGCTGCGAAGGCCATAATGATTATAGTGATTTTAATTTCACAGTAAGGACAGATTAGAAAAACGTAACAGTCACATCATAACATCATTGCGATATTGTTTATGAACTCTGTTGAATTCAGTAAAAAAATTATGCTTCCGTATATAAAATTTACAGATTAGCATTTATAACAAGTATGTTCCACGCATTTATATTATTTACATGTAAACAGTCGGAATTAATAATTAAATTGAACATTTGGAATTTCCGTTTAATTCTTGAGGCTATATTAATTACCAACTAATTGATATATTTAAAAGTTTTAATTCAAAAGTATAAGATAATAGTATACTTCAAACACTTTATTCAAACATATAAATATAAAAACATTAAAAGATTTCTATAAATTAATTGAATTGTAATCAGACAGGCACTAGACCAAAACACTAAGATTATTGATTCACCATTAGGAGAATGACAATTTTGTATGAAACACTGTGCATTTTGTATGAAACTGATTCGCGTGGAGTTTATTGTTGAGAGATAAAAACTAAAGGCTATAGAATATATTATTAACGTTCTATTTACTTTAATGTGCATATCATAATTTACAGATATGATAATTACTCCGAATCATATGGATGTTATTTAGAATTTTTTATATTGTATGATTGAACCAAAGTTATACTATGAACTGCAGACACGAAACATTTCACTGCTCTGCGTCAAATGTCGTCTAATGTACTTTCGTACGAGTTTAAGAGAGGACTGTACCAAACGAATAAGATGTTCAAAGTGGGCTTTTTATTGGGCTTTAAGTACGTCAGTTTTTTGCATTTTATCTAAAAACCGGAACTAAACAAACAGTTTTAAACAAAATTTGTTTGAATTAAAATTGCACCTCCTTTTATAAGCATCACGATCTATGCTATTTGCATTTCTTCTTGTCGCTAAACCAATAGCGGTGACCGACTATATAATAATGGTGACCGATTTCAATCTTCGAATAATTACTTGAATACTACATTTTATCTTTAGAAAAAGAAAACAGTTTCGATAAGAAGTAAATGGTTTTGAGGGGGTCACGGTGATCGGGATCCGGCGGCCCCCGGGCGTTCGAGACAAAAATCATAACTTCTAAACGAATCAATTTTCGACTTAATACTTTTTTAAGGAGACTACAAAGGTGAATTGATTTGCGGAAAAAATTATATGATTTCATATCAACAATAGTAATCATCTTTATTTTTTGTCGAATAAAGGTTTTTATGCAAATCTGCATTAAAATAATTAATTGTTAGCTAAATATTTATTTAATTTTATCTATCTAATAAGTTTACGAAAAGAATAACAAATATGTATATCCCAAAAAACTGAAATTATTTTATTAGTATGATTAAGTATTTAATATTTCATTCGTAGTATAAGCTTTCCACTTTTGGCTCACTACAGTACGCGGGTTGCCCATCACTGTATTAGAGGATTAAAAAATATATGATTCCATTTTCAAAAAACGCACATTACCTTCATGTAACCTCTACGTGTACAGATTGTGGCCCCCACAAAGCCATTCACTTGTTATCTAAATTAATTTTCATATAACTTATAGTGTTCAAGTAACTATCATTTAATCATTAAAACTGGGAACCCTGTATAAACTATTAGTCTTCATTGAAATCTTTACCGATTTTCTTGTAAATAAAAGGGCCGTAAACGAATACGAAAATAAACGTATGCTTCCATCCGATATAACTCTTGTAGGTAGGGGGGGGGGGGGGGGGGAAAGTTACTGTGGTACCAATTCCACAAAATTATTTGGCAATTATTTTGCCTATATCAATTATAGTTATTTTTAAACCATAATGAACATTAAAACAGAGATATTAAATTTTTTTCAATCAGTTAATATGCAGTCTGTTGTACAGGATGTCTAAAAAATGTTGTACTGCCTTGAAGGGGGCGATTCCTAAGACCATTTGAAATAACTTTCCCTTGCCAAAATATTCTCAGTGGCGTTGTTCGGGAGTTAATAACGAAAAAAACTTTCCGGGTCGACGGGTCGACAAATGCCAACGCCACGCTCAATGAGACATCTCGCCCTCTCAGTCGCGCTCTCATTGGTCCGTGTTTATCGTTAATAACTCTTGAACGAAGCTGCGGAGAACATTTTCGCAAAGGACAAAGTTATTTCAAATGACCCAGGGGCTCACCCTTTTCAAGAAAGTACAATATTTTCGGACACCCCATAGATCCCTTTTTTAACATTCATTATGCCTTAAAAATAAGTATAATTAGTATAGGCACAGAAATTGGTACTCACACAGTAATCAGGTCCCTCACCCTAGTGACTGCTACTTGGATCAACTAAAAGTGAAATAGTTGGCGACTTCTAACGCGGCTGTACCTAACGTGACTTTTTCTATAAAAAAAAGAGCAGAAGGGGACAAGTAGTTCGAGACGCGTTGCAGCGAATGGTATTTCCAGGTCGGTAGACGGTGAAAGTATCATGCCGGCCGCGTCTACAAGATCGTAGGACAGAACACTTCTTCCCTATTTTTACCCGACTTCCCCTGTAGCCACGTGGGTGGAGCAACCTTACGTATTTAGCGATGTGAAATTCAGGTGAGAGTGTAAATCAGGAAATCGGGTGGCTACGGACATTTCGGAAACATGGGAAATATATGTAAATATCGAGGGAAGATCATGTGAATTATATTATTACAATGCAAGCGTGGGCTTCACGCGGACATTCGAGACCAGATCAGATGTAAAATATGTTTCCGCGGTTCGTATGAATTATTCCACATATCGAAGCCGATTACGTTCGGCTTTTTTTGACCCACGACAAACGTGTGCTTCATTTCCGAAATTCTGTGTCCATTATTTATTGACATTTCCCATTTTAAAAGGATAAATCAAAATAAACCGAAAGTGTAAAACATTGTTTCAAGCTCGGATGTTGTAGCCAAAGTATTAGCATCTTATGCGGGACAAGTGTACGACGTGCTCTTGACAGGTTTACGATAAGCCATAATGAGCCATTTTTTTAGGAAGCTTTTGGATCAAAACGGAATATATCGTTAAATCAGAAGCAAATACTAAAACAAAATGCATTAGTCTAAATTGAGAGCATAAATAGAATAACAAAAATAAAATATTATAAGGAACTCTCTTGTTGTAGGTTAATTGAATTAACAAAATTCAATCGACCTCTAACGATTAGAACGGAAGACTGATCCGTGTATACATAAATGAATTAATCCTATAAATATTTGAACACTTATTGTGTATGAATTCATGTCAAACGTATATATAATATAACATTTACGACTGCTGTTATTAACATTTTCGTAAAGTCAGAATGACAATACAGACAAAAATTATAGACGACTATTACAGAAAAGTATATAATAATTAATTAACCGTGTATAATCAAATTTAAAAGCTACATCACGTCAAATTATTGCAATTTACAGGAACATTTGTCAAAATGATGCATTGAATTGTTAGTTGTAAATCTTTGTCTTGTTAACTGCTGGATTGTTTCTGACAACTAGCGCATCCTCGCAAAGCGATTGTCTCCAAGCGACAACAACAGGAAAAGTTTATCGTTATCAGGCGTCTTCCTATAGAGGAACAACAACCTACATATTGTAGACAAAGTTGTAAAATGTTTCATAATATTTCTCATTCACTGAAAACACGCCTGATTTTTTATTCAACGGCTCCATCAGAGTAGGGTAAGGGAACCAATTACTGTGGGTGTGCCAATTACTGCGCTTACATTAACACATTGTTGTCGCGACACGGATAATTCGTTTTTACCGTTATTTTGAAGTTATAGCGATTTCTAAAAATGTTTAATTACTTATGCGGCGACTAAAATATCGCCCAGGCTTAAGAAACGCAAACAATGTGTCAATTACACTTATTTTTAAAGCATAATGAATATTCAAAAAGAGATATGTAAGATATATAGTAACAGATTTTAATGAAAAAATTTAATATCTCTTTTTTCAAATTCATTATGCTTTAAAAATAAGTATAATTAATATGGGCACAGTAATTGGTACTCCCTCAGTAATTGAGTCTCTTACCCCTATGTATAACTCACACGCAATAATAATTGAATAATTGAACTTCCGTTCTAGTTTTTACAAAAATTAATTAAATCGTTGAAAAATTAGAAAATTCGTTCAAAAATTAATTAAATTGGTACGTGATAGAATGTCAATAGAATGTCATGTTTCAAGTAGCAAAGAATAAACTGATATAGAATTTAATTTCTTCATCATTTTCGTTCCTCGTTATAAATGATCCTTACGTATCGTTTACAGTTAATAGACAATTGATACAATTAATAGAATTAAAGTGGTGCACGTTTACAATCAAATGAAACCGTTCCAACCGTTTGAATGAATTATATGTTGGTTATACATATCGTATAACATAGCGATGACGAATCCGATAATTTGTTCTTTCACGCATAATTTAGCAATAACGACCCACGTCTACGAATGTTTAACCAGAACTGTATCGCGTATCTCGAATGCAGGTTTTCTCGATTAGTCAAGATAAAGTAGCCATACCTTATAATCTCTGAAATAGATCCGTTTCATACTTTTCGAAAGCATACTTTTGTACTTTTGTCCGATCTCGAACACCTGTTCATATAAATATTTTTCCAAATCTTTTATCGGTATTATTATTATAAAAAGATAATGAAACACTATCGAAGGAAAAGAATACAGTGAATTCTCGATATATGTCAACAACATGGGTCTTGCCAGCGTCACGTATCATCCTGGAGACATACCCCAGCTGTGTTAAGCTTCGTACAGACCTGAATATTTCAGCGGAATATTCGTCGAAATGTTCAGGTCTGTACGAAGCTTTATGTTTACACTCCTCGGAATCCGAGGCCTCTCACGGAGTATACATACACGGTAGTGGCGATAATTCGACGACGTTTATCATCCATGCCTTGGCGACATATATAGAGAAATCTCTTAAAACATAATTGGACCGCTTAATATTTGATTTAATAACAATGGATCATTTCAAAATTTACCGGTACATTTCATTTTTACGGAAATCAGCAGGTGATTCCAAAGTTTTGGATGGTAGTGTATATTCGTTTATACCAATTTATAAGTTTTCGTTTCGTTAAAATTTATTCTAATGAGTTCCACAATATGTGTAAAAATTGTTTGTTTTCGAAAAACTGATCATACAGAGATCCTGCAATCTCAAAAATTTGGAAGTTTTGTAAGATATAATTTCTAATTGAAGATATAATTTTCTATTTCTAAAGTACACAGATCTACATGTATAAACGTACATACGTGAAACACAATAAAATAAACAATTTTACTAAAATATCAAACGGTTTTTGTGAGTTACTTCGACAAAACATTACATGAAAATCCACAATGCAATGTCTGAAAACAGTGCTGGGCAAAATAGCATTTGAAATAGAAAATAATAAATAGTTTATTTTATTTTTAAAGCATACTGTTGAAAATATTGAAAACAGTGAGACTTATCTTGTGTGACTGTGTAAAATAGTATTTCAAATAGTTGATAGTAACTTACATTATTCTGATATTTTGTTGCGTGTAATGTTATTATGACATTGTCGTCTGTTTTTCATGTTACATGCAAATATTCATAATTAAACTACAAATAATACTTTGTTAACTATTTTAGTTTCTTATGTTAAAAATTATAATTTATAATATTAACTATTTGCTCAACTTATTTTCATTGTAAGGAAATATTTAAAATACATATTCGAAGTACAACATGAAAATATTTGATGTTATGTATCTGGTTATCAAAATAAAAATATTTTCTTTTCCGAAATTTTTCGTTCTAAAGTAATAGCATTTTATTTGAACCACATTAAATTATATTATTTAGAATAGTATTTTTAATATTTTTTCTCGAAATTTTACCCAAGTCTGCCCGAAAAGTAAATGCACTTTTAGAATATACTATATCCTTTTCTTTGGATCCCTAGACCATAGAATAAAAACGTAATAAAACCCAAAAAGGACCACCATCCGTCATCCTACCCATCTCCGTTTACGTGTGTATTTCGCTGCCGACACAACGGCATCCTTTATAGATTTACGGAGAAAGCATCCAACATTTCGTCTATGTGTGCACAATTACCAGCGGACAGATTTATACTGTTATATTGTTGTGCTGGTGAAAAACATTTCTTCCAAACGTACCGAGAAAGTGGGGAACGGTGACCGGACTCCCTTTTCAACGATTTCTCACGATTCTGAATGACTGCTATACACATAGATATCTGTAGCAGGCCACTGTCAGCGGCTGAAACGAAGCAAAAAAGGTGCCTAAACCTTTTGACCCAAGCATTTACGTCACCCCCATTCCAGCTACTGCGACCCATTCCCCAAACTGTTCAAGTTCTTTCCTTTCATGTTTCCGCGAAGGGTGCGCGCCTCTGTTCGGGCATCGAAATCGCCAACTAGCCTGTGTACTAGGTGACTTCAACGGGATAGGATGTTACGTGGTGGTATGTTACGGGTGGAAACGCGTCACTGCGAAAACATTTTAACACATTGTCTACCGGTGATTATTCCATAATTGTTGAAAGTCCGACATTAACCACAGCGGTCATGGCTGAGGATTTTTTAAAAGAATCCTTTCACATTAACAGCAACAGCAACAACTCACCCTCAACAAAAAAAAAATCTAATAATCCCCTTCGGGATTATTGTATAAAAGAAGATTTTTAAGCTTCCATTTGGAACATACAATTATTGAGAAGCCTATCAATAGGCTCCGGGTAGGTAAAGTGTTAAGCTCAATTATTCTTTTTCCTCCTTGTGTATCTTTGGGTGCATATAAAACCAATACTTGCATCAAATAAAAAAATGTCTACAACGTAATCGGAACTTTGCACGAATTTTTCTCGAAACTGTACTTTTCAGCATAATATTAAGAATAGTTCGGTGATTATCGAATCGATTTCACTGAAATTTTGACATAGTTATTTCGAACAAAACTGTATACTATTTATAACAGATCTTATTACAGCTGTCAAAGATATTACATTTACATAAAATGTCAAATGATGTTTAACCTTCAGTAGGCCGTGGTGACCATTATGGTAGGGCAGAGACAAACTTGAGAGTTTTGCGTAACACGTACAACATAAATAAATAATCGTGAAGATCGTAAAGAAACTTCAAGTTTTCAATGAAAAATCTCGGCTCTCTTTCGATTAAACTCGCGCGATAATATTTTTCAGCTCAAATAATTGTCATTCTCTGAAAAACAAAATTTTTTTAATATCGAGTAGTAATAGAAATGGCTTAACTTTACCTTGGCAACCCAGAAATTTTTAACTTCATTTTTATATAATCTTGACGAGAAAATGCCAAAAATCCAAATTTTTTAATTTGAGGAATTCGATGGTTCAAATATTATACGTGTCGAGCGGCGCCTTTACCTATACAAAATGCTTAAAGTCGCTTATTCTTAAACACGTATAACTTTTGAGACACTGAATTCCTCACATTAAAACTTGGATTTTTGGCATTTTCTCGTCAAGGTCAACAGGATTATATAAAAAAGTTAAAAATGTCTGGGTTACTAAAACGAAGTTTAACTCTGGAAATTTTTAGATATTGCTCTTAAAGTTACATTTTCGAATGAAATTAATAGTAGCACGTAACTTAATAATTGTTGTCATCGTATCACAATTGTTCACACAAGTTAAATGGAATCAGGTATCGAACTTTTAAGTATTAATAATAGATTGAGAGACATTTACACAAGCAGCAGACAATTGAAATTACTGATTTAGATAAGTAGGTAACTTGATATTATACAATAAAATTAAGAACATTGTAACATTTTTACCATTGAATTAAATTCAGTTTTGAAAATAGGTAACTATAAGTTTTATGGAATCGGGTGGTGTGTGTGTGTGTTCTTAAATCTCACGTACGAATGATTACTATATGACAGGCGTTCATTCGGGAGTCAATGGTACTTGTGATCTTAATAACTAGGTTCTCGTGAGTGCTGTGATAAGTGTTGTGCGTACAGCGCATGTGTATCGTCGTAATTTCTAAATATAAAGGGTGCAATTACCTTTGAACTACTTTACGACCAGCATACGTGAAGTATAACCACCAGTAATAACTATGTCATTTTTTGAAACGCACTATGCGTAATGAACGAATTTTATATAATTACAATGAACTTTCTTAAAATGCTAGTTATTAAATCAAATTAAATTATAATATCGTATTTGTTACACGCTTACAATGTACAACCGTATAAGCATTAAAATGAGAATTTCAACTGAAAGTACTACTGCAACGTATGTGGAATGCTAAATTTTAAAACCTATAATTAACAATATAACAGAGACCAAATCTTTCAAAATAATTTACGCCAAATGATCAACGTTTATACCTGTCATTTAAAATGATGTGTTGTATTTCTAGAAAATATACTTTAGTCTTTCATATTACAGAGACATACAAACGACTAACGAATAACAAATCATACTTTTCAACAACATGATTGTTAATCATTCAGAGTTACACGATCATTAATTGTTTCGATTTGAAATGTATTTTCAACTAAAAATATTATTTGGCAAGTGATTTGACAGACGTATGAGAAAGAAACTGTGAAAATCCAGTATATATCCTGAAAAATATGAATTGATTACGCAAACAGTAACATTGTTGCGTAAAGTTTTAATTAATCGGAACATTATTTCGGTATGAATTATTCATTATTTCCGGTCAAAAGATAAACAGTCCGTGAGATCACATACGAACTACACACGAAATCCAGTTACGTTTAGCGGGGGAGGTGTGATTTATATTGTCGATGAACACATCCTTCCTACACATCTAACAATTCATAAAATCTGTGTAAACTGTGATTTTTGCTGTGGATATCAAAACTTCAGAAAATTTTGAAAATTTATTTTCAAAAAACAAAATGATTTATTTCGTCTAGAACAAAAGGAAAAAATTTATATGCACATATGTAGATATGTATATTACGTAGTCTCTCATAAATCTTTAAAATATTAATGCACTTTTAACATATCAAAGTATAATATTTTGAAAATTGTTTTGCCTTCCATTCTTTTATTTAATAATAATGGCAACAATATCGAAGAACAATGAAAAGTATTATTAATACGTTTGCTACCATCGTCACAAACGTGTGACGATCAGAATTTTGTATTTCACGTAAAGAAGATCAAATTAATTTGCATCTCATGACATAAAATAACAACGCATAGCATGACACTTGGAGAATTTTCAACTTTTCTATGGCAATATTTTTCCTCGTATTTTATAAGAGCTAAGTATAAATTAACCTAAATATTTAAATTAAATATCATTTGTTATTTGTATATAATATATTAGAATTAAATTAAATGTCATAACTATGTAGGTTGTTGTTAAAACAAATACTGGCAGCGAACGTGCGAGGAGGTTCGTATCTTCGATTTCTTAGAAACAAATATTGAATTTCTTCGGTAAATAACGGATTACACATCGGTACATCTCGTTTGCAGAGTGTTCGAAAGTAGTATTTTACACAACAAACAGCTTTAGCTTTGAAATGAGAAACAGAATTTTCAACAAGCTTTGAAGTGAATAAAATCAATTCAATGTTTTCAGATTATGAAACTCATTTTGCGAAAATATTGGATAGTGATACTCCTAGACGAATTATTCGGAACCAATGCACATAAGTAAAGATTATGTGACCTACATTTTAAGCAGATTCAGGAATGCACTATAGTATTCATCATAAAGTTCATTCGTCGTTCATTGCTCAATAAAATTTCAATGTTTTCCATTTACTGTGTTCCCCTGTAATGCCGATTTTCCCGTAAAGCCACCAGTTACGTCAGACAGTTATGTGGCATAATTATTATAATAATAATTATTTAATTATTAATTAATTATTATAATAACATGTTGCAATTGTTCAATCTAAATAGTATTTCATATAGTCGTTTCTGTTTTGTAGAAACGAATTCATATGTAGATTCAGTATTGTTGAAAACGTTTAATATCCGATTAAAGTGAAATTCAGGTTCGATCGAGTAAACAATGGAGCTCATCTTTCGTTTGTAGAACAATCAATTTCCGATTGTGTCGAAAATTGTCTTACAAGTAATAAACGCGACATCTTGGATTTCCGGTGCGCGATACGATCGAAACATTGAACGTAGATCAACGGTGAACATATAGTCGGCGCGCGGCTCGGCGTTCCCACGCGTGTCGTGTGGGCACGAGCCACGAATTGCCGTTCGCATTATGTTTCTGAAAGCGGTAGAACGACGAGCGTTGCTCCAGATGCTCGGGACATTATCTCGTCTTTTGGTAAATTGTCCTCACCTACGTTCATAAAACGTACCCACACCCGACGGCCGCCCAATGATCGATTTCTGGATCTCTGGGGGGTTTAGAACTCGAAGGAAAACCGCAAACATCATATTCAGAATGACAGCGATAACAATGTCTCGACACAATCTACCGGAAGTAGTGCTGACGAATTGGTTCAGAGAACTTCTCGCATGTCAACTTTAATCGAGCGCGCTTCGCGCAGTGAAAATTTTCACGATAACTCGTGTGGAGAGAGTTCTCTCTCTCTCTCTCTCTCTCTCTCACTCACTCCCCATTCGCGCGCGTCCTCTTTCTGTATCTTTCTCCCCCTCTGCCGCCCTCTCTCTCTCTCTCTCTCTCTCTCTCTCTTCCTCTCCCTCTCTTTCTCTCTCACTCTTTCTCCCCCTCTCGCTCTCCGATTCTTGCTCTCGTAATTCTTAAATAATTTTTTAACGCGTGCTAAACTAACAATTCATTCGGGTAAAATTTCTATGAATGGTGGTCGAATAACGGTTCGAAATGAAACGTGTTTCCCGCCATCGGTGTTCGAAATACACACGTGTCAAAGTTGCGTAACAGGTCCTTCGGGCGAGTGCATTAACGAGGCAACTTGAAATTGAAATAAATTACACGTACGGTGTGATAGTTCGCTGTTGAGTTCTCGCGTCTCGAGAACGCACAGTGTTTAGACTGTCAACACCATAGAGATCAGCGAGGTAAAAATAAAGCACACTTGTTTCGTCGCGATGATCATTTTCAGGCGGCGCTAACAATATTCCGTGTTCACGGAAGGACACGCAAAAACCGTGATCCGACAGTTGTGTCAGTTGGCGTGGTTAGTCAATGAACGAACGGTCTGCGACTGCGATATTAAAAGGAGTCACTCACCACAGCCTCGGTGACCGGTATCCACGTGACGACCAGTAGGGCAAGGACGCAGGTGACTCGTAGGACAACCGGGAACGGACGTAACCTGCAGGGTGCAGTGGTTGACGATGTCGCGGCCCTAGGCCGCATTGTGCCGTCCGGGACACCTCCTCCTCCACCTTCTCGTTGTACAGAGGTACAGGTCCGTGGTTACTCTGTCCCGGTTACCTGTGCGGCGGCGGTCCGTTCGAACGATAACACGCTCGTGTACCGTGTCTCGGCCGAGCTGGGTGTAACGATGCGGCGGTGGCTGGTCGGCCAGCCTGTCGACGGAGCGCGTGTCGAAGGGCCAGACAGACGGCAGCAGCCCGGTTGGCCCGTCCTCCAGATCAGTCGCTGCTTCACCCAGCCAGACAGGCCTAAGTTGGTGGCAGAGGAGGCGCTCTTCTCTCTTCTCCTCTTCGCGAGAGGCTGTATCCTTGCGCGCTGTAGCGCACCGCGCGTCACGCTGCCGGGTAGATTCTCCCCTCTCGTTCTGCTCGCCGGTTCGTTCGGATTGCTCGGTTCGCTCGGTTCTCTCGATTCTCTCGGTTCGGCCGAGCCGTGGAGAGGCCTACACCGCGATCGACATCGGCTGAGGCCGTGAAACAGTCCTCGTGCGACGCGCGACCGAGCTCGCCTCGACCCGGTCACCAGTCCTCTTCTCCTCCGCCTTCTCCTCCTCCTCCTCCACCTCTTCTTCCTTTTCCTCCCTCCTTCTTCCGCGACTTCTTCCTCTTCTTCTGCTTGGTTCTTCTCTTCTTGCTTCCCTCTCCAGCCGCTGACTATTCTTTCCTTCCTCCACCTCCCTTCCTCGCTCCTTCGAAGCTTCTCCCTCTGTCCTTCCTTCTTGCGCCCTGTCGCCTATGGTATCTTCTGGTCCCGCAGTTGGCGGAGACAGGCTGGAGAGTTCGATTCTCTGGCCGCGACTGGAGCGAGCAGCGGGGGAGGCAGGACGAAGAGTGTGTGCGCGCGTGTGTATGTGTGGATAGCACGAGATCTCTCGCGGAACCGAGAGCCGAGAGCCGAGAGAAGCCTCTCTCTCCCGATCCCTTCGGCGGAGGAATTCTAGCTGGCGTGGCTCGGCAGCCGCCTCCACCTTCCTTCCCTCCACCCGAGTTCATTCAGAGCCCTCCCTGGATGGGATGGTCCACACACCACGTCTACTCGGTACCGGGTTCCCCGCGATATTTTGTGACTGCCTGTCCGTGCGGTGCTCTTCTTAGCCTGGCTCCGAGACTCCCTAGGCCCGCCGCGGAATAGGGAGGTCGACATGACCCGGTTGGGATTGCGGTGAGTTCCGATTCATCTTGCCTTCTCTTCGCTTACTATACAATTCTTCTCTGCGCCGCCGTTTCATCCACTTTTCTTTTTTCCTCGTCTTTTCCGCTTCCTCGTTCTTTCGAGAGTCTTCTTCGAGTCTTCTTCGTCCTTCTCTTCTTGACAGAGGCTGTGTTGGTTCGTCAACCTGTTGTTACGTCAATGATCTCTACCTATATTGCGCGCAGTGACACGTGCGTTCGGTAAACGGTGTGCTACTCGCTCGCTACGCTTTCTTCTCGACGGCGCGGTGGCGGCCGGCATGGGAGTACATTCCTTTGATAATCCCCGCGACTGGGATGTATGTCGCGTCATTGAATAAAGTAGCGGTTTTCTTCGTGTCCCGGCAGTTCCTCTTTTTGCGGGGATCCCATATCCCAGCCCTTTCGTGTTCCGACTCTCGTTTCTTCTTTTGCCGTTTCGTCGGGCTTTTATTTCGTTCTGGACTTCTGGTCTGTGCGCGGTCGCCCTCGGTGCACGCGCCACAAGTGTTTCCATGACAGACGGAGGGGGCTCTTTCAACCCCTACTGCCTATGTCCCGACGGAATGACGAGTGGATCTCAAGGACGAGGGACTCGAGTGTTTACGACCGATTATCCTTCGAAAGAGAAACGTTTATGGCGCGGCCGGCCCATTTTTTTTGATTCGCCACGTGATTTCGGTGTTGTCAGCTCGATAAATACTTATCGCGCGCCCCCGGATAACTGAATACGAAGAATTACGAAATTCTTACGAGACTTCTGTTCTATTTATGGAGAAATATTCGACAGGAAGAAGATAAAACCCTCGCGTCTTCCGACTCCGTTGCTTCACTTTATACTATATGTATAATCTTCTTGTTTCGTTACTCGATGCTCGTTCGCTTCTTTCTTTCTTTCTTTCTCGGTTTGTATTGTAAAATGCTCGAGGTCGAAAAGAACAAATGATTCGACGAGCAGTGATTTATATTGCACCAAACATTTGTACAGATAAAGTTCTCAACGCTGAAGATTTCAAAGAACATGGTGGCCAGCTTTCTATCAACAGATAACTTCGAAGAGCGCTTCCTTTGCCAATTAATCAACTAACACTCAGTTCTCCTGTAATCGAAATAAATTTGACATTTCACATAATTTCATCGCCTTTTTTTACTATGGATAAAAAAATGTTAAAATTCATTCTTGCGTGGTCCCACGTATACAAATGTTCTGACGCATGATACTTCTAAGCATTAAATTTTGTTAATACATAAATCAAATGACGGGTTTTCCATATTATTTCTCTTCACAGACTCGTCGCATCCGTAATTTTCCTGGCCGGGATTGTCAATGGGGTATGTACATTTTACATTTTTATACTTTGACACTTTAGTTATAAAAACAACTGGATAGCGGTAAATTTCATAATACTTGACAAAATGCTTTAAGAAGCTACGGCAAAAACGTTATTTTACGATTACTTGTTAAGTATCCCGTAAAAAGATTAGACCAGCTTCAGAATACTATAACATTACGTTCGATTTATTAAAATTATTGAAAGAAAAATTAAATTATATTGTTATTATTAGTACTATATAGTTGACCCAGAAATTGTTTATTCTGCATAAAGATTCGCAGTCGATTGATTACTGATCATTTAAATTATATTTAAATTGATTACTGATAATTTGATTTAAAACTGATTGCTAGACTGCGGATTTCACGATATACCACTAACAAGTAATATAATTTTTTAACAAAAAGTTTGAAACTCATCAAGGCATATGAGGACATTAAAAATTATTTACAATGTATTGTCAAAGCAGAATTGTTTGTCGGATGTTCATCTGTCACAGGATGAGCGATTCTACAGATTTACAGCACTCGATTTTCGAGCGAGTTAACGAGCGACCTCGATAAACTGTTTTCTGAAAGCCTCGGTACGCGAAGCGTTAAAACAGCAATGAAATAAAAATTCATGAAATTTCTGTTTCGCGGGGACGTGTGTTCAGTTGCAGCAGCGACAAGTATCCAAAATACGTAGTTCGATTGTAGGTAGCGATAGGAGACAGTGTCGGAACAATCAGTTTGTTGAGGATACGTGGAATTTAAGAGGTCCGATTGGTTGGTACAGCTATCGTGAACGGTGCGCGATTCATTCATAGATTCGCGCGTTCGCGAGTGCATGCACGTGCCTGCGATGATTGCGTTGTACCGGCCGCTAGCCAAGAACTTGGCTGCATCAAGAGGATCGCGTTTCGATCGCATCGGGCCGTGCGATGTGCGATTCCGCGGCGCTTGCGATTCTGTCCGGCCTTCCCCTTTCGCGTTGCGCGAACACGCGCGCGAGCAGTCGCTGGTTGTCTGGTCGCATAGTCGCCTAATAGCATGGTCGGTGGAACCGCGCGAGGGCGAGAAAACTCCGTTGAAGGCCGTCAGACCGCTAATGCTGAAAGAGTAACGCGCGCGACTCGCGCGACACTGTCGATCGTCCGCGCGATTAGATCATCTGGAACGTCGTTATTTCTGCGTTACGACGAGATGATGATCTGGGAGGTGCGTAGGACTTCGAACGACTTTTGCGATTCTGGGGATGCAATGTGCAAATACAATGGAACGCGAGACCTATAGAGTTTACATGCTTATTGTCAGTATACGAACAGGTACAATACGGTACGCGTATCAATAGTCCGATAAAATACGAGATATCCCTTCAGTGAGGAGCAAAATTCAGCCATTTTTCCGGAAAATAATTATCTATCTTTTGATTAGAATGGACTTAGAAAACTCATAGAGCACATTATTATTACGTTAATTGGAATATAAAAAACAATTACAATTCTGTCACATTTAATTTGTTAGTTACGCTATTTTATTTCTGACGCAATGTTGCAAAATACATCAACAAATATGTTTAATATCTTATTGAAGATCCTTTGACCGTTCTGACAGATGCAAATCGTCTCGATGTATTTGTTACTAGATCTTTACACTAGTCTGGAGATTTTAATCTCTGTTGCTCCCCTACTCGGTACCTTAATTCTTTCGGCGAAGGTGCTGGAGAGTACAATTTCGTTCTTTTTTGTTTTTAATTGCCTTTTCAAGGAAGTCCATATTTTTCGATTGAATGCTAGTCTGGTCTTTGCGTTAGCTAATCTAGGATTTTAAATCATTTTTGTACTATAATATTGTATTTTTCATATGTTTTTCGGATCTCAGTCTTGTCGCAAAACTAATATCGTCATCAACTGGCATATTTTCAATTGTTTCTGTCAATTTACATTCGTAATATTTGTTTGCAGGAGCACTGGTTAATTTGTCCTTTAACACGACACAGTAACCCTAATGCCATAGCATACGTAAAATATCTTTACATCATGAGTCGTCTTCGCTTCAATTTAGTTCTACAGTATCTTTCGCGTGCCATTTTCGAAAGTTTTTCAAATCCATTCATTTTGGACCCATTTGACCACATCACTTTTTCAATTCTTACTGGTCCAATTGTTTACTTCTTTGCTTCTACATTTTGTTTTCGATGAATAAGATTTCTTTTCTTTTTTCATTCTCCATCTTGCGCGAAAGTCTCCTTCCAATGTTTTTTGCTGCCATTCAGGCTAATTTTGTCTCTGATTTTTTAATGTATTTAACACTAGGTTTACGGAGCAATAAAAATGACTATTTTACATTACTTTACAAAAATAAGATGATTGCATCTATCAAAATTTGTGGCCATCTTTTCAATATAATATATTTTCATTTTGAGGGATCCCGTAAATCTAGTGTTAACTACTCTTCTTTGCAAGCGATCGCTTTCAATGTTTGGCCTAGTTCTAAAACTCCACGGAAGATTCACATCTTCTTTTCGATGGTTTTGTACATTTAGGGTAAGGGACCCAATTACAATTATTTTTGAAGCATAATGAATATTAAAAAAAAAGATATTAAATTCTTTCATTAAAATCTGTCAATATACAAGTTATATATCTTTTTGCAGTATACATTATACTTTAAAAATGAGTATAATTAATACAGGTACAGTAATTAAGTTCTTCACCCTAATAGAAATATTCCACACTTTTTTAACCATGTTATGCGTTGACATTCCATCTTTCAAAAACTTAGGGTAAAAGACCCAATTACTGCGGGGATACCAACTACTGTGCCTATATTAATTATACTTATCTTTAAAGCATAATGAATATTAAAAAAGAGACATCTAACATATACGTTTTAACTGATTTCAATAAAAAAATTTAATATCTCTTTTTTCAAAAGTATAATTAAGTATTTAGTATGATGAATATAGGTACAGTAATTGGCATACCCACAGTAATTGGGTCTCTTGCCCTGGAATATATGTGTATAAAGACGTCACAAAGGTAACAGGTCCAGTTAGAAGAAAGATAAATTATCTGTGTTATCAAGCAACGTCAATAATATTATACAAATAATTGCTAAGATTTCGGAAAATAAAAGTATCGAATAGTTTCCTTCTTTCTGAGTGAAATCACATTGAATCGTCCGAGTGTCCTCGCGTAATCGCCACGATTAAAAGCCGCGAGATGACCATGGTTATTTAGTGCGATGACGAAAATTTGTGCTACAATAGTACATACATATGTATGCACATATAATAGTAATGCGGGTGAGATGGCTCTGCGAATTAGATTATTTGATTTCGTATACGTCATGAACAAATTTCAATTTTCTACATTTACGATCACTTTTTTTATTTCTTCTTGACATTATAATTTTACAAACATTTACTTTAATATTTAAATATTTGTAAAACACGAGACTAAGGAAAGCAAAGTTAATAAATTATGGCTACACTTACATATAATTTTCATATTCAAATTAAATAAGTGTGTTGCCCCTGTTTATTAGGGCTTAAAGGGTGGATATATTTTTCCTAGGTAAAAAGAAATCTGTGAATTGCAAACACGGAATGTATTCAAATATGCGGTCATAAATTCGTCCACAGCTTCAGTTCACTAAAATAAGGAATAGCATATGTCAATATCGTCAAATTCGTATAAACAAAGTCCAATATGATATTTTTCCGAATTACAACTATTTCACACGACTAATAAGTATTTTCTCATGCTAATTTTTTTGGTTTATGATACTACAATATACAGGGTGGTCCTGTAAAAATTAGGACTTGAATATCTCTGTTATTTTTTAAAATATAAAAAGACTTTATAAACCGAAGTTTTTCAGTATAAAGAGAACTACAATATGGCTTTAACAGTTTTTTTTTGTAGATGAAAGATTTTCGAAGATTTCAAGGTCACCTTCCCTGATTTGAAATACAAACGAATTTTTTTTCTATATACTATTCGATGTAGCTGGTCATTCTCTATAAAAAAAGTAATAAAGTACTATGTATGTCGAGAAATTATTAATTTTAGATATTTCAACTTTAATTTTGTTGAATTCTGTAGATTTTATTTACCATCGTTTCGCGTTTATCTCGACACGAAATAAAGTACACAGAAATCAACAAAAATCAACTCTTAAATTAATAATGTTTCGATATACATAGGTTACTAATTTTTTATAGGAAATGAAGAGCTGCGTCGATTATCAGCTACATAGAAAAATATACGTTTCTGTTAAAAAAAAAAAGGTACCGTGCAATCTTCGAAGCTCTTCCATCTACAAAATAAAAAAACTATTACATCCATATTATAGTCCTCTTTATACTGAAAAACTTTGGTTAATATTTCAAAAATAACAGGGATATTCAAGTGCTAATTTTTACAGGAGCACCCTGTATAACATTCCCATGCTCTGTCTGCTTGTTAAACGGAGTTTTCAACCAATCCCAGCATCTGATAGTTTCGAATATATCAGAGCGCCGGTAGTAAGACGTAAGGTGCTTATCTCGAGTCGGAGTAGGTTACTACGAGGTGAACAACCGGTACAATGCAAAAACTGCGGCTACTTGAAAGTATGTTCTCATTGAACATATGTTTATATTTTCTCTTATTTCAATATACTCGATTTGTCACTAGGACACTCAGGACACCCTATGTATATAGGTACAGTATTATTCACTATTATACATAAATTAGCATGGAAGTTGGATAGGTCATTATAGTTGCCTCAGAAAATAATAAAAGAACTAAACACAATTTTTCTGTTACCTTCGAAACTTATTGTCGTTAATTATCTACATCAATGTAAATGAGTACGCAAGAATACTTAAAAGTCTATAGTCGGGTTTGGGGGTCAACGCAAAAACATCCCATTACAATAGCTACGATTTCAAGGATAATAACTACCCAATATAAAAGATATGATAGTCAAGTCGATGCACTTATTCCATATAAAAAAAAATGTTAAGTAGTGCAGTAATATAGCCCGGAAATGATTAGAGGCTGAAAGTACTCGAAAAATATTTTTTCGAAAAATTGTATAAAAATAGTTTAAATATAGTTAAAAAATGTTTTTACAACGGTGTAGCAACAATCACACTGTTAGGAATCGAAAAAGATCTGATTAATGCAAGAAAAGAAATTGACTTAGACGGGATTCGAACCTGGTCCAAAAAATTTTCAGCGGTTTCGTGGTCGAAAACAATAGCCACTATACCAACTAACACCATTAAAATTAAATTCAAAATATTCAAATATAGCATGCATATAATTTTCGTTTTAAAGTCTGGACGATGTTTCCTTGAACGTGGGAATGTTTAATATTATATAATATATTTTAAAGATAAGTATAACTTAGTTTTTCAAGGGAAAAATTCCGACAAAAATGGTTTCTATTCATTTCAACCATGACGCAATAAACTCAGGAATTTGTAAAAAATTATTTTTTATTTATTGCATTAAATTTATCTATTGCATTTAATTTTTTTAATTAAGTGCATTTTTCATAACAATATAAAGTCAATTTTTCCGATAAAAATTGTTGCTGCAATCTCAATCTAGATTATCGAAAAAGAATTATTCTTCTTTACATTTGCAAAACTATGACAGGTGCTACACATCACGCAAATAAGGGCTTACACGTGGAACAAGTCGACATGATTGCACTCTGTCCGATAATTATATAAACAAATTCGAGTTTAAAAAAATGTGTACCAGTAGATTAAGGATTGTACTTACATATGTATATGTACATCCCAAGAAAGTTAACTTCTTTGTTATTATATCAAAAACATATTTAAAATGAAATTTCATTGATACCAAGAAAAAAAGTAGGGTCATGTCTTCAGTTTTTCGCCTATTACAACATAAGAACACATCTCATAATCACCAGAAAATGAATGATGAAAGCAGATTCGTAATGCTTTAAAACGAGTCCAGGTTTGTTGCTGTACGATTCCTTTAAACGAAATTATCGCAGTTTAAACATCGACAAGAATAACAAAAGTGTTCAAATAATTGTTGAATCCGATCCAACATTTTTCTCCGATGATACGATTAGAAGAATTAGTCAATTGTAAAATCGGTACACTTAGCTGAAAATATTTTTATTACAAATAAACTGTAAACATTTTAATGGTTTAATAAAAATTAACTAACAGCGAGTTTTTTAACCACCCTGTTTGGAAAACATTGTTTCGAGAAAATCGCGTTCGATGGAAGTGAACTCTGTGACTGAAAGATACCGGATGTATACAACCGCTTCGCGGGTCACTCTTTATCTAGTCTAAACAATATACAATCTGATAATCTGGTTCTTATTGCATTCACATTGTAGAAGATAAATTTTTCAGACAATCACCTCCAAGTTATCTGTGCGAACACTCGGATCTAAGCGCTGCTCCACTTATGCAAAGCATCTCGTTCTGTACTTTGAGAATTTTTTCAGATCTACATTGAAATTGTACAGGAAATTTTGTTAGAATGTTAGACATTAAAAAGCTACAAATCGAGAAAACTGGAAAAGGTAAATGTTCTATGAAAAGGTTCATAGGTAAAACTGTCGCGAGAAACAAGTAGTTTACCAATATAATATGAAATTATTTTTGATAATTTAAAACTTAAAAACGTATTAATTATTGTATTGTAATGAACAGCAGGTTGTACAGTGTGGCCCAAAAGTGGTTAGACTATTTTACATAGAGAACCCTTTTATTTATTTAACCCGTTTAGGTTACTTCACGTGTCAAAATATTCAATGTGTGACAAAAAAATTGTAAAACAACAAACATCGGCCCAAGAATTACGGAAGCTACGACTAACTTGCACAAGCTATTCGAAAAATGTTTGTCGACAACATGAAATTTTGCAATTATAAAGTATTGTTAAAACAAAAGAAAAAAGCATTATTCGTTGACAGGAACGAACTCAATTTTGACAAACAGCTCGAAAAAATGGTTTCGATCAGTGGTATCAGAACACCCGAAACGCACGGTTGCTGTCATTCTTCTTCGACGCGACGCGACGGCGAGCTTATTTTCGAGCATTGTACACCGGGGACATCGATAAAGCGAGGATCAATCGTCGAAGCGATAACAGGGACACAGGTCCCGGCGGATTTGTCGTCCGTGAACAACGGAAAGGTGTTAAATCCGAAATAGGGCAGTCGTCTGTTAGCGACCAGTCCGCCCACGCCGCCGTAACCGCGCGCACTGTAATTTTATTACGCCATGTACACGCATAAGTACTTACTTATGCGTACAGGCACGCGAGCCGGCTTAGTCACTATTGAAAATAGTTCAGAATTGACTGCGACTTGATTGCCGCCGTCTGGCGAATTTAATCGTTGTTTTTAACTTTCTAACGGACACGCGCGGTCCAAACGATTCGAACGGACACACGGTAAGTTTCGTATCCAAAATCCATGCCTGTTTTCGTTGTCAAATTGTTTTACGTTGTCAACGAAAGTAGATTCGATATGAGATCTTTCAGCCGCACTGCAAGTGTAAAAATTACTTTGCAATAATGGCGAAAATATATCTATTCAGATTACTGGCGATTTTTATTATAATACGTGTAACCTTCCAAGATATAAATTTATTGAATTTTCTTATATATGCATTTTTGACAATAATCGTAAATTGAGAAGTTAAGGCATGAAAGGCATTATTTTGAAAGGTCCCGTAGTTTTAATGTTAATCGTGTATTCAGTAAACTTTTTATGACGAGACTGGGGTTACTTGAGATCCAAAATTTATAACATTTTCTACAGTGCAAAATTGTTAATCTGTTTCTACGAAAGTTTTCTGACACTACTTATTTCTATTATTATTATTATTATTATTATTACGATACGACCGTTGTTGGCTAGCTATTTCTATTCTAAAATATACTATTTTTTATTGAACAGAATAATCAGTATCTACACTCTACAGTTTATATACAGTGAGTCACTCTAATATTTGGACACTTTTAAAAAGACGATAACTTTTTAAATATTTTTAGATTTTTTTCAGAAGTTAGAACAATTAGTTTACTACCTGACGTGAATACAATGTTTGAAAAATGTATACAGGACGAGGCACCAAAGATTTTCTCCGAAAATATCTCCGTTGTTTTTAGTAATACGAAAAATGAAGCTTTTTTTCTTTAAGTCATATTTTCCGATATTTTAAGATTATCGTAGTTTTTTTTTAATGGAACAACGTATCTTGGTTAGTGTAACATTACAGCTAATGAAAAGACAAATTCAACCATGTATAATATGTTGAACTTCAAATGAACTTCGAAGGGGTTATTCTTCAAAAAGCATAACTTAACGTATGAACAGCATGTTCATGCTCACCGTAATCTACTATGTTTTCGTTGATGTAAACACTGAAACATGTAAGGTATAACATATAAGGTTTTGACTCTTTACTCCTCTATTTATGAAAGATCGTTGTCCAGTTATTCCTATATTTCTGCCAAAATGAACACATTATTATTCTTGTTCTATATAATAGAATTTAAATGCATTTACAGTCAAAAATATATAGAATTGTCTAATTTGTAATAGTAGGAAATTAACTTTTAATTAAAGTACATAATTATGAACGTAAAGCGCATAAGGCCGTGGAAACTGTTGTTAAAATTTTTACACAGATAGAAAAATCGACTCCATCCCAATTCCAAAACATAATTGCTAATGTTAGTGATATTTGATTTTGGTATGATTAATTGTATTACTTGTACACGTCTATTTTAATTTCAAATTATATAATCATATTTTGTGGAAAACTATTCCATAATGCAAAGTATCGACTAACAGTAATAAAATTTGTAAATTTATATGTAATAGCATATATAAAAACACATTAATACAATTATAAATAGTAACACGAATAGTAAGATTTGGATGTAAATGTTGATAGGGTAAGGGATCTAATTACTGTGCCTATATTAATTATACTCACTTTTCAAGCGTAATGACTGTTAAAAAGGACATACTAAATTTTTTCATGAAAATCAGTTAATATAATATGTTATATATCTCGTTTTTAATATTCATTATGTTTTAAAAATAAGTGTAATCAATATAGGCACAGTAATTGGTACCCCCACAGTAATTATGTCCCTTATCCTATGTATTATAGAACTGTCAATAATTCATACCTCAACATTGAAGTAATCATTCATTATTATATGTACGCCTCACACACACGAGAGTCTCTAATGCGTGGAGTGCGCGTGAAATCGTTTCGCGAAACGAGAATGACTTGTATCATAACGAATACTTTAAGTCTGAAGAACGAGTTTACAGAGGTAGCGGTATTAATGATAGTCTCTGGGTACTCAATTGCATGGTGAGCATACTTAAAGAGGATCCAACTGACAGTGAGTAAATAAGTCGTATTCGTGGAAGTTTCAATTATATGTATGTACTTGCCAATTTGCTATTAAGGAGATAGTACATACTTATGGGTGTAGTTTCAGATTGAAAATTACTGCTGTAACATTAAGGGATAAAAGTAACGCGTACGATGTAGTTTAAGATACATTTCCGCCTACTGGGAGCCTCATAATTTTACAACCATATTAGTTGTTTACTTTGTAATTTTAGAACCATTGGCAGCCATTCACAGTATTTCGATATAATGAATTAGACTTAACCCCTATTTCAAAACGTTGTGAGTATTCCGAAAATATTACAAGGTAAGGTACCCGATTACTTGTGGGGGTACCAATTATTGTGCCTATATTAATTATACTTCCTTTTAAAAAGGAGACATTAAAATTTTTTATTAACAACAGCTAATATACAGGGTGGGGCATTATAAACAGGTCACCGGAATAACTTGTTTGCTTTTGAAGATAAAAGAAAACGCATCAGTCCAAATTAACTTGGTATCGAGGCGCTCATAACTAGATCTAACTAATTTTTTTATACGTGGAGACGTAGAGAAGATATGAATTTCAACTCTATTTTTTAAAATGGAACGGTATTGCTATTTGTTTAAATCCTCGTACAGTGTTTCAAGACGAATAAGATGACCTATTATGGAGGCCATTTAAGGTTACTCAAGGTCAACTGCACTAGAAAAGAAATTGTCTTAAAGCACTTTTCAAATGGCTTTATGTCTTCTCTGGTTGTTGACATACCGCTCTTATAATTACTTATAAGGGCCACAGAACATAAACACACATTCAATCACATTGTACGTTTATTTGTAAGTACACACAAATGTTATTCGAAATTCGACTACCGCCTAGTACGATCGGGAAATCTTACATCCTAGACACGCTTCCCTGACAATTCTATGACATTCACCATAAACGATAATCATTTCCACTTTCTCTGCTATTCTGTAACGCATTCTTTAAATTGAACACTATGACTGAATATTACGAAGCCGTACTTCAGTCGCTAGTCAAACGAATAACATTTGTGGTTACAGACAAGCGTAAAATGTGATTGAATGTTTGTTTATGTTCTGTGGTCCTTATTCGTAATTACAAGAGTGGTATGCCAAAAGCCAAAGAAGACACAAAAATACTTCAAGAGTGCATTGAGATAATTTATTTTCTATTGCATTTGACCTTGAGTGACCTTGAATAATCTCCATAATACGTCATTGTATTCGTCTTGAAACACTGTACCAGAATGTATGTAAATAGAACACCACATTGTTCCATTAAAAAAAAACAGAGTTAATCTTCATTTTCTTCTTAACGTCTCCACCTATACAAAATTATATATATATTATATATTTATAAATAATATATATAAATAATAAAAATAATAATAATATATATTGTATATATTATATATATTATATAATAAATATTAAAGAGTAAATACAATATGATGTTGCAGAAAGTCTTTTCAAGTAAACCACAAGTTATCGTACACAAGAAAAAGATATCCTGTTGTTGATATTTTTGCATTTGGAACCCTGAGAATCAACCGAAACCTTTCTGCTGCTGCGAGCGTTATCTCAAACATTCGCGAGGCGCGGCGGCTTGAAATAGCCACGGTTCGTTGCTGTGATTTTTTCATCGCACACGTACGAAGATTTTATGAGTACGCGTCTGTCGGGATTGTAAAAATCGCTGGCGAACAAATTAAGGTGGCCCGGTCCAACGCCGGAGTTAACGTCGCTCGTTAAATCGGTTGAATGTGACGGGGAACCGCAAATAAAAGACCACTGGATCGGTAGCGAATGGCGAATAAGGTAGAGGCGGAGAACCGAACGCGGCGAAGGAGGCGAAGAAAGTCGAGGGTAGGGTTGCAGAAGAATCAGCCAAAGGGTCGACCGAGATCCAAGATGATTCTGCACCGGTTGGTTACGCAATCGTGAATTTACGAAGGCGGTCAAGATACAGTGATAAAAGGAACGATTCGTGGACCGTCACGAAAAGATGTCTGCCTATCTGAAACAAGAAAATTGGGCTGCCATCGTTTAAACTAAACGGAATTGTCGTAGTTGCGCGATCCACGCATATTGTTGCTCCCTTCTAGCTAAGCGTAGAATAGTCGCAGATGATAATAATATACAAATTTTACACTTGCTGCGAGAGTAACAAAGAATCTCTGCTTCAGGGAAAACAAGATCGAATGTTCTGAATTTTTATCACTGGACTACGAATTTTATGTATTTATCAAGAAAAAAAAAAATAAGCAGGTGAAATTCGAACGAACCATTCCCTTGAAACAAACCTTATTCTGATTTATGACATTATTAATCGTTATTGATTTTATTATTTTTCCAATCGAAAGTTATTTAGTAATATGTCGTTATCGGTAAAAGAAGTATTTGCCAAGACTCATGCGCATTCTTTCATCATTATAGTTATAAATTCAAATAATACATCATCGATGACAAAGAAAAGACAGAATCTCTATCTAATTACATTTACAGCAATATCGTATTACGAAGTATGACATTTCTTCTGATACTTTAAAATAATTTATATTCAAATTCAAGCATACAACCAAGATATGTCGACGTTGACGTAATCCAATTCGATCAAATGTGATGACTGATGTCAAGACCACTCGCGTCATTCAATTTGGGAAATTCACTTACTCCGTCTGTAGAAAGTATTATAAAGATTCAATTTTTCTGAGTTATTTTTCCGAGCAAACGAGCGACATGGTGTACATACACTACCGCTCAAAAGTAAGTCTAAAATTAAAAATTAAGTATGTGGAACTTACCAATACTACACTAAAATTATGTGTATGTACGTATTGTTTGCCCTGAGTTTTTGAAATCCTTCAATAAGAAATCGAATTTTAAGATACGAAAATATGTTTCTCACTTTGTTATACAGTATGGTAGAGGACCCAAATACTGTGGTGGTACTAATTACTGTGCCTAAAATAATTGTACTTATTTTTAGAGCATAATTAATATTAAAATAGAGATGTATAACATACATATTAACCCTTTGCACTCGAAGCTATTTTAACTCCAAAACGAAACATTTCGTTCAACCTAGAATACTTCCCATCAATATATTTTTTTTCATATTATACATACTAAAATGGTGCAATTTACTCCATACAATACTGAAGTATTTAGTAATTTATTAAATACAAACAATTTAATAATGTAAAAAATATTTTGAATAATGATACAGCAATTTTTAGTGGCGCCTTACGGTCGCCATTCAAGTCCTAAGGGTTAACTGATTTTTATGAAAAAATTTAATATCTTTTTTTTTAAATAGTCATTATGCTCCACAAGTGAGTCTAATTAATATAAGCACAGTAATTGGTACTCCCCACAGTAATTAGGTACTTTACTCGTTCTATAGCTTGTATCGTTGCAGAAACGTGTAATAGGTTCTAGAAAAATTTGTTCTTAACCGAATGTTAGAAGAGTGCTCCTAATTATAATACACTTATCAAATTTCAAACAGTATTTGAAAACTACGATCTAGAAAGAGTATGCATAACATGCCTTAGTGTGAAATATGAATTAAGATAATTTTCCAGTAATAGAATTGACTTTTTTTAAAATTCATAACTCATTCAGAAGATCCTATAATTTATTTAGAAAACTTATGTGAATGAATTTTCGAAACATGTATTTTGAAAATTACTAAAGTTACATTGTCAGACTAGGCACATCCATAAAAAAATTAATCTGGTGTAAACATTCAGAACAAATTCGGTGAACATATTTCCGAGGATTTATCATTCAATAAATTATTGATGAAATACAGTGTTTACTCGATATATGTCCACAATATGCTTACACTCCTCGGCGACCGAGACCACTTGAGCTTTGCGGCCCCTCACGGGGTAAACCCCGCGGCAGTGAGGATAGTTCTGGGACTTTTATCGGATAGATATTTGGGACATATATCGAGTAAAGACTGTATTTTAAAGATTTTCTTTTTAAGTGTGATAAGCATACCTATTTGAATCGGAAATCCATCTACAACAAAGAAACGAAAAATTGTTCAACCGATCCAAAACCCGAGCGTTCATTACTTTTAACACTAAAGTAAGACTGTCAAATATCTTAGATTAATAATAGAATAAATATTTTATTAAACGATATTAAACTTATTAAGGCAGTATATTTTTCTATATGTTTATAATATCTGTATTCGTATGAACATACGTAATTTAATAATGGAGTCAACTATTTTGTTAGCTTTAAATGATAAATTTAAGTTCATATCTGGACTTTATAATTCAGAATTTGCTGAATTTTAGGTCCAAAATAGCTTCTCTTTTAACGCAACATCTTCAATACTTAGGTTGAAGTGCGTTAAGTGGAGTTGGCTTAATATAGCTCGTTTACGATAACTTTGATAGTTGTGTACTAGTATTACACACGGACATAAATTTAATCTTCCTAAAATCTTTCTTTAATTTTCAGATACCGTTACTATAAATAGAAATAATTCGAAAACATAATTTCAAAACAAACTAACTGGAGCAATTATTAGGAATTTGAGTTTTAGATTCGTTACTATTAAAGTATAAATAACACCAAATACAAACGTTTTAGTAACTCTAACAACTACAATAATTATATAGTAAAAAACCATAAGAAAGTACAATTAATTATTATTATTAATAACATTCATCTGTACTATAGGTAAAATAAATCGTATCAATTTTCGGCGTTTGAAAAATTCAACCAAAAATTCGTATAGACTGTTTGAGGTGTTACAAACGGAATGGCAAAGGATTCTAGTCCAGGTTATTAATAAATTATATGAAAGCTGTACGAGGAAAATCGAGGCTGTAACTAATTGTAAGGCAAAAGGTTGACATTGGAAATTATATAATTTTTAACAATATTTTATATAACGATATTAATATTATAAAATATACACAACGTAACTGTGTGTCGTTCTGTAATAGAACCAGTAAAGATGTTTTCCCACATACAATTAAGTGAATATTACATTTACGTGATTTTTCATTTGATATGATGCACAGAGTAATCATTAGACTATAATTTCTATACATCTGTGGCATATATTCTTCAGCTGAATAAAATAAACAAAATTTTACATTCATCCAAGAATGTTTTATGCTACACTTTTATCGAATCGAAATGTTTATTAATAAAATACATTTATTAATTACATTTATTAATTTAATACATACATACGATATAGTAAATGTAAAGCATAAAGAGAACACTTCCAAGTCAGGCACATATCACAATTATTATTGGTAGTCTTGATGTTTTTATTACCACCCGATTGAGAAAGTAGTTCATCATTCGTTATTAACCTGAACAAAATGAATAAGTCAATAATACGCAAAATTAATTTTTTTCCCGAAACGAATTAACACAAGAATTCTGTATGAAATAGGGTAAGGGACCCAGTTACTGTGCCTTTATTTATTATATGTATACTTAAAGCCTAACGAATATTAAAAAAGAGATATATAACATATATATTAACTGACTTTAAAATAAGTATAATTGATATAAACATAGTAATTGGTACCTCCACAGTAATTGGGTCCCTTACCCTACTTCGTGTAAAATATTCCAGGATTTAATGTACTGCTTATGTTATATTCGATTCAATTACACGATGGAAGAATAACTTGACGGTCCAATTGTGTATGACACGCTAAAGTAATTCTTTAATGTACCCGCTTCGTTGCTTAGAAATAAGCGCATTATCGGTAACTGCACAACGCTGATATGACGTATTCATTCATCTCCTAGCCTAGAATCTCAATAATTATTCAGAAATTCAAGTTATATTAAATAATTTATTAAATTTTCAATTTTTAACTGTTCATTAAAAAACATATAAAACTGCATTATATTAACATTTATATTTCGTTGATTCGTACCATTTTTCAAGTTTGTTACACCGACAAGGTGAAAGTGAAATTAGTTGCAATTAAAACTGGAAAATAAAATAACACATATTATAATTGATTACTTGAATGCTATTTTACTAATCTTATTCAGACTCATGCCTTAACCTTAACTGTATGAAAAATTCAGTTTTCATAGTGTCATAGTGCCTGGCATTCCGGAGTTTTTAAAAAAATAAAACGCAATACAAAAAATGAATGTAATTTTTTCTATGAATAATAGGATCTACTCGTACAATTTTACTCTGTCTACTTCGCCAAATTAAGGAAGTGTCATTTTGCATTTGCAGTAATGATGTCAGTAAATCTCTGTCGCATTTGATTCACACGAGGTCATTGCAAATTAGCATGTAATCAACAGGTTTCGACGATTCGTAGTGAAAACGTAAGAGAAATATTTAGAAAATTATCAAAAATATCTAAAATAAACTTAAAACTTGGTACTTAATTGAGTATACAAGTTTGTGCTTCAGATTTTGTTAAATCATTCTTCAAAAGTGTCATTAAATCATTTGCTTGAATAACGAGTGTTCATAAAAAATTTCATTTTATATTTCGCAAATCTATTTCATGCATTTATGACAAAAATGAGTAGGTATAAATATCGAAATAGTGAAAACATTCATTAAACTAATATTACACATATTAAGAAAGAAAATAATTTTCTACTTCACTCCAGTTTGTTGCAAATCAGGTAGAAAATTTGTATTTTGCACAAAGATCCGCTATCTAGTAATAACCGTATTACAAGTATAGTATACTAAAAGCATAATTTTGAGTAGTGCAGTAATTAATAGTTATATATTTACTGGACTGTGAATGTTACGTATCGCAACACAGGCAAGCAATTAGACGATTAGACTGATGAATAATTTCTTTATGCCTGAAAGCCAGTAATGGATTTCATGTATAAGAAGCAAAAATGAAATTTAAGAATGATTGGCCCATGAAATATTTGTTTCATTTTTACTGAATTTCTTAATTTGCGAAGTAAAAGACTAAACTTGAACTTAAGGGACCATAAATTCTGGACTTTTTTTTATATAATCCCGTAGATTTTGATGAGAAAATGCTAAAAATCCATTCCTTAACGTAAGGAATTCACGGGTACAAAAGTTATGCGTGTTTAAATTTGTGCGATTTCAAGCGTTTTTAATAGGTAAGGACGCCGCATATTGGTATGAAACTGATAATTTTCATAACTTCTTTATTTGAGCTCCTAATGAAAATTTAAAATATGCGTTGTGTAGACCTATGCTAGTTATACAGTCTGAATGTTTCGGATAAACACAAACAGTTAAAAATTGCGGAAATCGCAGGTTTTCACCCGTTTCAAGGAAATACAATTTTTTTGGTACACCCTGTATAGTAGAACACAATTTATGTAGTCAATCGAAACATTATATTCTTAGAGTGTTATCTTTTGGAAATGAACCAGTATTTCGGAAACTGCCATTTCACGTGTATAAGTACATTGCACACCTTTTTGAATATTTACGCACGTCGATTATTTTATAAAAATAAGAAATTAACTTCTTAATTACAATAATGTATTGCACATTTAATAACGCTGTAGCGAAAAAGGTATTATACGTACAGCACAATTCACATTTTTTGACAACTGCTTGTCCATTGAATTATTCAGAATTGATGATGAAACTTTCCTAATTCTCGAACGTTTCCACAAATTTTGATATCTCTCCCGACGCCTCTGATCGTGTTCATTTCAACTTTAGATTACGTTGATGGGTCACAATTATCTTCCGGTTCGATAGCACTCGTGTTTTCATTCAGTGTTTAAAAAAAAAAAAACAGAAAAAAGTCAGCCCACTCTGTACACCATTAATCGTGGCCAGAACGCTCACGAAACGGTCCAGCAGAAGGGAATCAAAGAGGAACAGAGTCGTGGCACGTCATTTCGAAACGATAACGAGCCGGCTATCTCCCCGCGTTTCCTGTCAGTGCGTGCCATCCTGAAACGTAAAAAGGATAAAACGTGAAAACGGGGGCAAGACAATGACTTTCTGCGAACACGATGACGCATCCACTGAATCGAGCCAATCTCTGTGTTATGCTCGCCGGACGTCGAATAGAAGCTAGACCAGAGACGGAGGTAGCGAATGGTCCATGATGCCCAGACTGCGAAAAAGAAATTATTTATCGCGATAATACGTACGTTGTATCGTACGTTGCGTACGATATACATTGTGCACCGCGACTCTGTCCACCTGAAGTATCTTCATTCTTCTAAGCAATACGCGAAAACGTTTCAAATGAAAGATCTTTAAGGATCTTTATGCAATATAACAATTTTCCACTTGATTTTCCACCTTTGCAACAAACTGCAGTGAAATAGAAACTTATTTTCTTTCTTAATATGTTTAATAGGTCGAAGATAATATACATAACAGTATTTTTTAATTCTTCTAATGCTTTCACTATTTCGAACTATAGCTACTCATTTTTGTCATGAATGCATCAAATCCGCTGTCTATATAATAATCCAGTAATATCTGTATTCTTTTTTTACAAATTGGTGCGTAAAGGAGATGTAAAGGTCACTTTCATTTATTTCAAACAAAATGACGTATTTTTTCTGCTCGGTTTCAAGAATTGTCAATTCTTACTAAAGTTTTTTATATAATTGCAACCTGCTTTCTCTCAATTTCAAATCGTACTATTTGTCATTGCTGAAAGCTACATGGGGGAGGGGGAAATACTATTTTTTCTTGTTTGACAAAGGAACTCTTTACTTTGTACATGTACTCACTGGATACTGTGACTGTCAATCAAACAGTTGAAGTACTTTCTTTACATGATATCATCCTTCCAGAAAGTCTGGTATACTTAGAATTTGAGTACAACTTAAATTATTTTAACATTAAAATACATAGGTTTACAGAGAATATTAGTTAGTGAATTTGTCTCGAGCACATGCATAGTTGTAATCATTCTAGGTCAATTCAAGCACTTTCATTCAAATTATTCTATTTACCATGTAATTTTTTTAAATACATATATGAAAATAGGAGAAGCCATCATTTGGATAATTTACAGATTCGTTTTTATTTTCATAATTATGGAACAATTGGGCGTTGGACTTATTCTTATCATATAGGATTGTTTTTGTAGGAACATGTTTTGTTTGAGGTTAGGTTTTAAGAAATTTAGGTACAGTTTGACAAATGTCAAACAGTGTCGTGTGTTTATGTTATAAACCTATATAACATATTTAAAGAGATAAATATTAAGTGATAAATATTAAGAAAGAGATAAATAGTACAAAGAGATAAGTATTAAAATTGCACAATGTTAAATAAAGATGAAACATATTCTGCCGTTTAACCCAGACTTGCATAGTAAGCATGCCCAGACTAGGTTGGTATGTATTTTAGAAGTATTGGCAGTTAACGTTACTTTACAAGTATTATGGAGTAAGAAGATTCTTTTGTAAAGGCTTTTAATCTCATTATCAATACATTAGATATATGTATATATAGCTTACAATTAGATGTGCTCTTTCTAATCTGGTTTAAATCATAAATAAATACAATGAAAAAAAAACATTTTTCTTTAAGTCAATTAAATTTGAAAAAATAAAAATTAAACGAACCTTCCGTTACACTTGCATTTATAGATTTGTAGATTTTTTAATACAGATATTAGTAAATATCTGTTTTGCATAAACATTTCTGGAATATACTTGTGCTTAAACTTTTATCCAATGTAAAGCAACATTATTTCACTATTCATACATCGCTCTGTATATTAATAGCTACAATATCCAACTTAAAAATGGTAAATTTCTGTGAATACATATACATAGTGCAGTGCTTATTTGCATTTTATTATGCATTAGGGAAACATATTCAAAAATTGCAAATTTATATTTTTGTTATATAAAGTTATATTTTTATGCGTAGATGTGTATTAGTCACGTACACTCTGAACATTGAAAATATATTCGAAATCGGTTGATGCGGGAAAAAACGATAGTCATTGAAAAATGTAAAAATCTATAGATATACAAGGTGTTCGACTACTGGTGGGAGAAAATTTAAGGTGTAGTTCTCCAAGATAATATTAGACGAAAAAGAAGAATAGAAAAATTACGATTTCAGCTTGATTTTTTAGTTATTATCAATTAAAAATCCGCCTAAAATGCAGCAACCCGACCGACAGAGCTGTGCATTGCTTACGTCATAATAGCGCGCGACAATCACGTATCAAAGGAGTTTCTTGCTCGTCCCAAATGGTTAGACTTTGATGTCACACACTTTAACCAATAATTCGACTAGAACCGAAAATGTGGAATGACCCAATCAGACGGTTTACAGCCGAATTCCTGCCAGGTGACTTCTTGTAAGGCACACGGAGTACCTGTCACTTGCTACGTGACTGTCGCTCGCCTCTATCACGTACGCAACGTACACATCTGTTGATCGGGTTGCCGTATTTTAGGTTGATTTTGAATCGTTAATAACTCAAACATGAAGCCGAAATCACAATTTTTTTATTCTTCATTTTCGTCTTGTACTGTCATGGAGAATCATCCCTTAAAGTTTCTTCCACCTGTAGTCGATCACCCTGTGTTACACTTTGGAACCGAAAGTCGTGAATACGATACTTTTCACGTGAACCAATTTCAATAAAATTTTCTTTCTTTTGTATATACATGTATTACAGGGAGAAGGAAACTATTGAAACTTTTATGTCATCTGCGAAAAATTATTATTAAATTGACCATGTAAAGCAAATCTATTCTAATTTCGTTATTTTTGTTTCAGCAACGGTTCGACAATCCACCACCGGTAGTACCATTAGGACGAGGTGATATAGGAAAACCAACAAATGGCGATGACGACTACAATATTTCACCACGGTGGAAAGCTTTCCTTGCGAATAATGAAGGTAATTAAAATGTCAACTCTATCCAATATCAAAATTCGAAATTTGAAAAGAAATTAGACTTTGAATAAATCCTGGTGAAAGAGATCAATTTCTTCTGTACTTTCTGTTTATAAATATAAGAATACAGTTCTGCTATTCCAAAAGTTTCATTTGATATTTAATACTGCAAAGATATTCGTATAACTTCGTACATTGTTTATTGCAATCAGTGTGCCTTATAGTCATCATTACTCATCATCGCATTTTGTATTAGAAGAACCTGAATAAAGTTCCCAGATATCTGTTTTTATGAGAGCATATATATAGGGTGTCCGAGAAATGTTATATCTCCTTGAAAAGGATGATTCCTAAGGTCATTTGAAATAACTTTTTTCTTTGCGAAAATGTTCTCCACGGCATTATTAAGGAGTTATATAAGGAGTTATCTAAGGAGTTATCTCAACATTTTTGAGACACCTTGTGAACGTCAATTTTAAAATCGATTGTTCATAAATTAATTTTGAAAAGATTATGTACTAATGTGTTTGTACTGTTAAGAATTTCACAGGATAAACAGTTATGCAATATGAACTATGTGAACATACTCCACTGAGTTATAAAAGCATTCACACGAATTGTGAATACAAAATAGTAGACTTATTCGTTGCTATTTCTTTTTGTAAATAATAGTATTTGTTACTGTTTAATGTTTTAAACTATATTTTGAATACATATTTTATGTTTTTCAAAATGTTCCAAAATTTTTTGGTTTTCAGGTTCCGAAGAAGATAGGCGGAACGTAGAAACCTATGATGATCGGATCGACGATGATGGTTATAACAGACAAACCGATGACCGCGAATATGGTGCTCGGCCTGAAGGACACCATTATAGCGACGGTAATTAATAGACTGAGCTAAATATGATGGTAATACAAGTACTAATTATAAATTAACTCGGAGAATTATAATAGAATATCTACTGTTACTACATTACTGGCAATATCCGTCTATAATTATATTGTTAATCATGCTTCGCAATTACGTGCATGTAATTGTCGAGGTGGGAAATATGAGTTCTTAACTTTGAGTTAAATTGGTTCAAAACTAGCCATAAATGCTTTTAACGAAAATTGTCATTTGCTATAAATAGATTTAGTCTAATTTGTAGTTTTAGAGACAGTATCAAATACTGCAGCCGATAACGTTTCTAATCTAATTTGTCAAACATAAATACGGTATCAAGCACCAGTATAGATATCTGGGAGAATACAGTCACCTTAGAAAGCATTGTAAATTAATGCTTGCCCTATGGCAATAGCAAAATTAACCCACGGGAATCAATACGAACTCGCAAACAATTGGAGAAGTTTTGGAAATAGTGTTATCTGAGACAAAGAAACATCGATATTCAGCAGCTTCATTAGTAACAGACGATAGTTGATACATACAAATTTTGAGATTAATAATTTATAAAGAAGGTTTCAGACTTTTAGAATCCACATAGATTTGATCGTTTCAACAATGTACACGGAAATTCAATCGGTCAAGACAAAAGTAGAATGGTTTATTTAGTATTTGCTCACGGATCGATATAAAATTGATGATATCAATAGTTACAATATGTTGTCAAAGAAAAGCGTTTCTCTTGTTTGCAATGTAACAACCTTAGTTAGTGTAATATTGTGAGATTTACGGACTCGAGTACTGTCCGTTAATTAATGGGCCCATTTATCTTTCGCCTTTGCACTATTGTATAATAGTTGGCTATTAATCGATAATACAACCAGTTATATGCGCGCGCAACTTTATGGTGTTCCATAAAATTTAATGCATTAGAAAATTGTTATTCCAGAGGAGGAAATTTACTTTTCCAACACTTTTGGGAGGTAGTCTTGATTAGCGATGCAAGACTAATATGAATGTGTTACATTTTCTCTATTGACAATTGGCTAAGATCATAATCATATTCAAATATTGAAGTTTTGCACACATGTTCTAGATTGCACTATCAGCTTGGTCCTACGCGTAGGTATTTTCTAACACGTATCTCGGACTATTTATACAGAAAAGTTAGCGCAAGGTTTAAATGTCTTTTCCTTATATCGGTATGTATCTTTAAGAACGAGGCTGAAGTTCCGAAAAACGGTCAAGTTGGATTGACCACAAATTTTGCACATAGCCTCATTTTGCCTCAAAAACATGTTCGCCAAACGGATTTTTGACGACTCGAATACATTTTTGTATCACTTTATTGTCATTTTCATCATACCGACATAACATTTTCTGCCTTACAGGCATTTCCGTACCAATTTGAACATGTTTTTGTATTAAACCAATCAATGTGTTCGTGTCTCTTTTATTGTCTGGACACATTTCCACCATATTCAGCGATGCCTATAAAACAATAAAAATTAAACATAATCATATCCAACTCAAGCTAACCCAGACCTGACCCAACCCACGTACAGCATTAACAAGTTCAGAAACGGCACCTAATCAAAGCGTTAAGTCGGTAAGGTAGAAAATGCTTGTCGGTAAGATAAAATGAAAAATAATACTAATATGATAAAACATTTTTTTTTCGAGTCGCCAAAAATCCTTTTGGGAAATATATTTTTAATGCAAAATGAGGCTATGTGTAAAAATTCAACTCAATCTGATTGGTCCGATTTTCGGAACTTCAGCCAAGAACGACATCAACAATATCTTGATTCAATAAAAGTGTGTTGTACACGTTAAATGATTTTTGTTACACCTAGTATAGTTTATTGCAACAATAATGTTCGAACGATTTTTTAGATACAAATTTGTATTTTTTAGCTTGAATGGCTTTTGTATCAAATGGATTTTGTTTTGAATTTTGTAGTTTAATCGTCCAATGCCACCAGTAATCTTTTTTATTTATGAAGACGACAGAGATCGAGGACCCTACAGCGACAGACAAAATCGAGGTTACCCTGATTCGTACAATCAAGGAGCCGGCGATTTTCATGGACGATCTCGAGGCTACGAAGACCGTTACAATACCAGGACACCTGAAGATACTCGTGGATCTGGAAACCTCGAAGGAAATCTTGAAGGTCCTTACGGTCACGGATCGACTGGTTATACAGGACACTCGCAACGTCAAGGAGGATATGGTGCGGCTGGCAGTTCGGACAATTATCCGAGTAGTTATTCAGCTGTACCAGTTCCAGGACATACTCGGCAGAATTGTACAGGATCAGGTTGCTGCGTGCCGAAATGTTTCGCTGAGAAAGGTTCCAGAGTGAGTACTCATTTTTGTAAAAAAAAATCATTGCAATACTGTGAAAGTCCACAAATGTGAAAAATTTGAAAAAGAAAGCTAAAGCTCGTACATATCTTCAATTGTTTATTGAGATATAGGATTAGAGGTTTGCGGATTTTTTAACTACAATGTAATTAAGTGCCGGGGGAGCGTTGTTTCTTTTGAAACAATTGTCTTTTTCATGATGAAACATTATTCAAACATCGTGGTATTTTTATAGTATAACAAAGCCAACGTAATTACTGTGTACAGGGTCCACCAGGTATAATGGGACCACAAGGTCCCAAGGGTCAAAGAGGATTTCCTGGAACAGAAGGTCTCCTGGGTCCAAAAGGAGAGAAAGGTGATCCTGGTCCTCAGGGACCACGTGGGCAGACAGGTGATAGAGTACGTAGCATCGTACCGTCGGAAGGCAGCATATGTTAATTGCTATTCGTAGCCGTTCTAATTGTATCGCTTCTCCATAGGGAAAAATGGGTATACCTGGATTTCCTGGTATAAATGGTGTTCCTGGAGTTCAAGGTCCGCCAGGATCTCCTGGTTTTCCCGGTCGAGATGGCTGCAATGGAACTGATGTACGTGAATTAACGAGGGAATTTGATAAAACAAAGAACTGACACATTTATTTCATACGTTAAATTCTTGCAGTATAAGACTATTGCGTGAAACTTCAAATTTATTTACTTTTACTTGGTGTATTCTATAATTACATCAACTATTTCTACTTTTCTACACACTTTTGAGTCCCGAATTTAATTGGTCGAATATGATTTAGAAATCAGTTTATTTAGCATGATAACTTTTGGACCAAGAGCATTTGCAATTTCTATTAAAGATAGTTGAATATTTCTGTAAGGATACCTGAAAATAATAATTTATATTTCAATGCATTAGTATTCATATAAGTTCTTGTATCTGTTAGGGTGAACCCGGTCTCCGCGGTATGCCTGGAGAGCCAGGCCCACGTGGTTTTAAAGGTCCTCCTGGTCACAAAGGAGACAAGGGTCAACCGGCATTTGCTGGGTCCTTTCCCCGTGGTCAAAAAGGTGAACCGGGTATTGACGGCGTGAGAGGACCCCCTGGACCACCAGGACCTCAAGGAAATCGTGGGTCTCCTGGGCCAAAGGGTGAACTTGGTCCTTTTGTAAGTGACCTCTTCCTTCCACAGTATTTCTGAAATGAATTCAATTAGAAACAAAAAGTGTAACGAATCGGGTGGTATAGGAAAGGTACATACAAGTAGAAATGTTTCTGCAACAACTCAATTTATTTGGTACTATGTTTATAACAACTTCGGCGTCGCTATTTTTCTCGAAACAAAAGGTAGAGGACGATCAGTCGGCTATTTGATCATCTTTCGGTCGCGATTGTTTTCTTACATTTCATTTTGAAGCCGAAATAGTTTATAGACGTTATATCTTGTTTCTCGAAAGAAGAGATCTAAGATGTGGTGTCCGTTATAACTGCTATTAATACTGAATTTCATGACATATCTGTAATAAGAGTGGAGTTGGTAGCATCGTCACTGCTAGTGACTCTCGATATACTTTTTTTTTGCAAAACGGACCATAGTTGTGCATAGTATCTTAAATTTTGAAATAACTATTTACTTCACTCGTTGCTTTACTGTACATTATTAAGTGACAGTGTTTTGTATAATCTCAATTTACCCGTAATCCTTACAGAGATAAATAATTACATTGCTATACAGGGACCACCTGGACAGCCGGGTCCTAAGGGAGAAAAAGGAAACATGGGTCTTCGATTCGAGGGTCCAAAAGGTGATAAAGGTCAGAAGGGTGAGGTTGGACCTAAGGGTACAGCTGCCCCTGAATTACCCTTAATAGGAGTAACAGAAATTACAGGACCTCAGGGTGAGCCTGGAGAAAAAGGAGATAAGGTATTTAAAAAATCGAACACGATACATTTTGGTCTTTTATTAACGAAATAATTGAATTCGTTGTACAATGTAGGGCGAGATGGGATATGATGGGCAAAAAGGTGAGCCAGGTCCGCTTGGTGATCATGGGTTACCTGGTAGCCCTGGTGGGAAAGGAGAGAAAGGTTTGGTCGGAGCTCCAGGCATTCGAGTAAGTTTAGTGAAATTTATTGCTTTCACGCGCCACATGAGAATGCAATACATCATCAATTATTGTGAACTGTTGTTACAACCAGGGTAGAGATGGTTTCTCTGGGCCTCCAGGACCACCTGGTCGCAAAGGTGACCGCGGTTACGATGGTTTAGATGGATTACCCGGACGTCCCGGTCTGAAAGGAGAACCAGGACGCGATGGTCTATCGGGTGTTCCGGGATTGAGAGGCCCTCCTGGTCCACCGGGAGTGAGTGTTATCTACTAATTTCTTTATACTATATTCATAGTAAACTGTCGCAATAACTATTACATACTGCTGTAAGACATTAATTTATAAAGTCTTATGTTGATCGAAATGTAAATTTCTTGTCAAAAATATATCCCGTAGAATCCTTTTTTCATCTTATTTCGTAACTTCTTAACTAATGCTATTTGCAGTATCCATGCAAGCAAAAACAAAAAAAAATATTCAGCATTTAGAAAGAGTTTTCGAACACTCTTAATAATATAATATTACAATAAAATGAGCTAAATTTATGATAAACTTACTTTAATTATTAGGGCGGCAAGGGTACACCAGGTCCGCCAGGGCCTAAAGGACCCCAGGGATTTCCAGGACCAATTGGTCCACGAGGTACTGATGGATATCCAGGAGATCCAGGTCCAAGAGGGCCATTGGGTCCTGCAGGAGGCCCTGGTTCAGCAGGTATCCCCGGTCCGGAAGGTTTGCCAGGAGAGAAAGGAGCCAAAGGCGAACCTGGCATCACAGGATTCCCAGGACCAACGGGACTTCGTGGTTTTGATGGTCCTCAAGGCCCTCCAGGTCCACGAGGTTTGCCAGGAGAGAAAGGGTTATCGATAACTGTAAGCGCGAAATTTAATAAAGAATTAAGCTCCTAATATCCAACCTAATCTAAATGCTGTCTAACCTTCGTGAAGGGTCCAAAAGGAATGGATGGTGCACCGGGTTTAAATGGAGAAAAGGGACAGAAGGGTGAACGTGGTTACGTTGGACCACGCGGATTACCAGGAGATTCTCTGGATGGAATTCCAGGATTGCCAGGTGAAGCTGGTTTACCAGGAGAACCAGGAATATCTGGAAGAGACGGTATTCCGGGGAGTCCCGGATCGCCTGGTGAAAAGGGAGAATTAGGAGGACGCTGCATAGACTGTTTGCCTGGTTTAAGAGGACCTAAAGGAGATCACGGTTTCGATGGTAGCCCCGGAATTACTGGTGCCCGAGGACCACCTGGAGAACGAGGTTTTCCTGGAGAACCTGGTTCTGATGGATTACCGGGACCAATCGGTCCACCAGGGTCACCGGTATGAACTAATTGTATTATAAAATCTTGAAACAAATGATGGAACGTTATCTAGCAAACGAACAACACATAACACGATTATAATTAACACGTATTGTTAGTATTCATAGAAATCCCTGATATGGTTAGTTACTTCAACACGCTTTTATAGTGAAGCTTCTTTTGAGAGTGAAAAATTAGAAATATTCACGCATTTATTTGTTTTTATTTTTTTTTTGCTGGATTGCTTTATTCTAGAGTAAATAAAAATAGTATTATTCCTCTTAATACGGGAACTTTTGAAAGGCATTGTGAATGTGTTCATAGCGCTGTCAATGGAGTGCAAAACATTTGCTTCTAAATAATTTGAAAAAATAAGAGAATACTTATTCTTATTACCAACTGAATGGCGATGTGTTACATCTTTGCCTAAGCCCACAAAGATTTCATCTATCTTTTTAGCTCGTAATACTGTGCTCCAGGTGTCAGTTGTTTGTCATTCGGGCTAATAATGAATTAATGTACTACATATCTTAGAGAAGTACACATGTGGAAACATTGACTAGTAAAAGGGTCCGTACAAGCATGAGCATCATTCTTTATGAAGTTGTTAAAAACGACAACTTTCTGGAGATTAAGTGAAAGTATTCTATTCTAAGTATATATTTTATAATTATATATTTGCAATAATAACTATGGTAAATGTTGACAAAAAGGGACCCAGTTCCATTGACATTGACCTTACAATGTGTTATCAAGGTTAACACTCTGAACAACTTGTCCCTATACATGTAGGCGTCGCCCGGTCTTAGTTTCCGAGATATTCGTAAAAAAACTTGTTACAAATACACTTTTTTCTGGGACAAGCTGTCACCGAACAGTAATTAAAATACAGAATCATATGCAGCAGTGCTGGGCACATTCGCCTCAATTGGGGCAAAACCATCCTCACCGTAGTGTCCTCTGTCCGCTTTCAGTAAGCTCCGTTACCATGGGGAATGGGCGCGTTTCGCCTGTCGTGAGTAGCTACGAGGGTACGGTGGGACAATGATGACACGAGACATAAGCTAACGCAACGAAGGTGTGCGCTGGATTGAAATGTTTCCTCTTAGCGGTGGAAGTTGGAAAAATTTTCATCCAAGAACCGACGGAGTAATACATCTGGCCATTATTTGCTAATAACTCGGTAAATACGCTTCAAATGTAGACCGATTGGTGGGGGAAGTAAGCGTTTGAGGGGCCCCAACCGTGCCCAGCACTGACATACAGGATCTCAAGGAGAAGGAATAGTTGAACTTGATCGGCGTTAGGTACCTGAGAGGGTGGAGAGCTTGCATGGTTCGCACTTCGCATGGGTTTTTGTATGTATGTCCTCGGCGCCCCCTTACGCACTTAACATCAACCAACTTTAAATTAGTGGGATCGTTTCTTTTTTTTTTTTGAAGTAACGAGCAGAATGTATCCAATGAACAACTGGCTCAGACTATTAATATTATTTTTGACTATCCAGTTAATACTTGCAGAATAAAGTGTACTCGTAATCTCGGTTTATTTAAAGTTTTTTGGGAATATCTCGAAAAGTGAGACCGAGCGACAGGTACATGTATAGAGAAAAGTTGTTCAAAATGTTGACCTTGACAACATACATTGCCAGGCCAGGTCACTGGAGCTGGTTCCCCTTTTGTCAACATTTACCATATTTATTATATTGTAATTCACGCAGTAACACGTACGAAACTAGTTTAACGATTAACATATTTGCATAGTTTAAGCAATGTACGTCTGTTATTAGGGAAAAGACGGTATTCCCGGTGCACCAGGACCTCAAGGAGAACCTGGCCAACCTGCCAAAATATCCTGGGATATGATAAAGCTAGAAAAAGGTGATAAAGGCATACGAGGTGAGCCAGGTCGACCAGGCCCTCTAGGTCCGATAGGTCTACCTGGAGAGAAGGGTGCGATTGGATTTGAAGGGTTCCCGGGACTTAAGGGTACTGCTGTAAGTGACACTAGAACATGGCTATTTGATCTTTGTGGTGAATTTTTGACTGGATGTCTGTAACTTTCTGTTGCTTCCAGGGTGATCGCGGTTTCCCTGGACAAGATGGTGTACCTGGCAGGCCAGGTACACCAGGTCGTAAAGGAGACAGTGGTGTCAGTATAAAAGGAGAACCTGGAGAACCTGGTCGGTCTGGATTCCGTGGAGAAAAAGGTGAACCTGGACTAAAAGGAGTACAAGGTGAACCCGGTAAGTGGTGATAATTTACTTTCAGACACTCTTTCACAAAATATGTGAATGCATCATAATTTTCATTTTGCATAGGTTCATGTCCACCATACAATATTGCGGAGGGTTTCAAAGGTGATAGAGGATATCCAGGAGAAAGAGGAGTACCGGGAATACCTGGAAGAGATGGATTGAAGGGAGATAAAGGCCTACAAGGTTTCTCGGTTAGTAAATAAATTGTTTTTATATTAGTATCTAGGTTTTGTAAATCCAATATATTAAGATTAAATATTAATAATTTCTGGTAAAGATGATAAGCATAATGTGAAAAGTAATAACGACATTTATTAAAATTAGGGTCCTCCTGGACCGCCAGGTTCAATCGGTGCTCCTGGACCAGTCGGAGCACGAGGATTGCCTGGCCCTCGTGGAGACAAAGGTCCAATGGGACCAATGGGCTTCCCCGGTGAACCTGGTCGTGAAGGACCTAGGGGATTCCCTGGTGCACCAGCTCCAAAAGGAGACAAGGGCGAACCTGGAATTTCAATGAAAGGTGCTCGCGGTTTGACTGGCCCATCCGGTGAAAAAGGAGAAAAAGGTCTTCCAGGACCGCCAGGAAAAGACGGTCCTGTCGGTTATCCAGGATTACCAGGATTTGCTGGTGAAAAGGGTGATCTTGGAATTTCTGGAATAAGTGGTTTACCAGGTGCACCAGGAGAGAAGGGAGAAACAGGATTAATTGGTCCTCCAGGTCCACCTGGTGTAGCGGGAACTCCTGGTATGGACGGAAACAAAGGTACGTGTATCGATTCCTATCCGTATTGAAACTAATGTTCTCTATGCATCAACTCAAAACCTTATACAAAATTGATTCTATACAGGCGAACCAGGATTGCCAGGAGAACCTGGTAGATCTGGTCTTCCAGGGTTCCCAGGTACGAAAGGAGATCGTGGGGAACCAGGTATTGACGGACAAAAAGGATATCCTGGACGGCGAGGTCCACCTGGATCACAAGGCCGAATTGGTCTAGAAGGTTCACCGGGTTTGAAGGGCGAACGTGGAGAAAAAGGCTCACCAGGTTTCCCTGGATTGCGTGGACTAGATGGAAAACCTGGACGTCCAGGGCTACCTGGGTCCAAAGGAGACATAGGTCCTACCGGCGAACCTGGTGCGCCAGGTCCCCTTGGATTCGACGGACCTAAAGGTGATCAAGGACCAGTCGGATTCCCAGTATGTATTTTGGAATAATAAAATTCAACTTGCCTTTTTGTGCATATGTACTAAAGTTTTATTGTGGTTTGCTTTACTAGGGTCGTAAAGGAGAACCTGGTCAGGTGTCTGAAAAAGGACAAAAAGGTGAACCAGGAATGCCAGGAATTCGTGGACCTCCAGGACCTTCTGGAAGAGATGGTATAGATGGTGCCAAGGGTGAATCTGGATTACCTGGTGTTGGGCGAGATGGATTGCCGGGTCCAAAAGGAGAGGCCGGTGTACCAGGTCGTGATGGTTTACCGGGATTAGAAGGACAGAAAGGAGACACTGGAGTTAGAGGATATCCTGGATTGAAAGGAGATCTAGTATGTTTGCCCAGTAAAGTTATGAGATTCTGGAAATCAATCTTCTCATTCGATTTTAACTTACATTTTGCATTAATTGCAACAGGGGCCGCCAGGTACGCCAGGTGAACCAGGGACGCCCGGTATCGATGGGTTACCCGGTGAACCAGGTGAAATCGGTTTACCTGGTCCACCTGGTTTCCCAGGAGAAGACGGTGAAATGGGAGCTCCAGGTCATCCAGGCCTTAATGGCGTTAAAGGAGATCGAGGTCTTTCAGGTAATAAAAGGGAATTAAAAAACATTACTGATTGTACCAAACATTAGTTAACTAATAACATATTCTGTCATTAAGGTCCTACTGGATATCCTGGATTGCCTGGTGGAATCGGAGAGAAAGGTGACCGTGGACCACCTGGCCCAACAATTCAAGTTAAAGGTGAAAAGGGTGAACCAGGTATTCCTGGACGACAAGGTTTATATGGAGAAAAGGGTGATAGAGGTTTGGAAGGCTTAGCTGGATATGATGGTGAGAAAGGAGATAGAGGCTTACCAGGCCCAGTCGGAAATCCGGGACCACCAGGACCTATGGGTGTTAAAGGTATGTATACTTTGGGGTATTATTTTACGTAATATTGTTGATGCGATCAAAACCAATAAATAATGTCTGTGTCATTTATACATAATCGATTAATTACTTCAGGTGAAGAAGGACCGGCCGGACCTACAGGTTTTCCCGGAGCCACTATCAAGGGTGAGAAAGGTTTGGCAGGATTGCCTGGAAAGCATGGACGAGAAGGAATACCTGGAATACCTGGACAAAAGGGCGAACAGGGTTTGCCTGGTCTACCAGGTCACAAAGGAGATCAGGGTCCTTATGGTCCTATTGGCCCACAGGGTGAGAAAGGTGACACAGGTCCTAGTGGAGTTCCTGGCTCACCAGGTAGAGATGGTGCCCCAGGTTTTGAAGGATTGCCAGGTCAGCCAGGTGAAAGAGGTGAAAAAGGAGATATGGGATTACCAGGATTAAGTAGTCTACCAGGACAAAAAGGAGAACCAGGACCTCGAGGTAATTATTAAGAAATTGGTATTATTATGTTATTAAAATGAGATTTTGCGTTAATCAATAATAAGGAATAAAAAACATTAAGATTTTCAAATTATTTTTGAAATCAAAGAATTATATTATTTTTTATTTTGTGTGAGAAACAAAAATTTCATAACATTAAATCTATGAAGTCGTGCAAACGTTAAGAAATTGGAAATTTGAAAAAACATAGTGGTGTTTAGTAACGAAGATGAAATAAAACTTTATATATATATTTTTTTTTAGAAATGTGAAAGAGTGTGCCAGATTTAGGGAGCACTAAAAGTGACTATTTTACATTACTTTATAAAAATAATAAGAATGTGCTGCCTAAATTATTAGCCGTTTTTTAAAAATAACATATACCTAAAGAAATAAATTTGGTGAATCATGGATGTAACTTTAGAATCTTAATAATTGACAATTAAAAATATTAGAACCTGTCGTTCTGACCCGTCCAGGTTTTTATTTTCAAATAAATAATGAATATGGGGCCATTCCAGGCGAAATTTAATACTTTTCGGAGTAGTGTTTAGGACTTTGCTGAAAATAGAATATCTTGTAGTATTTACAGTATTTAGTGATATAGAATGGTATCTTACAGGATTTGGAAAAATTGTTCGTTTTAAAGACCTGTAAGATAAAGTGTGAACCCTTTCTCATTATATTATGACGGGTAAACTAACAAACCGATGAAAATGATATTTTAGGTGCTTATAGCGAAAACATAAGAATATTTAAATAATTTATTTTTTAATTACTTTAAACAAACACAGTTTTTATAGCTGGGATATATTGAAAAATAAAAAAAAAATGAAGATACAGTCCCACGTTTTTCCTTTACGGACCTGGTTTTAAAAAGTGGATATTTTCAAATTGACGAAATTAAAATGATTTGAAGTAAACAGTGCACCGAAATCGGACGCGGACGATTGACACGCGGCACTAGCAGCGGTAGGGTATCTATAAAAGTTGTTCTTATATCATGTATGCAACAGCCACGACACACAAAGCTATATCATCATTTTTAAAAATTTTTCAATATGTCTCAGCTATAGAAACACTGAATTGTTTAAAGTATAAGAAGTTGTGTCATATATTTTCACTATAAGCACTTAAAATATCATTTTCATCGGTTTGTTAATTTAGTCGTTACAATTCGATGAAAAAAGGCTAACACTTTATTTTCCAGGTCTGGAAAACCAACAATTTTCAAAATATCGAAAAAATTCTTTAAGATACCTTTAGATGTTACGAAAAATATATAAAAAAAAAAATAATGGATAAAAATTAATGGATAGGTATGATACTGTTATATTGAAGAATTTATAAAAAAGCAAGTTTTCAATTAATTTGTAGGACCAAGTGGACTAGACGGAGTGCCCGGAGAAAAGGGTGACAGAGGTTGGGATGGTGTAAATGGTGTAACTGGAGCTCCTGGAGAGAAGGGTGATATGGGTTACCCCGGGCCGACTGGATTAATGGGTGCCCCTGGTTACCTTGGTGACAAGGGTGACAAAGGTGACGATTGCATCGAACCACCGATGGGACCAAAGGGAGACCGTGGATACCCTGGTATGTGCATTGAACAAAATTAGGGTAGTACTAATGATTTTGTCGTTTGTGCCACTGATAAACCTATAGAGAGCGAGCAAGGGAGGGAGGGTGGGAGTTTTCCGCGGTAGTGGGGGCAAATCCGTGACGTTTATGATCCAGTCTTTGGCGACGTATACAGAGAAACTGTATGCAGTTTTGTTCCGATATTCGGGATAGGCTTTCCCCGTATTTCAGATCAGGGTACCTATGCTGCTTCACTTTGTTTTCGAGTGGGCCGAGAAAGAATACGGAGAGTGAGCGAAAGTCCCGACACGGCAAACTACATATAAAGTGGTGGGCCGAGCTCTATGGCCGGGTCGGCCATATTTTGCATTGGAAAGGGATAAAATATGAAGCAACTTAAGTATTACCGTTGTTCGGTCGTATTCTCGGTTCATGGTTGACATTTTCTCACTTGTTCATTAATTTGTAGCTTATATAGTCAGTTATCATTTTAACAATTTATTGTTGCTTTATTTATATTTGCCTTAAAGACATATTATTTTTGGTGCTGCCAGAAAAAATTCCGGATTTATCTTGACGTCGTTTACTCTGTACGTTGATCGCGGAATTGAAGCGTACAGTATACGACAATTCGTGGTGTACACATCGCATATAAATGCGTCTGACACATATATCAGACACGTTCGTTTGAATATGTATACGAATTTCCACCTTCACATGCATCCTCGACTGCCTGCATCGTTTCGCGTCTTGTCGTTCGTTCGCCGCGGTTGTGTTATCTGTTTAATTAACATCACGGATTAGTACATATTCACATCTACAACGCATAGGATGTACTAAATCACATTCATGCATAAACACTTGTAATTCAAACTTTATTCCTCTATTATTTTTACTAATTAATTCAGTATTTTTTTTGGAATAAGTAAAACTTTCATTTTGTGACGGCACATATTCACACAGCAAGTATTAATAGAAATGCAGAGTAAATTTTAATTTTTCATCTTGGGGCACAGAAAAATACTGAAGTTGCTGAAGTTCAGTAACAATTTTCCACTTAAACTTGATCGTATTTTACAGGACCTACAGGGCCACCAGGACCACCAGGAGAAAAAGGAATGTCAGGACCACCAGGATTCCCAGGATTGGATGGATTTAAAGGTGCTCAAGGGCCACCAGGACCTGTAGGACCATCTGGCCTCCCTGGTTTACCTGGACCCGTTGGTGGACCAGGTGCACCAGGTCTGCAAGGTCCTCCGGGAGCTTTGGGTCCCGCAGGAGAACCCGGTCTGCAGTGTGAAGCTTCGCCTGATTACTTGACTGGTATTCTGTTGGTCAGACACAGCCAAAGTCAATCAGTACCGGTCTGTGAACGAGGACATATCAAGCTATGGGAAGGATACAGTTTGTTGTACACAGACGGCGATGAAAGAGCACACTCGCAAGATTTGGGTAAGTTTTCAAAATACATTTAGTAAAAATCGTTAGTCTAGTAACTATAGTGACGTTAAAGGATCAACAAACTCGCGTCCAACTCGTAAATCCCGCATTTTATACGAAATTTCGTCTTCTCCAGTAATAACAATAACTTATCAAATTAATTGTCACAAAAACAGGTTACGCCGGCTCTTGCGTAAGAAAGTTCTCAACCATGCCTTTCCTATTCTGCGACGTCAACAACGTCTGCCACTATGCCAGCCGGAACGATCGTTCTTACTGGCTGTCAACCAATAGTCCAATTCCCATGATGCCAGTAGAGGAGACGGCAATAGAAGAATACATCTCCAGGTATGTTTAGCGTTTCCTTTAACACTAGAACGACCGAGCAATAAATGCGACTGGCTTTATTGTAATATGTGCTTCAATGAAGAGATTCATTAAAAAATTTCCGATGAAAACATTTTTACGATTTCAGTAATTGTAAAAGAAAAAATTAGAAAGCAGTTAAAATGACTTCCTTGGGCAATCTAGTGTTAAGAAAAAGAGACACGGAAAAGTTTCAAATAGCTTCCGTCATTTTCTTGCAACGACAAATTGTTTTACGGTGTAACGTTGTAATCGTTCGGGTTGGGGTTATCACGCTATTTTAATATTCCCGCTAGTCGAGAAGGGACGGCTACTTGAACTCTCCCCAGAACTATTTATTAACTAATAGAAAGAGAAAACGTTCGTGCCTCGAAGCACTCGGCAGCGGAGAGGTTTGCACGAAGGCTAAAGAAAACTGGAGACCGTTGTCCTTAAGAGCAAAGACTCCATAGATTCTCAATAAGGTAGAGTGAACACGTTACCAACAAAAATAAGCGAAAAATGGTTTCTCGTGCCTGAACTTTTCATCCTTACATGAGAATATTTTTCGCTGGGAATGGGTTCATTCGAAAGAGGAAGGTTCAATATAGCGCGGGCTGGTTATGACCTGACGAGATTATGCAGATAATTGGTAACATAAGCGTTAGAAGTAGGCAAACAATTAACGATGTGCATGCCGTGGAATCCAACCATTTTTATGCCATTGGATGAGTTTTCTAGATGAAATCGAGTGTAGCGCGCGCTAGAAAATATCTCCAGCTACAATTGATCTGTATGTTGTCTTGATCCTCTGCGAAATAAAGCCAAAAACTTGAAGCACGTTTATATCGATAATGCAGAGCAAAAAATATGACAAGTTTAGTCACTGACTTAAAACCTGTCAGATCAAGACTAAGATGGATCTTAAGTCAATAGCTGAAGGCTGTGAACGGGAATTGTACAGCAGTTACCGACCTGCTAACTCTGCGAAAGTCACGTGACTACTCTTGACTTCTAACAATAGTTTGTATTCTCTGATGTTCTGATATTCGGTGTGTAGAACCCGTTCACGCGAATGTTGACGCAATCGGAATGTTCCCGACGCGACTTGAGAACTGAAACAATCGTTTCGCGATCTTTGGGACTACGGGGACGATACAAGCCGATGCTCACAACACGACCACGGGTATGCGTGTTTACTACGGCCTTTCCATTCCGCGGTGATTATCGTTTTAAAAAGAAGTCCATGCAGTTGTGGCAATATAAGTGCTCCGCTCTATTATATGCAAACGAGCGATTGAGGGTCAGTCGCATCATCCACGCGCACGACCGAATATTCGGGTAGTAGCATGAATCGAGACAAGTACTAGATCTTGGCCAGACTTCCACACTTAGGAACGCATCCCTCGGCACGTAACGTGGGCTTGGAATGAACTCCGGTGTTGGGATGAGAGAGAATCACTTCGACCGCACGTGATTTGATCGCTTTCGCGACGCGGCGAACAATATAGGGTAAATTCTGGTTGTGAGTCAGTTCCAACCTCACGGTTGGGAGTCAGTGTACTACCCACACCACCGCGGAGTATACCCGGCTCTCCAGCTTTGCTGTCCGCTTCTACATGCAACATTGTATCGGAGAAAGACATTTTCTCAGCCTTCTTGTCATTATCTGTCAGTAGTCATAGGTTTATGATAGTGTATTTCTCAGATTTCGTTTAATTGTCAGTCGCCAGAACCGCGCAACTGACTTATGACGAGAATTCACTGTAGTAACAGTCAGCCAATCCGACCGGGAAATTCCGGGGCGAGATGATCGATGCCTATGCATTAGCGTCTCACAATACCGAAGGGAAACAACTAGATGGTGACGGCTGGACACGCTTGCGTGGGCTGAGTGACACCTCGGTTGTCCAAACGACATTGTGAGCTCTTTCTAAAATTATTTTCCAACTGGTCAGTGATCGCGCCAGCTGCTCTTGTTCAGTTCCTCGTAAAGACACGCGAGTACCATCAGAAAGTGACGATAGAGCAATATTGCAATGAGCCACACCTTGCTTCCTCAAACGAATCCTACATACCCCTACCCAGAGGGTTCGGGGAATGCGTTTGTCCGTTCGACTTAGTGGGGGACGTTAGAGTGTGCTCATGGTGTGGAATGAGATAGTGGAATAGGAAAAAGAGGAGAGGAAACAGATACCCAACAGACTTATAGAGATAGACTGCGCGGCCTGTACTGAGCGCTGAAGCCTAAAATGGCGAGCGCCGGTCAACCTATCTTACCCGCACACTACCTCTATAAATCTATATATATCGAGGAAAATATTCTCTGTAACTTCGTATGTCGAGTCAGCATTTTTCCTGTAAGCACAGAACAGCGCAAACTATTTACTAACTACTCTGTGTGCTATATAGAAGCAAGTAGAGGAAGCAGACACTCGCCAATTAGAAAGAGAGCGCATGACCGGCACTATTGCTTCCTCTCTCACTCTTTATACCCCGTCAACGCCATTGTAGGCTTCAACTCCCCCCCGTAACACGGCTCACTCTAAATATATAAGTTTATGAGATACCCAAATGGGCATCTTCTGGCGACACTACTAAGAAGCTGTGCCACGGCCTGGTTTGTGCAAGTGACTCTTCGGTTTGAGGCGCGTGCGTACTGAAAGTAGAGTGGCCAGTTTGTCTTCACTACCGGATGGACTTGACCCCTTGCGTCTCCAGGTCGCTTCGAAACGTAGAGTGATCTTTCTCCTGCTCGCAACGACCCAGACCAGAGCAGAGTGGCCACATTAAGATTTGTCTCCCACTATTACCTTCCCCTTTTACGACGCTATTTCCCCACGCTTCCGCCACGACACGGTCACGTGATGGGTTTCGTCTCTGCCATACATATGTCACAATGTCACGTCTTTAATCCGGTACTAGCAGAAAAAGGGTAACTATTTCCCCTCGATTTAAGAGGGCCGGCAGGCATTTGGCCTTGACTGTCACGCTATGTTACGCTGTGCCTTTTTTCTAGACATTTTACGTCTTACATAAGTAAGTAATCAATTAAAAATGCATACCACCGTGTTTGTACATGTCTTTGCTACGTCTTTATAGAGTCTTTTTTTCGTTACGAACACTAAATTTCTCGAAATTAAGAGAATCTCCCAACGGCAGCCATCTTGTGACGTCATACTTGCTTCGGAATTCGAATTTTCTGCCGAATATTACAAATTACTCCACGATGATATAGAAATTCGCAATTTGGGCTCCATACAGACGTAGATTGGACTTTTAGGAAACACAATTGACCACTTCTAAACTGCTCATTGCAATGTTGAAGCGGCAGTTTGTCTAGATTTTGACCCTTGCATACGTATATGGATTTCAAACCATGTCGGCCCCCTTATGTAAATTCCCCTGATCTGGCAACTCTAGATCGACTTCCTTCGATCCGTATCGAGTGGGGATCGATGTGCACTCATTGGGGAGTTCTATGTACGCATTCTAGCTAGTGGGACAATATCCTATAAGTCGACAATGATCGAGAATATCGTCGTTGCGGGTATCGGTGGGGTCGATAGATAGAGTTCAATACTGCTATCGCTTAGTATCTAAACCACACGGTTACAACGTATCACTTGTTACGTGCTTGTTCTATAGAGTTTGTTTCTATACAACTATTTTAATAGAATTTTTCGATTCGAAAATGACGAAATTTCTGATTGATCTTTTTAACATGAAACTATTCGATCGATAATAAGATTATTATAGATTTATATATTTATGATATTAAGTATAATCTAAAAATTCAGTAACTGCTTTGACGACAACAAAATAAAAAATGATAAGGGAGACACATGTAGATAGTTACTATGACTGCAAAGACTTAAATACCAGCCAATTTTTGCATTATAAATGTATTTAATGTATTTATAAAATATAGTAATTACTTTATTAATAATTACTATTATATCAACATAATGAGCAAGTTATACTGTTCAATTAATAATTGAAATGTTCTTTGTTTTCCATAGATGCGTAGTATGTGAAGTTCCAGCGAATGTGCTAGCCGTACACAGCCAATCGTTAAACATTCCAGATTGTCCGAATGGATGGACCGGCCTTTGGATCGGATACAGTTTCGTCATGGTATGAAAACAAACTATTGTATCAGAATATCTAACTACTCTACAGCCGAGACAAATTAACTTATAAATATAGATTGCACTATATCCACTACACGATCACATAGTGGTACTAGCAAATGCACGGGTCTATTGGGACCCAGTTATAAAACCACTTAATACGTTAGCTATCACGCGAGTTTACTGCATTTTACATAAATATCATTTGTTTCATTCCTATCATAGATAAGCATTATCGGTAATAATTATTATGTGTTCATTTGTCTCATTTTTTCATTTGTTCATGTTATTTAACCGCTTTGACGGCGTAGTCCGGATCTATTTTGACCCAGAGTATCAAAATCGTCATTCAATTACTCAGTTTCTGGTAAATTAGCTCAATGCACGGTCATTTCATTAGGAACAATAGAAAAATTAACGTGTCTATAAGAAATCCCTTCAAAAGTACGTTTTACAAAATCGATGAATAAAGCAGTGGATCGTTTCAAACATCACCAACTATATAGTTTTAAGAATAGTTCACTATCGACCATGGTAAAAATTATTTTAGTTAGTATTAACTAAATTAAAAAATGATAAATTAAATTATTTAATACGACTCGCTATCAGCGAGCGGCCTATGGAGGCCTACATGTTAATACAATGTACTGTTCATAACTACAATAGAACAATAGTAGTATAGTAACAGTAATAGTAGTATAATAGTAGTTATTCTATCGATGATACTATCTTCATGGATTCTTTTTATTAAATTCCTTTTATTAGTCGAATCTGATAGTGCCATATATGAACGTAGTTTCGATCGAACACGTAAATATACTCGTTCAACGTGATGTAAATTTATAAAGGAAACCATGCTGTAGTAGAATCGCAGGCTAAAGTTCCGAAAATTGGTCAAGTCAGATTAACCTCAAATTTTGCACATAGCCCCATTTTGCATAGAAAACATGTTTCCCAAAAGGATTTCTGGCGACTCGAAATAAAATTTTGTATCATTTTATTGTAATTTTCTACCAAACCGACATAACATTTTCTATCTGAAGAGTGCCAGCTTCAAAATTGAAGTAAATAAATCCACACGGGTATATGTACTTGACCGAAAAATTACCACACTGGAACAATAATTTTATCAGTGAATAGAAAATCTAATTGAAAGACGATCTTCTTTTACATCCTTTGTCCCAAATCCTAGAATAAACATGTTCCGTGCTCCGAAGATAGGTAAACTGCTCGAGCGAATCGTATATGCAAACCACAGTTGACGTGGTTAATTTTCCGTTATCTACATACGTACATAGTTTGATATTGCTCGATATAGTCCCTCGCAATGTTTCCTGTTGACACTCTGTACAGTTGTTCACTGCTGACAGTGACAACCAACGAAATATTCCGACGTAAACGATGCAAACTAAATGTCCGCATTGTTGTTTCAGCATACTGGTGCCGGTTCTCAAGGTGGTGGTCAATCACTGTCCAGTCCTGGATCTTGTCTGGAGGACTTCCGCGCGACACCTTTCATCGAGTGCAACGGCGCCAAAGGACACTGCCATTACTACACGAACGAGTACAGCTTTTGGTTGGCCACTATCGAGGATAGGCATCAGTTCCAAAGGCCAGAGAAGGAGACCTTGAAGGCAGGAAACCTCAGGTCGCGAATAAGTCGTTGCCAAGTGTGTATAAAGGACACGTAGACCCATACACGCGCGTTTATACTTGCTCTCTTTTTCCCTATTCACGTTTTTCCTCTTTATTTTGTGTTCTTTTTTTACTCGAGAGAAATTACTACTGCCGAAAACTAGACAATCGAAAAGAAAAAGAAATAAAGCTATGAAGAACAGATCGAAGTCTCGCGACAGAACGAAGGAACGATCGTCCGCCGGTTGATTCACGAAGAATTCGCGCCGGCGCGGCGGTGACGTCTAAACAAAGAGAACGGCCTAGCTTCCTCCTTCGTTTCCTCCAATGAATTTCCTCTTTAATCTCTAGCATGAATCACACTCTTTCTTGATCCTCTTGTCGTTTGTCTCTTGCTCTCTATCGCTTCTACTTCAAAATAATCTCTTTTCATACTTTTCTGTCGTTCTGTGCCATTCCTTCCTTTCATCTCTCGCCGAGCGCCACTTCTCTTGTCTTACTGCCTGCCTTCGAGTTTCCCGCGAGCGTCCCTTTATACGCCATAAGTTTTTTGTTTTTCTATAACTATTCAAACAAGTGCCTAGTGTACTATTTTCTAGCATGTAAAATAATATATATATATTATATATATATATTTATATCTCGTTAATGTCGTATGAAAATTAAGTTTATCGTACTATCATCGGACACTGCCCATATACAATATGGCATACTTTACACATTGTATATTAATATAAACGAACTTAGCCTGATAATCGTGTCAAACCAAATATTTAAGTGAATAGGTATTTTGCTACGTAGCTAATAAAATTCTATTTTCAAACTTTACCTGTTTTATTCTTTTCGTTCATCCTATCCCCTTTTTATTGTTGTTTAAAACTAAAACCAGATATAGAAAGTGTGACAGAGTTTTCTTGCTTACTTACGTAGGTGTGTGTATGATTGCGAATGGTTTACGGCCTTATAAAGCATATACGAGAAAGAGAAACGAATGTAGTTTGACTCAGGTGTGAGGAATTCGGATGAGGTTGTTTAGAGATTACAGTTTTTTCTCGATATATGTCGCAAATACCTGGTTGATAAAAGTCGCAAAACCATCCCCGCTACCGCGGGGTATACCCCGTGAGGGGCCATGAAGCTCGAGGGGCCTCGGACGCCGAGGAGTGTAAACATAATACGAGTCTGGTACGACGTTCAGCTTGGATCAAGGAATAGTATCTCCTGGACGATATATGTCGCTGGTAAGACCCGTGTTGTTGACATATATCGAAAAAATACTGTACTTCAAAATGAGGAGGTATATGCTTGATCCACTGGTGATGGGGTATTCATGTATCGGGTATAGCTGTGGGGGTTCAATGAAACGGTAGAGGTAGAAGCGATACAAATTCAATAGATATGTCGAGTGGATTCTGGGGTGAGCAGACAAACACCGGAGTATTTCGTTTTACACGAAACGAAAATGGAAAAGATTAGGGTCAAGTCAGGGATAAGAGCATGGAAATTTGAAGAAGAAAAAGGAAGAGCGAGAAATCTGGTACAGGGGTGCCTAGAGGAGGAAGGAAAATTAATGCCAAGAAGACAGGAAGTGCAAAGGAAAGAGAAATCTACCTAAAGAGGAAATAATTCAGCATGATAGGCGCACAGCAGAGGCCAGATATGGGAGTAGACATCATGGAAGAGTTGAGCAGCTCGAATTTAGCGTCACGAAAAATTCGAGCTATAACCAAATGTACAAATATATTCAGGTTATGAATCTATCCGAATATTTAAAAAAGAGGGGAAACAAGAAATCCAGCAGCTAATAGTACAAGCAAGATGCGGATCGCTGGAAACATGGAACAAGTACTGTATAATAGCATCGTGAGTTGTGAAGAAATAATATTTTTTCAATATCTTTGTAAACAATCAATCAAATATCTTTTTAAACAAATAAATAAAAATATGCGATAATAGAAAATATAACAACTCGTACAACAATACTTTTCAATATAAAATATCGATTTACGTCTTGACGCGTGTGACAAGAAACTGAAACTACAAACAAAAAAAAAACTAAAAAATAGAGCTACTCGTAAAGCTATCCGTAAAGTTTTGGACCTCAGAGAACAAAAAAAGTCTGCTTTGAGATGACAGGTACATATAGAGACGTACGCAAATGTCTCCGCCACGGAAACGGTGAAAGTGGTATTGGGGAACCGGGTACTGGGGTACTGGGGTACTGGGTGCGTGACCTGAAGCCAACGGGTCAAAAATAACTCCGGCACAGCACTCGGAGGGTTAAGTGCAAATGGCCTAGCCGATTAAGATGGTCAAAACTGCCCTTAGAGGTTTTTCAATGATTAATGAACCATTCGAAAGCTGACCCAGAAAAACTCCTCTGAGCAAAACTTCAACCCCCTATCTTGCCCGTGAGGGTAGTTACAAGGTAAATTAGATTTCGCACTTTTCCGCGCATTTTCCACACTCTGATGTTTCCTAAAATTCTGGAAAAAACGTGGCATATTTTGGATCCTAAAACAGATTTTTGAGAATTTTTTAAGATTTTTTTCTTGTAAATTGTGGTCGTAAAAAATGAAAAACCTCAAAAACATCGAAACAATGTACATTTCTCAAAAAATGAAAACATGCTATTTTACTGTTTAGTGCCCCGATAAAGTACCACAACAGGCACTTTCGTCAATTTTTTTAGATTTTTTGTTGTGGGAACTTTTTGTAAAAACAAGAAAAATCGAATTTTTCGACGTTTCTGCTATTAGGAGGAAAGTTACACTTGTTGGTTTTACCGCAGGTATATATTAAGTCATTTTAAACATTATTACATTGAAACAAGTAAGTGTTTGACCGAAGAAATGTGTTTTAAGAGAAAAAGTGAATTGTATTTTGTGCGGTATATACCAGAATGTTCGTCATGTTTACAACATCGCCGGTTGGAACAGCGGTTAAAGGTCAATGCATACCTCACAGGCCGGCGAGCCTGCAGCTTTTTCCCAGTTTATAAGCATTTTGGGGTCCGGGACAACCACTTGAAAGGGTTCGAGAGGCTCGGAACAAAGGCACAGCGTGTCCTCTGCTACCAGAACCCCAGGGGTTCGCTAACCAATGCTAGAGCCATACGAAGACAGAATGAACATGCTGTATTTATTTAAAAAGCTATCAACCAGAATTTTTCAGAGTTTCTCGTGGTAATAGATGGGGAATACCTTGTTAAGGAATTTAAACGTTATAACAAACAAAATAACGATTTATTACTACGCTAACGAAAAAGAAAGAATATCATATGACAATCTGTGTGGTGAAGCAATTCGTCATTATTTATTTCAAAAGCTGTTAACTAGAACATTTGAGCGTTTCTTTGTCCTCTATTTTTCATACATTCGTTTCTTAAATCTCATTGTTTACATCTTTAGTGTTAATATTGTATTCGAAAATGTTCATTATATTGTCTCAATCCTAGTTTATAAGCCACCTACATAATGTAATGCTAGTATGCACAGCCATGTGCATGCTGCTAATAATCCCATGTGGGGTTTTATAGCTTAATAAAAAAAAAAAACTAGAACATTTCAGAGTTCCTTATGGTCACCGTTTTTTAAATTTCTCGGGTGTAGCATTTTTATATTCGTCGAAGAGGTCAGGGTCTAAAAATTACTTTACAGTAAATAGATGTTGTTCGACTGTGCTGACTTCCAGCTCAATAGTAATGATCTGTCATAAACCGCTCCATAAAGAGCAGCGCCGGGGGACGGTACCTGAACAAACCGAGTCTATGGTAGGTATGCCTATCCCCATTTCTGCCGCGGCTGTTGGCCCAATTTTTTAAGCCGAAGGCCGTCACGCTACACAGTATGCGTGACCGCTGTAGCCAATATTTCGAATTCAGCCGAAAATGCGTGTGAAACGAGGCCTGCCTCTTCCAGTCTGAACCAATCGGCCGCGCACTCGTATATAGATACGTCACCGCAGCCCTGCCGGGGAACCTTCTTCTAAGCTTCGCATCAATACAATGTCACCACTTCGATCCCATACGAAATGGCGTCTTGTTACCCCCTACAATCGTGTAGTAGTGGGCGGTAACAGTTTAATATCTTAGCCCACTCCTATAACCCACAGCTTACGTCGAATATCATGGAGTTAATCACACGGGAATTTCATAGTAAAAATAGTATCTATTGTTATGTTTTTCGAAACTTCTGTCGTATTTTAAATAAGCATTTAATTTTTCTTGTAAATCAAAAACACATGTTGCTATTGAGTCATTGGGAAACAAGAATGCACAGGTTACCTGAAAGATGGCAACAAGTCCTTACAAATAATGGAAATTATATCACTGAATAATATTAAACACGTATTTTTATAAATTGATTTAAATGTTTTCTTTAAAATACGGCAGAACTATCCCTTCAATCTAATATATTTTTATAACAGTTTCAAGTACCCAATATTTGGAGTTTTTGATGCTCCGCGAATTAAAAAACGGAATTTCAAACAGGAAGAATCGTAGAATACGACCATATCTTTAAAAATTTTTTTAGACTTTATAACCGGTGGGAGAATTCGCAGAACAAAGATGTTTCTAATATATTTTCATTAAGAAATTACATTTGCGTATAACATGATAAATTATTTAAGAAGAATTTTACATGTATAATTTACGTATGATAAAGTACGTATAAGGATGTGCGATGATGTTTCACTAAGTGCCAGGAACGTTTCCTATTTCCATGGTGTTGTAAAGGAGAGATACGGATAGTTTACCTAAGGAGCTGTGGAGTCCCTAAAAACATTTTTTTTTGTGTGCCACGCACAGCAGGGAACTGTCAACGCGCTCTCGAAAGGCCATCTGGAAAAGGCCCAACAAAGTCCGACACGGTTGCCGCTAGTAAACGCTAGGGCCAAAACCAGGGTTATAATGTTGAGCCGGCCGGCCGGGCCTGCGAGATATGCATTGACTTTTAATCGGTTAGACCCTTTATGCCAAATACATACCAAATCCCTGCCAAACCTTGCCTTCGTGTAGAGGACAGATCGGTCGCACTAAGAACCTTACTCTAACAGTAAATATCGGGCAAAATCGTTATTGCCATTATTTTAAGATTTGTAAATATTTAAATTATTGAAAATACATGAAACCTAAAATTATATAATTCAGTACTTTAAATAACATTCCGTTTTCCCTATTACAGCAAAGTTTACCCCGATTTTGTTCAATACAGTGAATTCTCGTTATGAGTCAGTGCCAACCTTACGAGTCGTTGTCGCTGAGAAGTGTGCCACAACATTGTCGGGTATATACGTGTGAGACCAGAAGACCACTATTAATCCAATTACAACTTTCACCAACATATTCGTGACATTCTTCTGGTTAAAATGATACCAAACGCGATATAATTCGGATCACATTTACACTAATTTTCCGTTAATGTAATTATTATGGGTAATAACTTTCATCGTTTATTACACAAGTAAATATAATCGGAATTATATCATATTTGGTTTTATTTTGATCATAAGAATGCTACGAATGTGTTGATGAAAGTCCCATGCAAAGATAATGAAAAATAAAGAAGTTTTCTTATTGGAGTAGTAGTGGTGTCCTAGTCTCACACCGATGTACCCGACCCGTGTCATGTTCGCACTTTTCGGCGACGACGGCTCCCGAGCTTCACTGTCCTTTTGTATGGGCAACATTGTATCGGAGAAGAACATTTTCTCAGTTTTTTTGTCACTATCGGTTAGTAGTCATAGGCTTATGACTTATAGATGGATGTGACTCTTAGGTTTCCAGCGTGCCCTCTCACTTCAAATGCGACGCTCAGTGAGAACATCAAATTTCGTCTAAGAGTCAGTCGCCAGAACCGCGCAGCTGACTCGTAACGAGAATTCACTGTATTCACTTTTTACCTTGGCAGATTTGGCATGGATGTGAAGTGCTCGCCGCGGAATGTTCGTCCCTTAGTGCTAGTTCAGACACGGCGGAATCCGCGCGAATTCGACCGCGAAATTTGAACCGCGTGTATTCGACCGCGAAATTTGAACCGCGTGAATGTTGATAGTTCAGAAAGAGCTGGTGGCCGTGAGAATATGCAGGAGAGAGGTTAAAGCGATTCATGTGCTGACACACATCTTAAACGCGCGTAGTCCGTCAAACAACTAAACGCTCTTATAAGATCCATAGTAAACAGAATTGTTCGGAAATTTGAGGTGTAGAATATTACCAAATAGTCTTTTTTAATGGTGCATAATGTAGTATTCTTCAGCACGTTCAACATGTTCAGCTTAGTCAATATATTGTTCTTCTAAAAATTTTGGTAAATCGCTCTTTGAATAAAATTTATTACCTGATTTTTCAGGGACTGCAAAGGGAATTTAGGATAGATGACTGCACCTCATCCTTCTGAAAAATGTACAGTCTGTGGTACCTGTATATAACACAAATAAAAAAATTTGTAGCATAGTATAAACATTTGAAGTCTTTTTTAGTTGTCAAAGAGTCCCGACGAAGAATGCGAGAACTTACGCGCACAGCCGCATGGACGGCTGTAGACAATAGCGTGTGACATAGGACGAGATACGAAGTCATTCTTGCATGATTATATAGAAAAAACTATACTGAAAATATTCTATTGTGTAAAATTTCCATTTTGCAAAAAATAGAGAGAGAGAGAGAGGGAACTGTATTCGCTTACATAATGTGCTTGCAATTAATTTCCTACTGAATGTTTTGAAATTGTTTTTTCATAAAACTGATTATTTAGACATTTTAACACAGTATCAACATAGTTTTGAATCAATATAAAGCAGTGAATTTTTTATTTTTGTCCATGGTTTTCGATACTGTATGCCGTGGAGAACACCTTACGCTATTCCACGTGGAACCCTCCGCTCATTTGCGAGCTGTCCAGGACTTCGACGGTTTTCGCAGACTCAGATTCGTTGGTAACTATTAGAAGCTCGTTAAATACAGAAGTTCTTTGCATATAAAAAAGAACATAAGAGAAACCGTTTGACCCGTGTGGACTTCTTATTGCGCGCCGTGTGAGGACCTAGAAACCTGTGGACTCAGCAACCCAGAAATTTCTACTTTTTTCTATATAATCCTGAGCGATTTTAGGCGTTTATGACAGGTAAGGACGCCGCCATGTTCGTATGTAATGTACTCAGACATCGTTCAACTAGCGGAGTTAGATTCGTATTGAAGGAGTGAGAGGGGTAGCCCGTCTACGCTCGCAATTCTACATTATCAACATCACCCTTGCTTGTGGTGCCACCTACCGGCTCCGCTCGTTAGACGACACGCGACGCTGAGTACATACTGTTGCGCATGTTGCGGGTTTGTTAGCTTCGATAACAAGACGTATTGTAATGAACCGTTATCCTTTATTGACCGGAGGAGTCACGGACGACTCACTCTTGTCTTCGTCAGAGTTGTGCAGAATTACAATTGAATTACTCCAGGAATTATAATTACAAAGTAATTGAATTACATTGTAACTCAATCATATTGTAATTTATAATTCAGATCTCCATTCAATTAAATTACAATCTAATTCGTAATTCAATTGGAGTACAATTATAAAATACGTTGCAATTAAACTACAACAAGTACGAATTACGATGTAATTAAATTAAAATTAAAAATTGGAGAATAATAAAGTAACAGGTAATAAGAGGTTGAAAAATCTATGTAAAGGTTTCAAACAGAAGGAATTTATTATTTGTAAATTTATAATATCAGAACAGAAATAACTTTTGTGTTATAAAAGAAGTAGAAAAAGGAAACATGTCTTTACTTTACCTAGGTTACGATATATTTTAAAGGAAAAAATAACGACAATTATATTATCTAATGAGACTCATTAAACAAATATTAAAATGATATGTAAGTAAAATGAAATTCATTGTCTAATAACAAAAAACGCTTACAATCGTACAATTTTAAATACGCATCAATTTTTAACCAGTGAATTTCTAATATTAAAACTTGGATTTTTTATATTTTCTCGTCAATATGTACAAGTTTGACATAAACGGGACATGAAACGAACGTCCTATGAACGTACGGTGCTATCTGGGGAGAGCGAAAGCCTCGTACAGTTAAATGAAATGCAAACAAAATATATAATTGATTTTTGTTCAGAATATAAACACAAACTTCCTGATACATTATGGGTAAAAACAAAACATATTTTTCATATAATTGTACAAGAAACATAACAATATACTACAACCTGTGTTTTACCCACTCAAAAATGAGCGTGTAGCCTTAGACATAATTTTCTTTATTCTTTCATATAGTTTTTCGCCTTAGAAACATCACAATAATAGTATAAATATGAAGAATTAATGTCTGAACATTGCTGAGGTGCCTAATTTTTGCATTTACTGCACTGAATTCAATTCGCTTAAAAAGTTCCTCTGCAAGGGATGCATTTGGCATTTGATTAACA
>CM052142.1:1854305-2032813 GCA_028454255.1 Halictus ligatus | reverse complement strand
TCCGCTTTTCTTTAACCGAAAGTAAACATATACTTTTTTTTATAAAATCAAAAATTTCTATCTTGTTATGACTATCTTTTGGACTTTAACCATGGAGAATTTGAGATATTCTTTAGGAATAATCAGTTAAAGCATTTTCCTGTTCAACGGAAAAAAGCTTCACAAAAGAACAAGCTTCATTTCTGTTTTCCTTGTATCTCACAATAAATCTTTTTAGAGAATTTCTGCGGAAATTTAAAAATTGGAATTTGTCTGTACGAGTACTAATAACTTGTTGTTGTAACTAATGTTTTTTCTAATACTGATAACATTCATCTCATCTGGCGTATTCTCGTAACACAATACAACATCGAACTTTTTTTGTCTATTCGTCTGTTTTCACATAATGCGTTAACAACCCATTTCATTCGTACAGCGCCACAGTGTACCGAATCATGGACAAAAATCGAAAAAGTCACTGCTTCATATCGATTTAAAATTATGTTCACACTATGTCCAAATAAATCATTATTTGAAAAAAAAATTCAAAAAATTTAGTAGGAAATTAGTCACAAGAGAATCTGTAAGCAAATTTTAGGAAGATCAAATAGTACATAAGTTCATAGCGTAACTTGTTTACGTTATATTATGAACAAAAGACATTTGTAAGAAATAATCGTTTTAGAAAATGATGGCTAAGAATTGGCTAAGTATAATTTATCTTCAAAAATTGTGTAATACATATATACAGTATAATAATTAACCTGAAATGAAACCATTCAGTTTCATTGGTTTCCATAATCATTAGAAGAGGATAAAAAAAAGTTGTTCGAAGTAGTGCTGCGATTTTGATTACGTCGTATTAGTAAGATAGTATATTATCATATTATATAAGTTAGAATTGCTACAACTTACAAACATCGGAGTTATTTAACAAAATATGTAACAAGAACAGTTCAGCAAGCGAGTACGCGGTTATCCACTTGTAATTAATGTCCTAATAATTGATAATTATTGACAAGGAGATAACACCCCCCGGTCTCGCTGATTTTTTAATATATTGTCCAAGTAATCACTCCACATAATGCTGTAAATGTTTACTCGGCGGTAGTTGTTTATAAAAAGAGTTATTAAAAAAAAGTGAATCTACTTTTTATACAGGGTGCGGTATGAAATAGTCCCCACGATTTTTCAGTCCCTTCGGATGATCGGACAGAAAAATGTTTCTTACTAAAGTTAATCAGTACTTAACCAACAAGAAATTGCAATATTTTAATTAAAAAAAAATCGATTTTCAACAAAAAATCATGGTCGGTGTCATATCTTTTAATGGAAATGGGTATTTTTAACTTAATAATATTGTAGGCGACGTCGAACCGAATTCAACAACCTGCTATACAATGACTTTCAGATGACCTTGAAAGATAATATCGCCATGAATCAATTGTCAGAATATTTGAAATATTTCGACGTTACGTAATAGCAACGCCTCGCATTTAGAGATAAACAGCAAGGAAAAATATAATCAATTCAAAAACGAGAAGTAAATCTTACTATGATAAAAAGGCTAACCCACAAGAATTTAATCCTGGCGACCTAATATGTATTTATAATAAACAAGGAAAGGCCAATCTATCAAAGAAACTGTATCCAAACTTTAATGGACCATACAAGATAATAAGAACATTTTCTGATAAAACAGTAGAAATTGAAATAGGCACACGCAAGAATGATACCATACCAACTTATTGAAACATTTTGTTTCAGATGCGGACTCTTAACAATGTAAAGTCTAGGCCGGCGCGGCATACTATCACCACAAATTGTTACACCAAAAAATCTTATTCGAAGAACTAACGAAGTACGAAGGACGTTACGAATTACCACGTCAAATCAACTATACGAATGTTCATTTGTATTATAAAATTCTACAGTTACATGTTTTATTAACCGAGGCCATAGTTATTTTTGCCATCAAAATTCCTCTAGTTGACAAGAATTTATTTAATTTATACGAACTGATCCCTCTTCCGATGCAACACAACATTAGTAGCATCTTTTCCTATATTGAACCTCAACAACCCTTCTTGTTAGTATCCTATTCCAAAACTTATTCCACATTCATAGAAGACCTGTCAAGTTGTACTGAGTATCTGGATCAACATTTTATCTGTCATGGAGTCCACATCAACAAAAGGACCGATCAAATCACGTGTGAAACACAACTCTTGTTTCTACAACTCGCAAGAATACCGAAAGATTGTCGTACGAGAACCTTCCAGGCTGAAGTGGAAACCTGGAAATATATAACAAATAATCAATGGATATACATACTACACAACCCACTACTGTTACACTCCTGTGTGACAATCTCAACCACATGGAGGATAGAGTACTACACCAGACTGAAATACTTCAATTGGAACCGTCTGGTAAAGGATACACGGATCTCTTCATGTTGGAAACAACCAGCAGCTGAAGTCGGAACATATCACACTATGTACCAAAACTTGACATCACTATCGATGATTGCTGTCTCCTCAAACGAAGATTCGACAAGACGGTTCCAATCCAATTAACTCCGGTCAAATTAACGAACATAGACTTGACCGAATTAAGACATGCCAACAAAAAGCTAAACGACTTTGATAAAATAGTAACGGACCAATTGAATAAACCATTTATAGTGCAAGATACCAAATGGTACACTACTGGATTATCGGTTATCGGAGCGATAATATTCTTAATGGTCTGCATGAACTGTTGCCGTTGGATCGGTTGTTTAAATTTGTTGAAACGTGTATTTTGCTTCACAAAAAATCCGTGTAATGGCGATACCATTCCTCCGATGATAAAAAATTTTGTAAATTGCAATTTCCAATCCGATGTACACTCGGAACACAAACTTACCCGGAATTTGGTCTCTTATGATCGAAATCAGAAGAACCACAGGGAGACGGCCAATCAGCACGAACCCGAGGAAGAACCTCATCACGTAGGAGCACTACACCGTTGTAAATTGTATATAGTCATTTGCGTTAATTAATTTATATCCAATATATAAGCCACACATTTTTTCTTTTTTCTACTTCTCACTATTCTATCTTATACATATATTCTAGATCTTTCGAATAATTCCATATTTATACTTTACGTATTTCAAACTAGCTCGTTCACATATATCATTTTTACTCCTCTAGCTACTGTATAAAAGTATAAAAAAGTATAAAATCTTAGCAAGTAAGCACCTATGTATATCGATCTAATAATCCTTTACTTATGTACACTTTTAGTTCTAACAAATTCATTCAAATATTGTAATCATTTTATAATTATGTTACTCAATTGTATTTCATTATATATTCAGTTAGTATTATGTTTTATTATTAGTTCCGCGATTTAATTCTAAGATATTGTCAACACACCGCGTTTATACTATTGAAGACTCTTTTCCTCATCGTCTTCAATTTTAATGGGGGCAGGTATTGTATACCCGTTAAACCTAGGCCCTAGTTAAACACCAACGCATCATGATAATCATGCCATAGACACGTCAGTCAAAACCCTTGAATCATCAGGACCAAACAGACTCTTAGACTTTGTCTCTTCCACGTCATCCTTTCCACAACAAGCCTTTTCTAATCCATTCCACACTTTCCTCTTGTAGCGGCTAGCTGGGCGCCGGAAGAGAAATCTTCGGCGCACCAGCACCGAGAAAGATTTATGGTTTGCACAGCATAAGACGCTATTTGTGAGAAAACGTCTTTAACGATTTTGACCACTTAGCGGACAGATGTGTCCTTGTAGTTCCTAGTGACGAACTCAATAGCACAAGTGGACGCCATAAATTTTGGGTAGTCGAAGGGTCTCCAGCTTAGAGTGTCCCAGCGACGCGTGCCTGGTTCACCCGGGAAAGTTGGGCCCGTTGACGTAAGCCACCAGTCACGTACCGCACTTAGCACGGGGCCCGGAAGACACCCCGCTGCATCACCAAAATTAGATTTTTAACGAAACGCGCGCTCACCCTTCTCACGTACGAGGGGCGTGGAACGTGGGCGTGTTGCGCAAAATTCACTGATTGGTGGAAGTTCCTCGAAAGGACTTCCACCAATCAGTCGATATGCGTTTCCAAAATATAAGAAGGAAGACTACCGACGCGAGAGAGTTAGTAGAGACACAAACGAGTCACAGCCGAATCTCTAGTCTAGTTGCAGCCGAGTTATTGTACAAACGAGCCCAGTCGAGCCGAATCAGAGTAGAGACACATTCTGTCACTATCGCGTAAAACTCCAGTCGCACCGGGTTCTCGTCCAGTGGTAGATTTGCAATCGCGCCACCGATCTATCCCGAACGCGACACCTTTTACGAATAAACAGCTCAGTTACAAAAACCTAATTTGAACACTTATTCGAAGGCATCCGCCTCCGATAACTCCGATAAATAAGGATAAATCTAGAGCACTCACTACCAAGCAGGTCCTACTTTTGCGTTGTATTTATAATAATATCATATTCATATTGATTTCAATATAAATAAAAGAACCCACTTCGTTTCATATCTGTATCATAAACAGACACAAAGTTATTGAATTTTGTCCAAAAAAGAGGCATTTCGGTACACTGTGGCAGCGGTCCAAAGTAAGTTTAAAGTCCTGTGCATTGTAATTGTATTAACAACTACGTACTGCACATTTTGTCGATTTATTTCTGCATAGATTCAGTTAATTTTTAACTTAATTTTTAATATCTTTTTATTTCTACATTCATTAATTACATAGATAAATAAGAATAAAGGAATTGATTCGGGTCGTTTACCTTTCAGCAAAATATCAATCATATGCAAACAAGGTGGTATTTATCGTATACATAACTGTTTGAACTTTCTCGTGTCTGCCACTATATGTTTGTGCATAAGTTCCTGTGTTAGTACAATAACAAAGATATTAAAATGGGGAACCATAACTGTTATAACCAAAAAGAAAAAAGCCATGGAATAACAAGTATTTCATTTTCTAACCGAAATATTTTTTCTTGTTGTTAAATGTTATCGTTGCGAGAAATTCATTTCGATCGCTTATAACAGTTATCAATGAGAGAAACTTATTTCGATCGCTAATAACAGTTATCGATAGGAGAAGTTTACTTCAATTGCTCATAAAAGTTGTCGATGAGAGAAATTTATTTCAATCGTTCATAACAGTTAGCGATGAGAGAAATTTATTTCTATCGCTCATAACAGTTATCAATGAGAGAAGTTCATTTCAATCACTCATAACAGTTATTGATGAAGGAAATTTGTACTACTTATTATTAAATAGTACAACTTGCAAGTGGTAGACAATCAATTATTTAATAAACATTTTATTCATAAAATCAGTTGCTACAATCAAAATTTAATGTGACAAACAGGAATTTTTCCAAATTTTCTCCTGGCAAATTACACCGCAAATCATCTAACGTTAATTTCAGAGCAGGAGAGGTTCGTTCAACGTTAACCTGAGTTGCGCGCTAGTTTTGATAAATACGGGAATCTATATTTCTGATTTTCTTAGTGGAAAAATTTTGAAAAATTTTTCATATTTTGTGTTGTTCTTATGGTCTGTTCATTCGTCTTGTACGAAACCTCCTCAATGAATTTCACAGGCTTAAATTCGATCATCGATAACTGTTATGAGTGATCGCAATGAACGTCTCCCATTGATAACTATTATGAGTGATTGACATGAATTTCTTTCATTGATAAATGTTATGAGTGATCGAAATGGATTTCTCTCTTCGATAACTACTTCGACCAATCGAAACAGTTTTTCTTCGTCGATAATAGTTATCGAGGAGGATTCAAATTTTTGGACATTAATAACTGTTAACTGTAACCAAATTGTTCTTCGAATTTTTTTTTATATTTTGTGTAGATTATCTTAAATTTTAATAAGGATCAAGTTTTTATTAATGATTTTTATCGTAGAAGATTTTAGAATAACTGTTACTTTTGGCCCTTGATCAAAATGTCTTGAGCTACTTGCTTAATCCCTATAGAAAAATGGGTGAGCATGTCGAAGTGCTACCTCCTCCCCGATGTCAATGAGCTTTAGATGTGTTGTCAAGGTCATCATTCTGAAGGGAATTTCCCTGTAAAGTTTTTGGCGGTCGGCTTTAGTTTAAGAGGTAATTGCAAAAAACTTTATTTGTAAATGCATGGATTAGGTCTGGGTTAGGTCCCCAAACCTAACCCAAAACAGTTTGTATCATACTAAGCGTACGATGTTTGTGCCGCACGAAGCGGTGTCCGCTGTCAAGAACACCCGTCGACTTACAAGTAAAGTATTCTGCGAACATCTCCTAAACTAAAGCCAACCACCAAAAACTTTACTGGGAAATGTTGTTGAGAATCATGACCTTGACAACAAATTTCAAGGTCATTGAAATCGGAGAGAAGGCAGCACTTCGACGCGTTTATCAAAAATCGGTTATCGGAATACCGATATCACAAAAATTCTGAGAATATCGAATAACGTAGATATCAATAATTTGAATGTAACAAATCACTGAAAGAGTTAGCAAAAAACACACGTTAACATTTAGAAACAACTAAATGAAACCTGAAACATAACGCGAGATAAATATTTCCGGTTGCGAAATTTTAAAAACAAATGCAACAAGGCCATTCTGCTAGTTCGATCACGCCGTGGCGCGGCGACGTGATCACGTCAGGTGTAAATGATTGTAGCAGCTGGTCTACGTAAGCAGCGAATTCATCTGAATAACCGATGCAAGAAGGTGTGGTGCTCGGTCGACCAATCTGACCGGTTCAACCGTCCTCCATCCTCCAATCAAACACTATTTTCGCAATACTTTGTATTTGTTGCGTATTTTCCAGAAGCATGTGATATTATGCTCTACATCGTTTTCCATGACGCTGTCTCATATTGCATTGGAAATATTGATTATGTAAGAAAGAATTTGCAAACTGATTTTACGAACTTCTCATAATGTTGGAGCAGTTTATCGAAATTAATCGTTTTCCAATCACTATCGGAATCATTCCCAGTATACTTACTTAAAACATTCTCTTCTTTTTAACTACTGATCAAAAAATTCGTTAACAGAATTTACTGATTTACATCTACTGTTCACTTTTGAAACACCCGATTTTTTAAAGTCATACAATAAAACAATCGTTTTGCATGTAAATGTACGGGATCACTTAGAAGAACACAAAGCCTATAGTTGCATAATCGTATAAGAATATTATTTAACATCACAGAATATTTTTTATTTCAGGATAATCCATTTCAACTGTCTGGTGTATAGAGATGAATTCATCTGGAAATGTGTAAACAAATTTTGCACTACGAAAATAAATGTATCACTATTTAAATATAAAGTAACATATTTGTGTAATGCAATTTCAAAGTTTTTATATACAGGATAACGGTATGCACGATTTTTAAAGTACTTCCGACAATTTAATAAAAAGAATGTTCTCGACAAAAGCTAGTCAGTCTTGAATCCGTTACAAATTATAATATTTAACATTGTCAAAGAATGCTCTTCGTTAACAAAAAATCAAGATCATCTGGTCTTTTTAAATGACACAATTTATTTTTGGTTTCATAGTATTGTGGCCATGTGAAGAGTCCAACGACCTGTGATTCTAAATATAACCATAGGAAGACCTTGAATTCTGAAATCCAAATTTGATTAACAGGTACTTTAAAATGTCAAATTTAATTTATAGACGTTCAGTCGCATCTTTACCGATGATGTATGATCCGTAAAATTGCAATAACAAAAATGGCCAAAACTCATTTTATTTGAGACAAAATTCTAGAACACTTTAATAATTTTACATGGAACTACATAAACAGAGTTATTGCAGAAAAACAACTGTATATTATCTCGATGACAATAATGAGAAAATAAATTATATATAATTACAATAATTAATAATTATTTCTTCAATAATGGGAAAATAAATTTATATGTCTTTATGTAAAAAATAAAAAAAGATTCTGATTTGTTGATAGGTATTATTAATTTTATTGGTATTAGAATTCTATAAAAGACTAAATCTTTTGTTTCAAAGTTTGAAAATTATTCTGTGCAACGAAAAAATTCTCGTTGGCGTCAAAAATGTGTACCATGTTGTTTTTTTATATTAAAAACTTCAATTAGTTTTACGATTGATAGTAGTTTATAAACAAGAGTTATCAGACATTATTTCTGTAATACATCATCAGATAATGTATCTACAGTATTGGTGTCTGTCACCGACAAAATATTGTTTTTCAATCAGTCGTGCCCTTTCATTATTGGGATGTGATTCGATGCGTGATTTACGAGGGAAATTATTACGCAAAAATTTAGCTCCGACATTAATAAATTTATTAAATTGAATATAGACGAAAGTGTACTGGATTTTGTAGATAATTTAATTTTCTTGTATTTTACACATTTCTTACCGGATAAATTCATAAATATCCATAGTCTATTTATTAATTACGATAAATAGATTATAGATGAATTTACGAACTTGAAGCTATTTACCCTCGATTATCCGAAACCCAGGCTAAACAATATAAGTTCCTATTTGATCCGAATTTCTTTAACATAATGCAACATGCAATTCTGCGAAAACATTTGCAGTCTGCATATAAAACTGATTTTATGATAATCTATCATAAGATCTTATCGTATGTTCCGGATCGCAGTGAATTTTTAGAAGTAATACACTCGCCTGTAAAAAACCGAAATCACAATTATTCCTTTGATCGCATGAAAAACGATATAGAAAATAGCTCGAGGCTGTTTGTCTACATAAGCAGGGAATCCGTTCAAATTAATTATGAAAGAAGGTGTGGAATCTAGTCGACCAATCCGACCGGTTCATTCGTCCTCCAGCCTCCGGTGGAACATTTCGATTATTGGCGAACCTGAATCGATCTCGCCTCAGTAATGGAGTACCACTTGAACCAGAACCGTCGTCCTTTGATCTTACGATCATTTTTCGATACGGCGACAAAACTAATTATAATTTAAGTCAGCTCAACAATAGTTCGGCCTAAACTCGGAGTGGTATACATTGAATCACGTCAAGATTTGAAGGCGGGAATTTTGAACAAGAAATGAACAGCTCCGAACTCAAGATGACCGCTTCGATTTCTCGTCAACGGTGGAATGTCCGGGCGTCCGATATTGGCAGGAACACACACAATCCTATACGGTCCATTGTGGAGAACATCGTAATTGAACCAAATTCTACGAAATCCATGATCTCATTATCTATTGGTGAGATTTGTTTTGTTCACTTTGTTTTCATTTGGAAAGTTTCGTTTATTTGATGTACGAGAATTATTAGAGAACTGCACGCAAAATGCAACCAAAGAAATGCCAAAATCCTTCTGTTAAAACTTTCATATTGCATTAAATATACATTATTCTTTTTAATCAATCAAAGATTTTAGAGATTTACATTCAACAACTAGTATTCATACATATATGCATGAATATAAATAAAATGAATATGAATGAAATGTTTGAAAGGTTTACGGATATAAACAAAACAAAGACTTTAGAGATTTATATTGAACAACTAGTATTTATATACATATGTGTGTAAATATGTGAACTGGCATGTAATTATAAGAACACACCTATGATTTTTTCCTCGCATGTCAAAATAAAAACAAGAAACTTATGCTTGACTTATCTACAATATACAGGGTGAGTCTCGTAACGTGATGATCTCGAATAACTCGTAAGTTATTTGTTGTACGAAGAAATGTTTCGAACAGAAGTTGAATGGTTTTTTAGGGGACATATAATGCTGTAATCTGTTTTTTATTACTGTACTTTATTGTCCAGATATGAGTTTTTGAAATGCAATATCTAATACTTTCTCTCAAATTCGGATAAATTATGAAATTCTGCCTAAATAAGAATTATACAAAGTGGGATTTAAAATGAATAATCACTGAGATATTTTTAAAACAAGTCTTATTTCAAGCGGTGTTTAAACTGCTGTCCATTGCAGTCGATGCAATTACATAGTCGAATTATCAGTGAGCGAACAACTTCGTCCAGTGTTTCTGTACTTATTTCAGCACATGCACTAATAATACGTCGTCGCATATCTTCGGCCGTCGTTGGTGGCTCGCGATAAACTCAATTTTTTAATGTTCCCCGAAGGAAATAATCGAGAAGCCTTGAATCTGGCAAGTGAGGTAGCCAACCAATGTTACTGCCATGTCCGATTCCACGATTAGGAAATATTCTACTTAATACTTGCCCCGATTGCCGAGCATAATGTGCTGAGCAGCCGTCGTGTTGTTACCACATTATTTAATATATTAAACATGGTACATTTTCTACTAGGCCTGGCAGTGTTTCAGACAAGAATGTGGAGTATGTTTGAACTGTTAGTGATCTTTCAATGAAGTATGGTCCAATGATCTGGTGACCAATCATGCCGCACCAAACATTCACATTCCACCAGCGTTGGTGGTCAACTTCACGAATCCAATGTGGATTCTCTGTCGACACATAATGCATATTTTTTGTATTCACATCTCCACAATTTGTGTATGTGGCTTCGTCAGTCCATAAAACAGTCTGTACAAACGTCCCATTTGAATCTTGTATCTAGTGCAAGAACCACTCACAGAACTGTGCGCGTTTTTCAAAGCTTTGTCCATATAGCTCTTGATGTACTGATAGGTAATACGGATGGAAGTTCTCCGTATGAAGAGTACGCATAACACTTCTTTGACTAATGCCTATACCAGACGAAATCTGCCGTGTACTGATGTGCGGATTATGGGCAACAGTTGAGAAGGTAGAAATACGACATCCTTCATTATATACAATTTTCCGATAAATTTTACGTTTCTGTACGTTAAAATTTCCATGTTCTTTGAGTCTTTTATTAATACTAGGTTTACGGGACCCGTCAAATTGACGGGTTCTAACATTATTAATTTACGATTATTGAGATTGTGAAGATCTTGGATAGACAGATTCTTCTTATTTTTATAAAACAATGTAAAATACTCACTTTTAATGCTCCGTAAACCTAGTGTTAAGCCTTAACACTAGGTTTACGGGCCACTAAAAGCGACTATTTTACATTACTTTATAAAAATAACAAGAATATATCTATACAAACATTTAGCCATTTTTTAAGCAGTATGAACACAAAGACATAGATTTATTGAATAATTCCTCGTGGATACGTTTTTACAATCACAATAACCGTAAATTAAAAATATTAGAAACCGTCATTATGACGGGTTCCGTAAACCTAGTGTTAAAAAGGTAGAATGCGACAGCTGGTTTCGATCAGAATACTTAGCCTGATACAAGATCTTAGCTCTCATAGCATTTTCTTCACACGCACCATAAACAATTATCATATCGTATTTTCCACTGTTATTGAACATCGTAATAATAAATGTAGCACCTTCCCCAATACGACTTTAACTTTTACTAAGATACTAAATAGGCATTTCATGATGACGATTTCTAACTTCTAACCGGGAACATGTTTACAAACAGGGCCTGCCGTCGCAAACATTATCGTGTTAAGAATCACGTTGACGGAGCGTATTTTCTAATAGAAGATTATTCATTTGAAAATATGTCAGTAATTATTCATTTTAAGTCCCACTTTGTATAATTCTATTTTACGCAGAATTTCATAATTTATCCGAATTTGAGAAAAAATATTATACATTTAATTTAAAAAACTGAAGGTGACCCTCGTATCTCGATAAATAGGCAAAGGAATAAAAACAGATTAAGGCAATGTATGTCACCCAGAAAACCATGCAACTTTTGTTCGAAACATTTTTGCGTACAACAAATAACTTATTAGTTATTTGAGATCGTCGCGTTACGAGACTCGCTCTGCATCTTTAGTATAAAATGTTTAGAATAAATTAGTGCAATGTACTTACGAGGGAATATCGGGAACTGATTTATTTTGATTTTGGTGAAACTTTGCATAACTTTGCATTTGTGTCCGTTTTTCACTTTGAGGGAGGTATCGATCCTTTTATCCGTACCGCCCGTTCTATATACGTGCGTATAAGTCGAAAATAATCAAGGATATCAAAAAATGGTTGAAATCAAAGTTATACCGTCCCTTGAAATCTGCAAAGCTGCGTGTAAATTTTTTTGACAAAATCATTCTTTTTGGAGAATCGAATTCCCAACTTTTTTCTTGAAAAAAAATTTACACGCAGCTTTAGAGATTTCAAGAAACGGTATAATTTTGATTTCAACCATTTTTTTATATCTTTTGTTATTTACGACTTATAAGCACGTATATAGATTACGATTTTATGAAAAGTCGGTAAGTGATGTGATTCAACTTTTACGAAAAAAAACTGAAACTAATTTTTTTGTCTTCAACATCACTGCAAAGTCGTGACGTGTAGGTCGTTAAACTCATTTTGACGCCGCTTGCACAAAAAAAGTACATGTTAATACGCACAAAAATGCGATGACCTTGAAAAAAACCGTTAAAAAAACCTTCACTGAATTTTTTTATCTCTATCAGATGCAGACCCTAAAACCGTCGACGTAACATTTAGTCTTTATTTCTCACTTTCAGTAGTAGCGGAAATAATTTAGTTGCTCAAGTTAAAATGAACACTGTGTATATTAATAATACAAGAAACATTTGTCTCCATCCACGAATGTGCCCTATTGTGCCAATCATATTCCATTTAAAACTTTTTTCATCCCTTTTACAGTTCATAAAATAATTGATTATATTTCTTAATTCTAATCACGATATACGGGGTGAGGCACTAACTATTGCCATCTACAATAACTCCGGAAGTATAATAGTAGCAGAAAAGTTTTCAAAACAAAAGATGCATGGGACAACAGAGGCTGTAATATGGCGTTAATCCTTTTTTCCTAAGTGGAGCCGCTTCAGATACTAATCTCACAATTCTTATATTTATGTCCTGCAATATTGTCCAGAAGTGTTTATTTGTCATTGCCAGATTTTGTAAATACTCTGAAAGATGTCCTCAACGTTTCGCCCTTAGATGTCGTAGCATTGAATACATTTGTACAATAAATTGTTACAGCATGTGAATCGATAAGTGCCGAAGTGATAAGAAATACTACTCAATCTGTGATAAGAAGATTGCAGCATTGCATTGATACGAATGGCAATCACTTTGAACAACTTCTGTAAATGCAAGCTAATTTCGCAATTTTTGTCATGAATGACCTTTGCAGACCTTGAAAGACTTTAATGTTGCACCTTGTTGGATACGTCTTATTAGCCGCTATCAGAAAACAGCTACCAAAATGTAGCATTCTATTTTAAAAAACAAAGGTGACCTTCACATCTCTGAAGTGACGACACCCAAGGAAAAAAGATTAACGCCATATTACAGCTCTTGTTGTCCCTGTTTTGAAAATTTTTCTGCTACTATCATACTTTCGGAGTTATTGTAGGTGGCAATAGTTAGCGCCTCACCCTGTATATCATATGTATCCTTTAACATCAGCTGTCATTTCTCAGTTACTTCGGATTATCTGTCAAAAAACTGTTTTGGATAAACAACCCATGATCGAGAGATTCAATGTGTGTATACAGATTGTTCCACGCATTTGTTTCGGGTGATAACATCGTTATCAGTGCAGATACAGAAAAATGTCAAAGGAGAATCATAAATTGTTCGGAGAGTACTATATATGTAAGACAGTGTTTTTTTCTAGAAGTGCAATGGCGCATGCACAGTCAACAATTGCATGTATTTTTTAAATGAGGATGCACATCTTTTTACATTGCTGAATTTCTTTCGGCATTCTTCGTAAAAAGAATATTGGAGTACAATGATACAAAATGATTAGTTGTCGAAATATTTTTAGAAAACGTTTTTATTGAAAAGGACGCTCAAACGCTTCTCCCTTATACCCATTTTGGACAAGGCATTTCAATTGTTTTAATAACTGAGTTAAGGTGATCTCTGATTATTGTTATGTATTGCGGTATTATGCGTTTTTTTAGATTCTCTACAGAATTGATTGGATTTAAGTGAATCCTATCTTTTAAATAACTCCATAGAAAAAAGTCGAGGGGTCTTAAATCACCTGGCCGGAGTAGTGAAGATATGCATACTTATTTCTTGAATATTGTACGGCCACTCGTGAATTGTGGAAAAATTCCATTGGTGTGTGTTATGACAACATACAGCAACGTCGACAATTAGGAAATTGCCACGAAGTGGTTGAACATCTTCTTGAATGAAGACATTTATCAAAAACATATTGATAAGTAGTAAATTCTTTACCATTGTAACTCAATATTTTTTTACGCAAAATGACGAGAGAAACCCCACAATGTAGAAAAAATAAACATTTCCATTTACGAAAATGTTGAAGTTATGTGGGTTGTTACGTACGGAGAAGTTTCTCCGTGTTTATTTCGCGATTAGAATTTTTCTAATCTCTTTCCTGAGAACGAAAAATGTCTCAACCGACCCCTTTGATTATAGAAGGGATGACTATACTCGAGTTGGATGAAGCCGACACAAAGCATGATTCAGTAACAATACCGTATGATTCTCTGACAGGAAACATCCTGGTTAACGCTTCGTTTAACCCTATAAACAGAGACCCAGCTGCGAAACTTCAACTCATTGAAAACGACAAATAATAGGACGCGACACTAGATTAAAAACGGACACCTCTCATTTTTAGGGTATATAAACCTATTCCTTTCCATTCTCTTCGATGAGTAATTGTGCAGTCACGTGTAGAGTCACATCGAGTCACATCCGTAAGAGTCAGTTCTAGTGAGATAGGGCTAAAGTTCCCTTTCGTATCAATAGACCCTGATAGTCCAGTAATAGTTCTGCTTCAGTACCCAATAATTGCTTAGACCCCGCACTGCCACTGCGTCAACACAGAGCACCTTAGATAACAATACTCTTATTGTACACTCAATTCGACACTTGTAGCACACATTCAAGTCAGAACATATCTATGTTGTTTAGTAAATTGTGTAATCTATAAAACTGTCAGTCATTGTCCAATATTCTAATCTAGTAATTGATCGTTACCACACGATATAATCTTACCGCTCGGATTGTATCAATTAAATTAGACTAGTTACGAAGCCTACTAACGATCCTACCGAATCCCTGATTTCGCATCAGCTTCGTCCGCGACATACCATAGCCCAAACAGAGATTTCTCCAACCCAGTGGCTCCCCAATTTCGCATTGGGTTCGTCTAGGAAACCTATACCATCCTCTCCCCAATTTCGCATCAGGATGAATACTGATACCACACCTGCGCTGGTAATGGAGTTATCACTTAAATGTGTTGACCTTCCTGTATATGGTTAACTGCATGTATAAACTCAAAATTACCTTGTCTCTTCTGTATAAAACTATACGTATGTATACTACAATATATTTTTAACTTCATAGAATTGTAGGACACGTTAATATTAATTAAACGATCCAAATACTCTGACCTTGAACTTAGATACTCTAGTTTGATCAATAGACATGTATAAAGAAAATTTATATAAAAACCTTAATTTCTGGTGGATCTCTTGCGAACGCTAAAGGGAATGATTTTAAATTGTAATATGAAGAATGGTGGTATTAGGTTCTTTTCTGGATGGAGAGGAAAGGTATACTTGAAATCAACACCTAGTACACTAGATAATTATTTTATTATGTTCGTACCCAGTCAGTCAAATTCCGCCAATATTGCGCAGGGTGTGTGCACCACGACCGCGGTTAGTCTACCCATCTGTTTCCGCAATTCAGCGCCATATTGGCAACAGAGCCTGCTAGCAGCAGATTTTTATTAGATTTCTCCACTTTCAATTTCTACGATAGAAGGCGCGCATATGGAATTATATCTAAATATAAAGAGAACTAATTATATATGTAGATTTAAAGTGTTTAAAGATTTAAAGTAGATGTAAAGTTCTTAATGAAAAATAGTCGCTTTTAGTGCTCTTTAAACATTTAAATGTATAATTGTACACGCGCCCTCTTTCGTTGTAATTGAAATGACAGGAGTTACAGTTACTAAAATTGTCGCTAGATGGTGTAACAGATATGTGACGGTGTTAGGGGGCGCTGTACCAACCGTCCGCTGCAACTCTTCTGCCTGCATCGCTTAGCGGACTCTGAAGATTTTCTGCCATTGCCTGGTTTGGCTGGCTGAATAATTTCTGGGTCTGTCAACATCTGTACAGTTATCCCGTAACGCAGAATCATTTAAACACACAGAACATTTCAATAAATATTTAAAAGTAAATGCACATCGGAAACCCGTGCTGCATTTGAATTAAAGTTTCAAAACTATTTCATATACATTACTTTCCAACATAATCGTGTTTCATTATTTTGAAAATACATATTGGTGAATGTTTTGAGTATACATAAGTAAAATGTCTAATGCGGGCCTGGTTCCCGTTATTCGATTATTTCCAAATTTGGCGTAGATAATTGTTTCACCAAGTGTCACAATTTAGGCTGGTAAGATAAAAAAATGAAAGTTGAAAAATGAGGATCCTATTCTATATATAAAAGTCCGAAGAAACAACAATTCATCTTCTTTTAAGGCTTTGTTTTAGAAAAAATGAGCTTGAAAACCCGTTAGTCCTATCTTATTGCTATTATCTTATTTTTGTGATATTGAATATTATTCTCCTTTACACTGTACCTAATTTGAATACTTTCTTAAGTGAGGATAATCCAAAGTTTCAATACTTTTTAAAAACCGTTTTATTAATGTAACAAGTGTACAAAATTTTTGACTCTACACAAGTGCTTGTGAAACTAAATTATTTTACATTTCTTCTGGTAAATTATGAAAAAATGCCAAAAGAATGCTTGCTTTTAATTCTTCAACATCATTCAACATGTTATCATTGTTGGAGTACACTATAGACTTAAAAAACCGCCATATAAAAAGTCGATACAGCGAATCCAAGTTTTATGTCTGAAACCCGGGTCTTGTGGTCCTTTAAAAGTAAATGTGTTTAAAGTTGTGCGATTTCAAGTGTTTTTGGCAGGTAAGGGCGCCGCTATATTGGTATGTACTTACAATGAGTCGAGCCACGCGAAGGTTGGTCGGGGTTTGGTTCCTGTTGGGGCCGGGGGGGGGGGGGTGAAATCTACGTTATCGACATCACCACGTGCTGATGGTGCTACCTAGCGGCTTCGTTCCTGAGATGACATGACAAACATGGCGACACCATTACCTGTCAAAAATGCTTGAAATTAGCCAACTTTAAACACGCATAACTTTTGAACCAGTGAATTGTTAATGATGAAACTTGGATAATTGGCATTTTCTCGTTAAAATCTGCAGGATTATATAAGAAAAGTACAAAATTTCTGGTCCCCTACGGAAAAGTTTAACCGGTATTTGTAATAAGGTGTTAGGAGAGATACTACTCAAGAAAGAATATTAAAGCATTTATTAATAATAGTAAATGTGTGCTATTAAAACCTACGACCTTATTAAGGTGAAGTATGTAAAGCGAAAGTATAATAGAAATTGAAATGTGAAGAAGCTATAAGTTGAAGTTCGAAAAGTAATAAAGAACACAGCGACGAGTGCGAGATACGGAACAAATGAGTTTGACACGTTCCGGATGGGGCCGTATTTTGGCAGTTGTATTTGTACTATCGGTGGTACATTCCGTTGTGAATATGTTAACCCCTTGAACTCGGAGTCATCGATTCTCGACTCATAATGTACCCCTAAAGGGGACGTCCGAGTGCAAAGGTTTAAAAGGGAGTGGACAAATGAGAGGATGGGGCAGATAGTAGTTATTTACAGAAGAAATGAAGAGGCAGACACAGCCGATGGCAGGAAAAAGCCCGATACCTGGAGGCCACAAACAATGACTGTCAGCTGGCGAAAGAAGGAAATGTTAAGTTAGGAAAAACATAGAAAGAAGACTGTGAAGGAAGACGCGTTAAGAGAATGAAAAGAACAAAGAGGAAATGCGAAAACAGAGACAAGACGAAGAAAAACAGGCCAACGAATATAAAAGAACAGGACAGAATCAGGCTGATAGCTAGATGTCTTTTGAATAAAAGAGAACATAGAAAACAAGAAGAAATTGGAAGAATTGAAAAGAATAGCAAAAAGAAACTAAGAAATAGTGGAAGAATAAAGAGGACGTCGAAGAAGATGGTAGAAGAGGGCTGACGAAAAAATCTTTGACGATGGTGGGGGAAGAAGAAGTAAAGGTATGGATGTAATAAGGAAAATTAGGGTAGTAGGGAGTACATGAATGCGGAAATAAGGAAGAAGATGAAGACCAAGCATGGAAAAAGCAAGAAAAGAAAGAGGGTGTGAAGAAAAGATCCGCAGAAAGAACAAAACAGAGAAGAAATTATGAAAAGAACACTTAACGAAACTTCTGGATAGATTGAAGAACAACATAATGGCGGCAAGTAGACGAAGAGGAAACGATAGAGTGATGGAGCTACGCAAATACTTTGAAGAGAATGGAGTGGGCCACAAAACAGAAGGCTGAGGTTCCTATCGTGAGAAGAGAGAATGTAAAACGGCGAAGGAGAACCATCCCTTTATAAGAACTGTACATTGAAACTGAAGATACAAGATAAAAAGGCAACGAAGACAAAGGAATGCCTTTGCCTGGTTTCAAACCAAATTGGGTTCAAAAAGGGAGTAAGTATGAACAGCTTATCTATGTGTGAAAGTTCTTGACAAGGGAGTAGGTGGAGAAGTGAAAATATTGCTCGTGAATATGATGGCGGGCATCCGATTTACCCCAAAAGTGGCTAAAATTCCGAAAATCGGCCAAGTCGGATTGAGCTCAAATTTTGACAATAGCCTCATTTTGCATCAAAAACATGTTTCCCAAACGGATTTCTGGCGACTCGAAAAAATGTTGTTATCATTTTATTGTCATTTTCTACCATACCAACATAGCTTATCGGCATTTCCGCAACAACTTCAACATATTTTTGTTTCAAACCAATCAATGTGATCGCTCTTCTTTTATTGTCTGGACACATTTCCAAGTGATATCTATCGTTACCCACAACCATTTTTTTTTTATCGTGAGGAAATGCTTTCCGCATACCCCGGCTCCCTGGGGGAAGCCGGGGTTATGTGGGACTACCCCTAAGGGCTACCCACTAAAACCTCACGCCCACCTAAGCTACAGGGGAGGTGCCTGGATCACGCGAGTACTCAACAGGGCACATTGCCTACGCTACAATACCCCGGGGGGAGGGACCCGCCCGGTGTCAACATCCCTGGAGCCTTCAGATTGGGCTTCCCGAGCCCCAGCTCGCGGTCCACCCACAGATTCCGGAGTCTTCGTGCCCCGCTCGAAGCCGGTGTCCCGAAGGAACCAGCCCCGGCCGAGGTAAGAAGATGCCGCCACCGGGTCGTCGGAGGCGCGATCCGGCACGCCCCGACCCTTCATGCCCCAACCTCCCACGAATCCCCCTCCCCACTTGGGGAGGGTCGGACCGGCACACCCCCCCCCCACCACACCACACCGGGAAATTAACCCGGGGGGTGCCGTCCCTACACGGTGGGAGCCACGCTACCCCCCGGGCGCCCGGGTCAGCTCACACCCCGGGCCCCCAAGTCCACCGCCCCCATTGGTGGGGACACATCAGGGCGCGGGGAGTCTAATAGTTTTAATAGTTTTTCTAGTCGCCAAAAATCATTTCGGAAAACATGCTTTTAATGCGAAATGAGGTTATACGCAAAATTTGAGCTCAGTCCGATTTGATCAATTTTCGGAACTTGAGCCGGAAACGTTTTTAGCAAGCGATTAGGAGAACAAGGAAAGAGAAGCGAGTGAAGAGTTACTATAGAGGGCGAAAAAGTTATATGACCAAATGAGGAGTATGGAAGAGTAGAGATAAAGTATGAAAGGGATAGACACATTCTCGACTGTTGCGAGGAAAAGACTTTATTGCACGGAAGTGGAGAGGAAATTACACTTTTCTTGTGATTATCAATAGTGTAATAGTGATACATTTTACGATATATAAGGTATAAGAGTTCTCTTCTTTAAGCGTGGGGATCGGTAACTCTCGGGTTGCTTCGGCATCTCTCTCATGCGTGCACACAGAGATTACTTTCTTTACATCGACTATATGCTGTCGATATGGTAGTTAACAGATAAAAATAAAGAAGATGAGATACACAGAGAGAGAATATTGAAAGGAAGGAAGATAATGATGATGCGCAAGATCAGATGAAACAAAGCATCGATATAAAGGATCCTTGAAAGTAAACACCCTTTCGTTAAAATTATCTGTACCACAAAGAGAGTAACTAAGAGTCAAAGCAGTACAAGAGCCTTGAAAATTTGAAGAAAAACTCGGTAAAGGAAGAACAAACGAACTAATAAGATTGTGCTGACAGGAGATGAAGAAGAGAAGGACAAATAAGAAGAACACGAAGTTGAAGGTAAGTGGGCAAGAAGATAAGATTCATTAAACAGGGAGGGAAGACAAAAAAGAAGTAAACCAAAGGTACTTATGGATGATCTACAGTTAAAAAGTTACAAGAAAGTGACGGTGGATAAAACACGCAAGTACACGAAGAAGGAGCAGACTGAACACAGATGGAAAAGAATAATGAAGTTCTATCTAGAAACCAAGATGAAAGAAGCTGACAAGTGGTATCTGCAAGATGTAAAGATGAAGTATGTGTTGCGAAATAAAATTATTACTGAAAGGAGCATGTAAACAAGAACAATATAACATTTCACAAGGATCACGAAAATGTAAATTGGAGAAGCTACAAAAATTGGTCTGATGATGAGAAACGAAGGCGGAAAACGAAAGAAGAAAAGTGAGGAGAAGAGAATGACAAAACCATGTATTTAAAATGAGTTATCTTTATTATATAATTATTTCGGTACAGCCGAATAACGACGAGAACCGGTTAAAAAGTTAGTTATAAGCGAACAAGCGACTTCTTGCGTTCAATCAATCTGATTCATATTTTGTATCGCTTGATTTCATTTTGTTGATAAATTATTTTGTTTTTTGTTAATATAATGTCAGTAAATGAATAAGTATGCAATTTCATTCATACGCTCATGAATATCTCTTACACCTATTTATGTTTCAGGCGATCCTACAATATTTGGCAACTTAAAACCACCAAGGGAAGTGATTGCAGCCGTTCAAGAGAGTCTTGTTTCTGAATTGTATAACGGATATGCTCCCAGTACAGGTATTGATAAGTAAATTATTGATTATCAATAAAGCTATCATTAAACTACAATTTCAAATTTGGTAACATCATAACATTTATAGATAGGGTACTTTCATTTTTTTTAGAATGTGCATACTCTCCAGACAAACCATAACATACATGTGCTACTTTCAATGTCTGCTAATATAATTTAGATAGGATAAAAGTATATTATATAGTATATTAATAGTATATCAATAGTATATTAATTCTTGGGTTCACACTCTTTTGTTTTCCAGCGTTAGAACTAAAATCATAATATTCTAAATATTGTTGCGACGGGGTATCGCTCGACGATTATCTAGTCGCACAATTAAAGATAATATTTATATGTAACATATGGGACAAAGGTTCGGGAACTGTCATATACGGGCCCCGCAATAAATGGTTGGTAGTAGTGTTGCCAGATTAAGACTTGTCTCCCACTCTACCTCACCCCTTCCGCCATTCCCCATTATCCGGCGGTGAGCATCTCCACGCTGGACGTGTACGCGCACTCAAATCGCGTTGCGTCTTCTTTTTCACCGTGAGGGAAATGCATTATGCCTCTCCCGGACCTCTGGAAGAGGAACGGGGGTATGTGGGACTCCTCGGCAGTGTGTGCAGTGCCGGGTACACCCACTAAACCCCACGGTGGTCAACTACGACTCCATCCCTGGGGGAAAGGAGCTCCCTCATGTAATCATACTCTAGTAGAACCCCGTGCGGGCTACCCACACAGAGTCCCCCCACCCGAGAGCCGCTCGACTGGGCCCCAAACCACGTTGCGTCTGCGTCTGCGTCGTGACTAACTTGGTAATGACAGAGAGGGGGTAACTGTATTCCGCTCAATTTCCCCTGTCTGGCGGCACTGCTTGGCTGTGGTATGTTCAAATACGACAGAGAGCTTTACCTGTACTTTGACGTTTCTATGATGATATCCGCAAGATTCCCAACACTTCTTGATACTAGCTATTAAATTTATTTTAAACTGTGGACTGATCGTCACATGCTTCGCGGGAGCGCGAATTTATGTTGGGCCTCTGCTCTTGAAGAAACTTACATTGCAGTACTGTAGCGCAAGCGTGTCCAACTCGCGGCACGCGAGCCACATTTGGCCCGTTCTGTCACTTCTTCATTCCGCTCAGGTAGGAAGTGACGTTCTTCCACTATTTGACACGGCCCTACCGCCAGAAGTGCATTTAATGAAATGCACTTCCATCTAATTTCTATCTAATTCAGACTATAATCTGATCTATCTTAAGTAGTGGGGGAACGGACTGATCGATGGTGGGGACTGTGTGGCTCGCGACGAAGAAGAAGTTCGACAGACCTGCTGTAGCGTATGAAAAAAGAAGAAACACCTATCACGAGGCCTATGTCATCAGTCCACGGAGTGACCCACCTTCACTGATTTAGCATGCCTAATGAACCACGCAGTAACAAAAATGTGTTCCGCGATATCCCGTGATACTATGCTCTCGTGTAGTCGTCGCAGGAAAGACGGGAGAATTTATTATACAGTATTGAATTCTACAGACGTTTCTACTAAAGAATCCATTCACGAAAAGCATTTGGTTCCGTCAGTATATGAGCAGGTCAAGAAAATATTCATTGACAGCTTGTGTGCGACGCGCCACGCAAGAAAGACAGTCATTGTATTACAGTCATTTTTCGACTGGCCAGGGCCGTGGCTATGCGTTGTCGATATTTGTGCCATTCAAATATGTCCTTGAAAGCTTTGCTTCATTTTTCTTTTGTCCTTTTAGGTGCCAATCATTGCACAAAATGATAAAAATACGAGATATATTCAGAATTCATTTTTGAAATGCTTAATATAGAAAACTGAAAACAAAAGAAAAACGTACCTATGCTAAAGTTCCAAAAATCGCTCAAATCTGATTGAACTGAAATTTTGTAATGACTCACTACAGCGAATTCTGCACTTTTTAATGGATGGAACACGGGTTTTAGTACGGAGCCCCTCCCCTTGCACCTGCCCCGCCCCAAAACCTAACCCAGACCTAACAAAAATTCGTCGGTAAGGTAGAAAATAATAGTAATAAGATAACAAATTCTTTTTGAATCGCCAAAAATTCTTTTGGGAAACATGTTTGTAATGCCAAATGAGGCTATGTGCAAAATTTGAGCTCAATTCGATTTGACGGATTTTCGTAATTTCAGCCCTTACCTATTTTTAATATAAACAAATTTAAAAATCTTTCAGCCTTGCTTGAGGCTTATGCGTGGTATCCCGATTTTCACTTTTATTTTTACAAAAACCAAAATTTTTCGAGAATGTTACGTGATATAGCAATTCTGCTTTCGGATTTGGTTTTAGAGTAACAAACTCTATAAGGATCACCCAACAGTAGCAGCCGAACAAATTTGGTGTTGTGTTATTTTTCGGTTTTATTGATTTTACACACTTTTAATACGTTTGATTATTTGAAGAACTCAGGACAACAAATGGTCAGCTCGATTTAGACATAACTGCCCACTTAGATTTTCTAATCGTTTGGAGCAACAAATAGCCAGAGCAACTGTAAACATTCGCTTCAGAATTTGTGCGTTATTCGAGATTCGCGCCAAGTAAAAATAGTCGTACGAGTACAGCACAGAATGTGTTAATAACAGCGCCAAAGTAAGAAAAAGAAAACGAAATCCAGAGAGAAACAAAGCAAATTTAGAAGGACAAAGTTATATTACTGTGCGTAATAAAGAAAAACCAGCAAGGCAACTTTAAATTTACAAATGAAGAGAAACTGAAGATATTTAAATATATTATTTTTATAATTTCTTTCTATAATTACTATATTACATTTCGCAATAAAATGTACTCAATAGTATTACTACTAAAACTGAAACGTGGCCGTAAAGATGATAGTAATAAATATAACTTCTTGTAAAAACATTTCTAGTTGTGAAATTATGTTAAATAGAATATAAAATTGAGTTCAATAAAATAAATATATCGTCGATTGTTTTCTAATGTTTTTAGTCAATAAATCAAAATTTCAAATAGTTAACCGTTTGTTGCTCTGAACTTATCTATAGGAATAACAATAAATTTTGGGGAGAATTTCATCTCGTTCGGGGCAACAAACAGTCACAAACGCTTCATGATATGAGCGTTTGTTGCATCGAACTATCGAAAAAATTTGTTCTTTTACAGTCACGTTGAAATCGATTTAACCGATTGATGTCCTGAGCACTTAATTTGTAATCACTTGACCAAATACAAGAAACGTGTAAAACTGGTGTGTGAAGTTCTTAATTTGTTTCATTGTTGTTACTTCTAAATAAAGAATATTTAAAGAAAATTTGAATGTGATAAAAAGTTAAACAACGTGAAATTAATTTTCAGGATAAAAGTAACATCAACGATACACAAATGATAATATAAAAATTTAACATGAACCTATTATGGTATATTTCCTAATATTTTAGATTAAGATCCTTTTTAAATATAAATAACTTCCTGTATCAATAAAACTGTAATATTGATGCGACGCATTTTTAAATAATTTATCGTACAATAGTATATTACTAACTAACTAATAGTCTTCTTGAATTGTTTCAAATTGTAGGTTATCAGAGCGCTAAAGAAGCCGTTGCCGAATACAGTTCCAATGAATTCGTGAAAGTGAAGCCCGAGGTGAGTGGAAAGTCATGGAACATATAATGATATATAATATTTCTGTATTTATTTTATACTATTTAATAATACCCTACATCGGATAAGGACAGGAATTCAATAAATAAATTAAAATTGTGATTATGCCGTTTTAGGGAAATGCAACAATTTTATGAAGAATATAAACACAAATCCATCGAGTTTGTCAAATTAATTAACACTAGATTGCCGGAGCGAGTCAATTTTGACTTATTTACGATTTTATTGCTATATGATGCAGAAAAACTTAAATAACTCTTTTTAAAACATTTGTTGGTTTTTAATAGAATTATGAAGGTAGGTATCTGATTACCCTCATTATCACACAATACCACCAATCTGTCAGAGGGAATCACTAACTAATCAAATACCTCCTTTTACGATTACATTTCAATTCATTTGATTCGTTTAGATGTTATACAATCTATGTTACTTTAGTGAATTTAGACAGCTTTTGTTACGTCTACAAAATTTGATTACATTATTCAACACTACTTTTGTGTTGTCATAACGATTTTTATTCAAACAATAAAGATTTTGAAATTCAATTTTAATGAAAAGTCAAATTTTCAATTTCAAGAATTTTTTGTTTTCACTATGAAAGCTTTACAATTTTTGTAAAAATGAAATTCTCTTTACAGTATTCTCCACTATCTACTACTCTATTTTCCCGTTAATATCTACAAAAACAGTATATATACATATTACATAACATTATCCTTTCTATCAAACAATTATTATAAGCAATCTATATACTATAGACAGAATAAAAACCATCGTCGATTATACTAACTCGATTACATTGTTCAACAAATCTAAACTTTTCTACGAATTTGTAATTGTATGGAAAATATTTCTAATAGATTTTTCATAAACTGAAATCGAATTTCTACATTTTATTTAACTTTTATATGTACTTTCATAGAAAATCAACTTTGACAACAAAAAAAAAAGAGTAAACTTTAAACTTTATAGAAGTCTTGTACCAACTGCAATAATAATTATTATTTAGTTCCATTGATTGATTCCGAATGAAGGTGATATAGTTTATTATTACATTATGAGTACATAAACATGATTAAACAATACCTTGAACAAAAGAAAAAGATGCCTAAAATTGAGTAATTTTTACGAATATTTTTAATAAAAATTACAAATTACATTTCATTTTCAAAATATGTACAAATGAAATAGTTATTTATATGAGACCCCATCGTTTCTCAACCTCTGAATATAATAGCAATGCAAATAGAACTAGGATTGTAGATTTTCATTATAAACTATTTAATAGTAAAATAGTGGATTAGAGTGTAATGTCTCCGAACATACAGTATACAGTACTATTATCCTACGAGACAAGAAGAACCTGTCAAACATTAAATACCTCTACCATGTGACGTCATAACATTAGCGGCTAACCGACTGTATAATGAACTATGTTGAGTGTACAGTTTGTATAGTTGATGAATGTTATAAACGTGTGGAGACGAAGATCAGTTTAAGCACATAAATCCCATATTTCACGGAAAGTTAAATCTTGCACATAATACCTCTACGAGTGTGACAGGGCAAAGCTCCATAAACGTGCCCTCAGAAAATTACGACGTCGCAATTTTAGTCAAGTCCCAAAATACTTTTTACGTGCATAATACAGGGTGGACCACGAAGTATGATCAGCTTAGATTATTCTGCTGTTAGCGGTTCAATCGGAAATTTTTTTAACTAAAATGACATGGTTCAGAGAGGGGGAGAGAGAGAGAGAGAGAGAGAGAGAAAGAAAGAGAGAGAGAGCTTTAAAAGCCAAGACTTCGTAATTCACGATAAGGTAGAATGACTACGTTACCCACAAAATTGGGCGAAAGATGGTTTACGTGCCTCAACTTTTCGTCCTCATAAGAGAATATTTCTCGGTGGTAAAGGGCTCATTCAAAATGAAAGGGGTCATATCAACGCCGAAAGATATGCGACAGAAAGTCATAGAAAGAACCGAGCATTCATTTCTTAACCGTCTACGCGTCTGCATTGCTGATAGTGTGAAACATTTTGTGCATCGATTCAATTAAGGTAACTGATATTGTTTCAACATTTCATTGGTTTAAATGAAGAAGAAATACGGTGCTTGATGAATTCGTCTCAGTATTTCCTAAAAGCTGGGTGTAAAAAAATGATAAGTTTATCTATAAAAATTTGAATGTGACCTTGATAACTCTGAAAGAAAAGGGTTCACAACAAATTTGGTACAATTATCTTAAAGCTTTCCTTGAACCATGTCATTTCAGATAAAAAATTTTCGATCTAATGCTAACAGCAGAATAATATAAGCTGATCACGCTTCGTGGTCCATCCTGTACAATTGTAAGAACAAAATTTAATTTTGTGTGTGAAAGTGATGCAGTTAGTAACTTTTCAAAAATAATAAGCCGATATTTTTGATAAGTTGCACAGTAATGTTAACATTTGTGATTCACAAACGTCAGAAATGTATAGAAAATATTGTATACAATTCATTACATAGAAAAAGAACGTATCAGTATATTGTATACAATCGTCGATACTGAATACATACACCTTTAAGGAGGTGTGTCACTCTCACATTGTTTTAAACTTTAAACAATACATAAAATCCTTTAAAAGTGTGTACATCAACATCTGTGATTCAATGAAAGCAAGACGGTCAATTATATTACATGGTGGTACATATGTAGATATGAATGAAGTGCCGGATTTTTTAAATGGAAAATGAAAACCTTACATGCATCGTGTAATAAAAGATATGTACAGTGAATCCGCGATATACGTCACCGAGATTTCTGAGTTAGCCGTCCCGGAATTATCCCCACTACCGCGGGGTATACCTCGTGAGGACCAAGAAGCTCAAGAGCCGCCACCGAGGAGTGTAAACATAGAATTTCGTCAGCAGCATTTCCTCGCTGTGACTTTGACATATAACGTCTAAGACCGACTAATGAGGACGTGTTTACAGTCCTCGGCGAACGGTAACTGACGGCGAGTATCGCTGTCCTTTTCTACGTTCAGCAATGCATCAGAGAATAGTGGCTTCCAAACTTAAAGGACGACAAGACCCGTGCTGCTGACATATAACGCGGATTCACTATATCTCACAATTCTCACGTACTTTCACGTTTGTTCGGTATTGGAATAAAAGGGAGCATTCAAACGAACGTGTTCCGACCGTTGATTATCGTTTCAAAATTGTTTCCGCGTAACGAACGCGCGATCGAGCGGCTGTTGTCTCGCTCGCGTAAACAGCCGTGTCACCGGCGACAAACACCTCCGTTTGAATCTCACCTCGCGAGCAAAGGTGAACCGAATTCACCTAACAGGACAATAAGATCAACCGTTCTTCCGACGTTTCGTGCGTTACCGTGCGCGAACGAACAGACAGAATACGTTCTGACTTCGCAGCGCTCGCTTGCATTAAAACTTCGCTCAAGACTTCGTCACCTATTTCTAATTATTCATTTTCTTGCGGCATCGTCGCTTTTTATCTCGATCTAGTTTGTATCTCGATTTACGTTACATTTCTGTGTTTGTGCCAACGGTGTGGCCTAGTCGTGTCGAAAACCATTAACGTGGCTTTAAACAACCTTCGCGTTTCGCACATATCACCTGCACTCTCCACCACTTTCCTCAGCGCTCAATTCTGACTGGTCCCGGCCTCAGGCACTCGAACAATCGTTCAAGCCGAAACAACGTTGTTTACCCTCTTGTTCTCTGTAACGGACTGAGTCGCATTCCCAACTCTCGCGATCACCTTAATCAGTAACTGAATGTATGTCATTTGTATTGTGACTTTTAGAATGTCTTCTAATAGTCGAAACAAACATACCAACGATTACGTGATCACCTAATTCCATCTCAATATTCTGGCCCTCTATTTGTATTTTTTATCGCACACTCTCTTGCTGTGTATTTCTTCCACTTTAGTAAGACATCGTAACGAATCGACTTGCTCCGCTGGAAGTTTCTCATCTGGTACTCGTTGAATTGCATGTAAGCCCTCTCTCGTGGACCTGCATACCCTGGCCAGGTGGCCTATTTTTTGCGTTTATTACACTCCGTGTTGCTGTGCGGCCACAGCTTTAATATTCAAGCACAATGTAGCACAAACTTAGCACAACTCAGCACAACTATCGAAATTATTTAATTCTTTTTGATTATCTTTTTATATCTTTTTGTATCTTTGAGATTTGCAATGCAAAAAGTTGTCCCGTTATTTCATGAATCAACTTTTCATCTGCCTCTTTATGAAAGCGGAAACGACTCGGATTTTCCTAAACAACGCATATTTGGTTTCTAGCATTTCTTGCTTTAAGGGCTCGATGTAGCCACATGACTTTTTCAGAGTCAGCAGGTCAGTAACTGCTGTATAATTTCCGTTCACAGCCTTCAGCCACTGACTTTAGATGCGTCTTGGTCTTGATCCGACAAGTCTTAAGTCTGTTACTAAACTTGTCACATTTTTTGCTCTGTAATATCGATATTATGAATTCTGAAGCCAGAAAGGTGCTTCAAGCTTTTGGCTTTATTTCGCAGAGAATCAAGACAAAATATAGCTCAATTTGTAGCTGGAGATATCTTCTAGCGCGCGCTGCTCTCGATTTCATCCAGAAAACTCATCCAATGGCATAAAAATGCTTGGATTCCACGGCATGCACATTGTCAATTTTTGGCCTACTTCTACCGCTTATATTACCAAATATCTGCATAGTCTCGTCAGCTCATGACCAGCGCGCGCTAGATTAAACCGTCCTCTTTCGAATGAGCCCTTTGCCAGCGAAAAATATTCTCATATAAGGACGAAAACTTGAGGCACGTAAACCATCTTTCGCCTAATTTTGTCGGTAACGTAGTCACTCTACCTTATCGCGGGCGCTTAAGTCGAAGTGGAATAAAAAGTGATATTAAGACACCTAAATGCACTATAAGTCCCTTATTTTTCTGCTTGCAACGATTGAAATTGCCACAGTCATCGTAGCTCCATTTAAACATAGCAATAAGCTCGGTTAACCCGTTGTCAATAATAAAATGAGCTACACTAAAATTTTCACACATGGACACTGGATTTAGTGTTATGTCAATCAGTGCTTGAAGTTGAACTTCAGCCATAAACTCGACGACTAGTACCTCTGATGATGTTGGATAACCAGGAAAACACCGTTTCTTGCCTTTCAAAATTTCTTGATACGATGGATAAAGCTCCACACCTTCCTCTCTCGAACCCTTTCGTAATTGCATGTACTGGTCCGTAGCGAGCTTTAATGAGGTCATTACACCCAGTGTTTCATCAGGCGTGTTAACTCCGGATATGCAGGTTTTCTTTTTATGATAGTTGTTTTTCTAGGCAATACTACTATTATTTTTATTACGAATACTGCGTCTCTTTTTCCCGCTCTTCGTAGTTCTAAATCGAATGCGAAACAAACATTTTGAAGAGAGAGAGAGACCTTTCTTCTATTTTTCCTCATTTGATTTTCGACTGGCTTACAAAGAATTTTTTCACTGGACCTCCCATCGAAGACGCCGAAGTGATGAAAGAAGGAAAATTAATATTCATAATTTTTATATTACCATGTAATCACCCTCAATGTTCAGTGAATAATCGGGAAAATATCCGATCACATTACAGCCATTTTTTTCTTCACTTGATTAAAGATGTCTTAACTGATCGCGTTTCTTCTTTTGAGCACTCATATCGGATATTATTTTCCTTCTGAAATCAAAAATTTAGCACTTCTTTTTATACGAACCTGCAGATTTTGACGAGAAAACTCTAAAACTGCAAGTTTTAAAGCCGGAAATTCACTTGCTTAAAAATTATACGCGTGTAAATTTGAGCGATTTCAAGCGTTTTGATAGGAAAGGGCGTCGCCATATTGATTTGTACGCTTTACACAATATAATAGGAAACGTCTAATTTTGAAAGCTTTAAAACTTCAAACAACATGTGTGAAAATTTTTATTTCTGAAAATAAATTTAATATTTGCTTTTTCCATTTCGCATTTTTCATCTTATTTCTGTTTTCCGTTTACATCTTCACTTTTATTTCTGGATAAAACAAAATACAACTTGCATATCCAAACAAATTTTGTTTATACTACACGATCGCACAAAACATTGTGCAAAAGAAAACATCTCGACCTCGTTTCATTCTCAAAGAATTAATACCAAACAGATTCCTCTTTACTTTTTAGTAATTTCACTGTCTAGTCAAGTGTCTGAGAGTACTTGATCTAAAGAACTATACCGTCGAAACAGTTCGGCTAACGTTTAACGCAAGTAAATACGTTGACGATTACGGTTTCAATTTTACAGATGCTTCGGGTAGAATTGGTTCGGTGTGTAACCAGGTGCATGTAGGAAATCGTTCATTTGCAGAGACACTGTGTCTCCTGTATGCACTTGTTCCCTGTTTGTGTGTGCGCGCGCGAATGAACACACTCTATGCATGCACTATGACGATATCTAGTTAAACCGCCAGTTGATCGAGCTCTCGATGAAGTTCACAGGGAAAATCCGATTTTCCTCGACGATCAGCCACGAACTGGAAAGTATTTGTTCCCTCGCAAAGAAGAAATAGCGTCAGTTAATCTTCGAGTGAATTGTGTATCTATGCTTCAACGGAACGACCGCATGCAATAAAATTGCTAAAGAGGTTCTAATCATTTCTGTACCGAAACTATCACTTTGTTTTAAGACCTTATTTGCCAGCAATTTTCTAATAGCCTTATTAAAGTCTTAGATCAACAGCTGAGAATTTCTCAATAAATTGTTCAAAAGTGATAGCAACTCCATTTATAACTAAACAGTTTTTTAGAGTTAATATAATGTAACAGCGTCGTCTGAAATTATTGTTTAAAGAAAACTTATTGAGCTTCGTTTACTTACAGATCAATAATTAAAAAACCTATTAGCCCCATGTCCCATGATTTATTTTACCTTTTTCGCAAATTGAAGCATTAAACCAAAATAAATGTTATGTCGTTTTTCGACTTATTTCTATATGTAAAGTTACAACTGGATCACGTATATCGTGATTTCGGAGGCACCACCTGTCTGAACAGGGGTGGTACCCACAGGCATGAGGTGGTTTTACTTGAAAAATAAATAAAAAAAAGAATAACATTTTTTCGGTTGACGCTGAATTTTCGAAAAAATTGAGTTAAAAAATTTGGCGGTTAGCCGAGCTGCCAAACAGGAGTAGGCTGGCGCTTCTGATCATGACCAACCAATTCTACTTCTTGCGAATGTTGGGGCACACGAATTCGTAGAACTTGCAGACTCGTTTTCGTCAATGACTAAATGTCAACCGAAAAAATGTTATTCGCTTTCTTTTTAAATAATTTTGCTCTTAGAATTACTTCATGCCGACTTGTACCACCCGCCCTGACACACTGTGTATGTATAACATAAGTCACCTAAAGATTTTGCAGGTAGCAGAAACGAGGTACAAAAGAAATGTTTGATGCCAAAGTTGTTGGGTTCAAATTGTGAAATATGCATCGTGTGAATTGAATAATGCAAACAATGCAAACATTGTTACCTAACGATGCTCGGTGTTGGCGCACTGGCAATGCGGGGTCTAAGAGTAATTATTAAATACCGAAATGGAACTGATACTCATTCAAATTAGCCCTTAATAATTTTGTTACGAGCGCCGACTATAGTCGGCATCGACGCGACGATCTCTGTATAGGAGCGCCGATTATAGTTAGCATCGACGCTATGAACTGTGTATAGGAGCGCCGACTATAGCTATCGTCGACACTATGACCTGTGTATAGGAGCGCCGACTATAGCTGGCATCGACGAGACACACTTACACATGCACACTTTTCGGCGCGGTGCACGTTGGTCCAGATCGAAGATTTAGCTGTTCACAAAGATTTAGCATTGTTTCAAGATTTAAGGCCATAGCAAAGGAGGTCATTGCATTCGTTTTGACATCAACTATAGCATTATTAAGTAAAAAATATACTGCGACGATTGAAAAATCAAGGCGACATTAATTTTTTATTTAAAAAAATTTTTTTAATGTTTTGTATACAACTTTATAAAAGAGTAGTTACTGATTAAATTTTGTTGGAAACATTTTCTTGTCAGAGTACCGGAAATGCCCGAAAAATTCCGATAACATGTGAATAATAAATGATATTTAGTATATTATTGAAACAAATGGTGATGTTTAAAATCTGTCTTCGCAGGTGTATTTCTCATAAAAAGAGACACAATTTTACAATGTTCACCATTTTCCTATCTGCAGTAGTTTCCAAGATATTCGTGGAAAATGTTTTTTACCCTTGACTTTCAGGTTTAATATTTAATTCTGGAAATGATGTGGTTTTTTATCTTTAATTGCGATTATTTGGCCATCTTATCTTAAAAGAATCATATGAAGACCTTAAGAACCTCTTAACGCTACGCGCAGTTCCGATCACAGAGGCGCTTTAAACAGTAATAACTTTTGTACCGGGACCGAATGGGATGTGAATTTTGCATGAGTGTATAGAGAAAAATGTACTGAAAATAATGCACTTTGATGCAATGCGGAACTATATGGAACTCAAAAGATGTCCTTTACCCATGATAGAAAACATTGGAGATCCTCTTTAGTTTACTAAGCATTGTTGTTTCATTAAATTATAAATATGAAATCTTGGTACACAAGATATACTCTCAATATAGACAAATACGATTCATTTGAAACAAAAACGGACACATAATATTAAATAGGTTCTCCAGGATATAAATAAGAAATGGGGAAACTTTTTCAATAAAAATAGAATTCATAAAGTGCTGATTTTTAAATGCTTGTTCTAATCACAATTTTTAATAAAAATCGTTAATTTCACCGTTTTCGAATGTCATGGATGAAACATCGATATGAGCAAGTTGCGTTTTTTATCGAATGAACAGCTAATTCCTCGATCTGGACCACAATGGAGTGTCCCGTTCAGTAACATTACTCCGGCAAACTGCCATGCCATAAAGAAAGGGTTAAGAATGTGGCACGACGTGACCCTACACGTGATTGCACAATTACTAACCGAAGAGAGTGAAAATGCAAAGGTTTATACAATATCTTCAAAAAGCATGAGGTGGTCTGTTCATAATTTGAGATCACATAAGGACACAGTCTAGTTTTTAACATTTTGACGTTAAACGGAAACGACCCAGAAAAGCTTTCAGTGAGAAAGATGAACAGAATCTATTATCCGTACGTAACAATTGTATACTATGTTATGGTAATATATTGTATGTAAACAATGGTAATATATCACATTATATATTGTATTCAAAAGCATTTAATAATACTATTCACTATTTCATACGAGATCTGTCAACTCAAGTTACCAAACTATATTTGCATGAATAATGCATTGTTGTAAATCACTATGTACGACGTTAGAATTTACTATTAGTTTAAATTAATTTGAAACATACATATTCCACGTAAACATGATGTTGTATATGTGCATGGAAAACAACATATGTATTTATGAATACGCTGTTAAACATAAATGTCTGGAACACATATTTCTAACCAGGTCCTATTTATTGGTTCATCTGCTTTCCATAAAAATCTGCATTTGTATAAATATCTATTCTCTAATAATTATCATGGCTCATACAGCAGCCATTTGTTTTATAGAGGATGGTCTAGTATATATTAGCACATCATTATCTCCGCTGTTGTTTAAATATGAGGAAACTGTATTGATCAAAGTTTTCGGTGTAAGAGGACTACAATATGGAAATAAGTTTTTTTGTAGGTGAAAGATTCTCGGAGATTTATGTAAATCGAAAAATTAATAATTTAAAAGATACTTCAACTTTAATTTTGTGAAATTTAATTGTATTGATTGATAAGCACGAAAATATGGTAAATAAAATCTACAGAATTAAAACGAAATTAAAGTTGAAAGATCTCTTAAATTAATAATTTTTCGATATATAGAGGTTAATACTTTTTTGTATAAAATGACGAGCTGCATCGAACACTGCATAGAAATGTATGCAGCTTTCACCTAAAAAAAAACTATTATTGCTATATTGTAGTCCTCCTTATACTAAAAAACTTTGGTGAATAAAATTTTTTCGTGTTTTCAAAAACAGCAGAGATAATGATGTGGTAATATGTGCTGGACCACTGTGCAACTGTATTTGTAGTTGATGTATAATAATTAACGTCCTTTCGAAGAAATAAGCCGCTATGTTATATATAAGTAAAGGCAAAAACGTACCGATTAATTGTATTTTAGTAAAATTCTGGTTGCTGTTAATTAAAGTAATAGTTCTATTATTTCAGAATATCGGTGTTAAAATTTGTATTTGAAATTTTCTTTTTCTTTGTCTTTGAAGGACGTAATCCTTTGCAGCGGATGTTCTTGCGCGTTGGATCTCTGCATAACAGCTTTGGCACGAGAAGGCCAGAATATCCTGATACCACGACCTGGATTTTCGATCTATCGAACACTGGCAGAAGGTCTCGGGATCACCGTAAAATCATACGATTTACGTGTAAGTACAAACGTATGCTGCAAGAAATTTACACACGGAATTCCGGAGCCTAGTTCTCACAGAGCTGCGATACAATGTTCCCGTTCAAACTACAATTGTATGAAACAATTTCGAATGTGTTTTATTATTTTAACCAGGAACCAAAAGTAACAGTTATTCTAAAATTTTCTATGATCAAAATTATTAATAAAAAGTTGATTGTTGTTGAAATTTAAGATAATCTACACAAAATATAAAGAAAAAATTCGATGAACAAAATAATTAAAAAATATCGATTTTTATACTTTTTGGTTACAAATAACAGTTATTAGTGTCCAAAAAATTGGATCTTTCTCGATAACTGTTATCGATGAAGAAAAAGTGTTTCGATTGCACAAAGCAGTTATCGATGAGACAAGTTCATTTCAATCGCTCATAACATTTCTCAGTGAGAGAAATTTATTTCGATCGCTCACAACGGTTATTAATGATCGAATTTTTTTTCATTTGTTCATAATAATTATTGTTTGAGAAAATTCATTTCAGTTGGGTCATCTGAAATCTCATTGCGTCATCTGTTCATCACGTACTAATTTTACTTCTTAAGAACGCTAGACACGCGAATTTGACGTATTTTTAAAGAAAATTTTCTCGAAAACGATGAATCTTATTTTTTTATGAACACATTTTTTTATGAAGACACACTGTAGATGGAACACTGTGTTTCGGAACTTTAAAGATGTTCTTTAAGGAAAAGGTGTCACCTATAGTTGCATGTTTAAGACTATAAGAAGTATTATAGGATGCAATAAAAAAACATTTTATCCTGACAAAGTCAAGGTCAATTTTGCACCAATCATTTTTAACAGATCTTCGCCGACGGGTTAATAACTATTTCCATTCTTATGAATCATTTTGAAAAGCTGTATTTTTTACAAATATCCATTCAACATGTAGCAGAAACTCACCTCTAGAACGGAGATCCATTACTTTCATGACACACAGTACAAATATATGTATACAGTAAATATAATACTATAATATAATGTAAATATAATAACTAGGCAGCGGATCTTTATGCAAAATAAAAATTTTGTACCTGAATTGCAACAGACTGGAGTAAAATAGAACATTTTCTTTTTTAGTATGTTTAATAGATTGAAAATAATTTTTAAGAGATTGATTCCAATGTTTTTATTGTTTTAGATTACACCTACACATTTTCATCAGAAATGCATAAAATCCACTGTCTATAAGAATTATAACAAAAAAAAGAGTTCGTAGAAGGTTCAGTTAATATTTTTTTCCATTGTTCTATAGTGACAAAAATCAAAATCTACAAGTGATGAGTAAAATTTTCGAAATGTTATAACAAGCGTTTGACAATAAAACGAATCCTACTCAAACAACTCTATGAAAAACGATGAACTAACTTAAAAAGTTAATCCTCTGGTTTCGAAAAAGATTGCAAGTAGTCTCTCCAGAAGTGTAACAACCTCTACCAATACTTGTCTTGCAGTTTCGTAATTCTTTTGGCGAACAAAGTGTTCCGATTTAAACCCTGCAAATTGTTAAACCGAAGTAAGAATAAGTTCCCTTTTCGTTTTGTCTCTGTCTTTGCTCCCCGGTAGAAGTTTTAATGTCGCTTCTGTTCTCGAGACACCGGGGACTGTTTTAGTTCGGAACAGTAATTAAAACCACAGTGTCGTAGCTTTCCTTGCCTACAAGAGAGTGGGTTATAATCTACAGGTTGACACTGTAAATACGATACTGCGTCACATTCTACGTTTTCTTTGCGTTTCAATCATCCTGTACTTTGTTATAACACATAAAATCACGAGACACTTATAGAATACATAGAAAAATCCGCTCGTGTATCGCAAACCCATGTCTCCGTACACGGAAACCTTGACCTTAATAAATCCGGTCAAGGACAATGTTGCACGTAATTTTTCAAACAGATCTCCCTCGATCTAGGTAGAGAATCCAGTTGTGATAGTCTTTGCACTTAATTTTGGTACACACTGTACACCGCAGGATGAATTATTTTAGACTCGAGCCCAAAATACATTTGCTATTTTTAGTAATATTAGGAAATTTCTAATTGTAAGGACAAAAAGATATGGTTTAACGAAATAAATATTGTAATGAAGAAGCTATTTTGCAGATTGTTGGAATTTAACGATACCATACCGTATTAGATATAAGGGTTTAGTATCAAGAGGCGTGTTTTTCCCAAGGACACAAAGCTCCGGGTTAGGCGGGGGCATGAAGTCAGGGCCCCCCATTAGAAGTTAGCCCCCCATTTTCAGGGTCATGTAATTTTAACAGTTGTGCTGAATTGTGCTAAATTTGTGCTACATTATTCTCGAATATTTACACTGTAATATCAAAAATGCGATAAAAAACAGAAAAAACGATTTTTAGAGTACCCTCCCACATTTAATTTTTTGCAATTTTCTCAATTGTGCTAAGTTGGGTTGTGCTGACATTGTGCAAAAGTATTACTTAAAAAATAATAACTAGGACAAAAGTTATGATAAATAATAGTTTTGGACATGTAAGTATATTTTTAAGCCAGTATTAGTTATCCAAATAGCATATAATTGCATAACTGAGTTGTGCTAGACTAGTTCAAGTCAGTACAACTGCCGATTTTCCTAGCACAACGATACGAAGGGCACTTTACCCTTATCCACGACCCTTCGCGCTTGGATTCTATATCTGTATTTGGACTTTGTGGTCATCTCCCAATCACAATATTGCATATCTGAGTTGTGCTAGCCCAAAAAGAGTAAGCGCAACTGCCAAATTCCCCAGCTCAACGATATCAAGGGCACTCTATCACACGATATCAAGTTCTTGTCCAAAGCCTTGCCCGCTTGGATTCTATAGCCATAGAATAGGCTAGGCTAGCAAAACTCAGATATGCAGTTATATGATATTTGGACAACTGATACTATCTTAAAAATTACTTTCATGTTCAAACCTATTATGCACCATAACTTTTTTCCGAGTTATTTTATTGAAGTCATACTTCAGTACAATGTTAGCATATTGTTAGCACAACTTAGCGTAACTTTGAGCAATTGAGAAAATTGCAAAAAAGATTAAAAGTGAGGGGCTACTCTAAAAATTTTATTTTTCTATTTTTTATTGTATTTTTGATTTTACAGTGCAAGTATTCGAGCACAGTGTAGCACAAACTTAGCACAATTCAGCACAACTGTTGAAATTACGTAATTTTGAAAGTGGGGGGGGGGGGGAAGCTAACTTCCAGGAGGCGAAATTAGGACCATCTTCACTCCGGTGAAAACAGCTAGCCTGAGCACATCGCAACGTTGTAGATTCTCACACCAAGTCGTCAGTCATCTTACATACAGATTCACTATTGTTGTTTGCTCATTAAATACAGGATTTCCCGAATCACTGTGTCTCTTAATAGAACAGCATACACATATAAAGACTTTTCTAACACAGATATAATCAATGTTTTTGCAAATAAGAATTCGTACTTTCACCAATCCCCTATTAAAAATAGACGTTAACATAATATTTATTTGCTTAACAATTTAACAAAGAGTAACTTATGTCTCCTAAATCTAATGGAGTTTGAAGTATAAGATGCTAACACAGCAAAATTCGTCACACATACGACGAGGAAGATCGTCTTGTTCGAAGATAGAAGAGAGAGGAAGTTCTATATTTATTCATTTTTAAGAATTTTGTCACAATAAGTTCCCAAATAAAGTTACGAGAGTGTAGTTTGACGTCCGCCGCACTGCATTAGTATTCCGTAGGATGTTTTGCAATATCGTAATCATTCTGTAAACAATCGTATTGTAAACGGATTCTTTTCGTAGACAGCATGAAAAATAAATCGTATGCCAACGTACTTACAACTGTTGACCACAGAGCTGGGTGAACTAGTGTTTTAAATAGTAAATAATCCTATTTATTTCAAAGTATGCGCATAATATTGAAACTAAAATATTTTATTATTTGCAGAAGTTTATAAAACAGTATTTAGAACTAGTATTTTTTTTTAAAGAATAATGAAAATACTTGGATTTCGTTGAGAATTATCGTATTTATTTTAAACATCTTTGTTGAAAATAATGGTTTGTATTCGATACATGTATGAGTATAAAAATATTGTTTCCTAATGGCAAGATACATTTAATGTTGATATTATTTAACAACGAATCTCAATAGGAATCTGCTTTGTATATTATAATGGTTATACGCAAATCAGTAATAAATAGACTACGGATTTTATGCATTTATGCCAAAAATGAGAAAATGATACACAGAATACAGAAAACAAAAGAAGGTTTTTAGAGATCGATTATATTATTTACAACTTACTAAAACTCTTAAGAGAAAAAGTGCAGTTTTATGCAGTTCCTGTTTCTTGCAATCGATGCAGACAATTTTTATTTTGCATGTACATACTTCCTCAGAATATTATAACGATACAAGAAAACACATTCAAAATTTATTAGAAATCCCTTTTAGCACCATTATCTGAAACTTGTTTCTTAATGTCTTTTAATAACTCGACGATAGAAAACTTCCAAATTTTAAATCAAAGGATGATTTTGAAAAACCGCATTACTTATAGAGGATTCCAATAATTTAATTAATATTAAAGTATGCTATTTTATGTCAAAGTATTAAAATAAAATATTTTATTTTGTGTTTCAGGTTGTTACAGTGGAAATATTTTATTTTGTTGTTTAGATTGACAAAATAACAATATTTTATAAAACTATTATTTTAAGCCTCACAAAATCTAAAATCTCAAATATTAAATAGAATTTGAAATATTTATTTCGCCACATATTACTCACCTCTGATAATGGACTGATCACATACATTAATGTATTATTACATAACATATCTAACTTACAATCTTACAATCATACTTAAATAATTAATTCTTCACTTTAATAAGCATTAAAGAAATATGTACATACATAAATCTACAAGCTTACAATTAGTATCGTCTCTGTATATTAACTTTGATTTTATAAAAATAGCATATTCGGAGATCATTGAATTCAATGTTAAAGGACAAAGGACAAATTTGTCCTTCTGATCTCAATGTTCAACACTGAAAATAGGTTGTCTTATTTTAAAAAAGTTGTTAATTCTAAAATACCGGAAAATATAATTTTGTACGAAAAAAATCCGTATCGTTGAAATGTTTGTCCCTCCTAAACAAATATTTTTGATTTGAGTTGATTTGATTAATTAAAGATAATTCATCTTAACTATAAACTATAGAATGTTATTTACGATGAATATACTACAAACACCAGGGTAGCATAATTATGGTTTTATTAATAAGGTGATTATTAACTTTCAGCCTGAGCTTAACTGGGAGATTGACCTAGATGATTTGGAATCCCGAATTGACGAATCGACAGCGGCCATCATTATAAACAATCCTTCCAATCCGTGCGGATCTGTATTCAGCAGGGATCATATACTTGACATTCTCGACGTGGCCGCTCGTTACTATGTCCCAATTATAGCTGACGAAATTTACGAATACATGGTACGTGTTCAGTAATTATATTTTACAATACGTAATAAAACATTTTGTTTTTCATGAAAACTAGTACACACAGTAGCGCAGAAACTGGAAACGCGCAGAATTCTATTATTTTGTGTATATTGTCTTCTCCCGTTTTCCCGTTCTCCCTCTCCCCCCTTTCCTCTCTGCCTCTTGCTTCTACTCCTCCTCCCTCGCTGCATTTATCTCTTCTTCCATGTATCCACTTATCTCTCCCTCTCCTCCTCTCCCTTTCTCCTTCTCGCTCCTCTCTCCTCTCTCTCTCTCTCTCTCTCTCTCTCTCTCTCTCTCCTGAATAGAACTAATTTAGGTCCAACAAAAATCAGGGATGCTGAATTTGGTACTATGGTTTGTTTCGACAATCTCAGACTTGGTTTCCGAGATCTGGGAGTGCCTAAGCTCGGGCTTCCAAACTACTAAACCTACACTAAAGAAGTACAGAGGTCCATAAGCTTGCGCCTCTGTCTATACGGTTCGTCAAGGTCTTGATCTCTTAGTCCAGGTAGCTGGAAACTTTGTCGTAGAATTTAGATATCAAGGGCTCCGTCTTCGTAGATTCGCGATAAGGTAGAGTGACTACGTTACCGACAAAATTAGGCGAAAGATGGTTTTACGTGCCTCAACTTTTCGTCCTTATATGAGAATATTTTTCGCTGGGAAAGGGCTCATTCGAAAGAGGACGGTTTAATCTAGCGCGCGCTGGTCATGAGCTGACGAGACTATGCAGATATTTGGTAATATAAGCGGTAGAAGTAGGCCAAAAATTGACGATGTACATGCCGTGGAATCCAAGCATTTTTATGCCATTGGACTAGTTTTCAGGATGAAATCGAGAGCAGCGCCGGCTAGGAAATATCTCCAGCCACAAATTGAGCTATATTTTGCATTGATTCTCTTGCGAAATGAAGCCAAAAACTTGGAGCACGTTTCTGTCTTCAGAATTCATAATATCGATAATACAGAGCAAACAATGTGATAAGTTTAGTCACAGACTTAAAATCCGTCGGATTACAACCAAGACGTACCTTGAGTCTGTGTCTGAAGGTCGTGAATGGAAATTATACAGCAGTTATCGATCTGCTGACTCTGAAAAGGTCAAGTGACTATCCCGGGCCCTTAATGGAGATTGTTGGATTTGTTTTCTCTGTTCTGCATTCTATCGTGGTCTTGTGTTGTTTCTAGTAGAACTCTCAAGTTGGTATAATTTGAATTCCTTAGACCGAATTTTTGACAATTTTTACGAACGTTTGAAAGTAGACGAGACACCGAGGACAGAATTCTGCCCGTTCCACCGTTTATCATATCTCAAAACCGCGCTGAAACGAATGTACAGGTTTGTTCCGCTGTAAGTCTATGGCTCAGGACCACTCCCGACGTATTCCGGTGCAGGGCACCCTATGCGGATCTACTTTGTTCCCGAGTGGGCCGGGAGTGAATGAAAGTGGTCGGTCGAGCAGCGATATCTTTCGTTCAGAAAGGATAGTATATAACATACCCTTTCGTTCTGACAGGCCAGGCCTGAGCAACTTCTTCCCCGCCGTCGCTTCACAACCCCCACTAACAGTATGCAGGTTTCCCCACGACTGGCCACTTCATATTACCCTACCGTGCTTTCATCTTTTTTGGAGACGATCCCCTACCTAGGGTTCCTAGCACCCCTCCTCCATCTCCAACACTCCATAGGAGCATGTTGGCGGGGGGGGGGGTCTTAGGAGTGGGAAGAAGGGCTCACGATCCACCAGTTGCCCAGGCCTTCACTAACAATAAGCGGTGTCGAGCGGAAAACTTCAAAAGAGGAAGAGGGGATAGCGATTTTCTTATTGCGAAACAAACATCGTCGTCTTATAGCGAAACAAACTGTCTAACGATACTGACGGGACTACAAGCGGTCGATAAGAATTATCGTTGAATTGTACAATTATACAATCGTATTGTACAAATTGTACAATAAGTACAATCTTATATTGAAAGACAGACAACATAAACAAGAGATCAATACAGGACAATATTGTTTTCAAAAGGTACGTGCTAGTACAACTGAAAAACATCAACGATTTGCGTCAAAGAATTTTACACAATAATATGATGCCCCCCTCTCTCTTCCTCGAAATCCTTGGACACGTATTTTACACTTTTTAAATATTTTTCATACTTTTCGGGTTATTCGGCTGGAAAATTTTCAAATGAACATCCTTTATAGTTATTTCTACATAATACTTCATGTAATAATACTGTCATGTTTTTTTTTATTTGTTATTTGTGCCCACCAAGTATATTGAAACACTTCGTATAACAATAAATTTTCGTTTTTTGTTTCTACTAGGTTTTCCCAGGACAGAGTTTTTACTCATTAGCATCTTTGTCGAGCGAAGTTCCTATATTGTCGTGCAGTGGTCTAACGAAGAGGTATGTCACGATTGATTAGATTACATTGGCATAAACTTCTTACACTTAACTTCTACATATTTCATTTTATCCGTTGGCCGTATTGACATCTTCCACAAATACAGTACCGGACAAAAGTGTTCGAACACTTTACATGATTAGTTTACTAAATGATATGGTGTTACGAGCCAAGGCCGCGAGCAGCGCGAGAGGCCGGTAAAGGGTTATTACCCTAGGAATATGGTTTCAATTTGTTAGTTAGGTACGCGGACGAACCTGATCCGAAATTAGGGAGCTGCTAGGATGATATAGTTTTCGTGGACGAACCCATTGCGAAATTGGGGAGCCACTGGGTAGAAGAAATCTTTGTTGGACTATGGTGAAGCGCGAACGAAACTGATGCGAAATCAGGGAGTCGCTAGGATAGTTAGTAGGCCTCGTAAGTAATGTAATTTAATTGACACAATCCGAGCGGTAAGATTGTACAGTGAATTCTCGATATACACTCTGCGACAAAAAGATAGCACATTATAGAGATAAATGGTATTTAGCTTTTCAAGTAGTACATTACATTGACCTGTATACTGCGTAATAAGAATAACCAATTACTTCAATATGTTTTAACGCATTTATTACGTGAAGAAACTATTTTATTGGAGAATGTATAACATTAAACGAAAAATCGGTGCGTCAAAATGATAGCACAAATTTCTTAAAGTATCTAAAATATAAGAATATGTATAAAAAAATATGTTTTAATATTTCTTATTTCCGCCTTCTGTTTGTATAACTGCCACTAAACGTTTTGGCATAGATTTATATAATTTTTAACTAATTTCCTGTTTAACGCTGCCCAGTTTTGTTCAATGCAGATTTTTAATTCATCAAGAGTTCGAAATTGTTTCCCACCGGTATATATTAATCTGGCTAAATGGGTTAAGCAATTTTCTATAATATTTAAATCTGGAGACCTTCCAGGCTAGTCATTCCAAAATTTTAATATTTTCCCGTGTAAAATATTCTTTTACAATCTTGACTGTATGAACACTTCCATTATCTTGCTGATAAATAAAGTTTGTGCTCGCAATTTTTACAGCATGTCTCTTCAATTGTTTGTCGACTAAATCAATATACTTTGCACTATTCATTTTACTACTTAAAAACTTAATTTCAGTGTGTCCATGTCCATAGTACCCAATTCCCGCCCACACCATTACTCCACCATCACCGTATTGCCGACTACATCAAATTTGTTGTACTTTACGCAAATCGTGGAAATAACATCGGTACCCATCCAATCCATCTAACGTAAATCTCATCTCATCAGTAAAGATAACTTTTTGCCATTTTTTCTTCCAATGAATATACTTCTCAGCAAATTGTAAATGTGCTTCCTTATGTTGCTTTGTTAGCGATGGTTTACGCATTAATTTTTGGCGTTTTATGTATTTACACTCTTGTATAATACGTTGCACATTACGTATTTTGGTATTTACTCCAGCTTCTGCTGCAATCTCTCTTGCAGTAGCAGCAGAATTTGATGCAGTTCTTAAAATTGCACACCGCTGAGGATCAGTTGTCACTCTTGAACGACCTGTGCTCTTTTTTCCCCATATTCGTCTACATTTTTAAATAAATTGTAAATAATCTTGCGACTACGATTCAACAGTTTCGCAATTTTACTGATAGAACGATTTTCTTTACGTAAATTGTGTATTATTAATATTTCAGGACCACTCAATGTTTTACCGCGAGCCATTGTTGAAGATTTCACAATATTTTAACACCGGAACACGAATACTCGTAACTACTCGCCGATGTGAACAGATTGGCGCCTTGACGCTAACGAAAATACACAATTTTGACTTTGTGCTATCACTTTGACGCAGCAGTCAGCACTACTGTTTACGTTTTCGGCTTAAAGTTCAACCTATAAGCAGAAAACGAGTGTTTACCCTGAACAGATACAACTTATTGCTAACTGAACAGTGATATATAATACGGGAACTGTTGTTATTCGATTATATTTGCCAGAATTAACAGAATTAGATAATGCGCTATCTTTTTGTCGCGGAGTGTACGTTAGCAACACGATTCTTTGATGTAGTGCCGCACGTAGAAAAGGACAGCGAAGCTCAAGTGGCCTAGGTTACCGAGGAGTGTAAACATAACACGGGTCGGGTATAAAAAACTTCTTTATTTTCCATTATTTAATTCCATTATATAATTCCGATGGTATTTACTTATGTAATGGACGATAAAAAACGAACGGTAAAAAAATTTGTTAAAATGCAGTTTTCTGTAACTATCAAATTGTAAGTATATTTCGACAGTAGTACTTAAGAAATTTACAGTTACTGTTAGTTTGTATACATGAAAATTATCAATATATATGCATGTCTTATTTTGTATATTTATACAACAAAGATACGAATGTTTGAAGATTAAGTTTATTAATAAATATTGTTGCAATGTTATAGATAAATTTGATATTCATTATTTTCATGTACACAAACTAAAAATAAATGTAAATTTCTTAAGTACTGCACTTCCCGCCCTGAGGCAAGTGTTCCCTCAATTAAAATCAGCAGAAATCGCTATAGTGACTGTCCAATAAAGTAGGAAATGATATCAGTATGATAAAAAAAAATGTTTCGAGTTGCCAAAACTCCTTTTGGGAAACATGCTTTTAATACAAAACGAATCTACTTGCTAAATTTCAGCTTAATCGGATTTGGCCGGTTTTCAGAACTATCACCAAAGAAGAAAAAATAAGATTGTATTAGGTATAACTTACTCTACTTGTGTGCAAAGTTTCACAATTTTTTGAATATATAGGTTCAGTAACTTTCCTTGTTAGATCTAAAAAACGGCATATTTTAAATTTTCATGATAGCTACAGATAGAAAAATTAAAATCGTGGTCTTCATTTTTTTCTTCACAATTCGGACTAATAGCAATTTTAAAAAAGTTTTTGTATACATTATTCTAGTAAACTAATCCTTCTAATACCTCAAAAATTCTTAAGTCGTTTGGTCTAATTTTAAAAAAGATATACGTTTTTAAAGGGTGTTCGAATACTTTTGTCCGGTATTTTAATTATCGAAAGATAGGAAAATCCATAGTTCCGTTTGTAATAGCGGAAGAATAAAAATAACTGACGAAAAGCATTGATTACTGAAGATGGAACCACAAATTGAATTAATTTCTAAAATGTTCGACACACATATTTTATTTTTGAATAGAATTGAAATGATGTGAAAGTAATATTCAGCTGACAAATGAAGTGGCAATCGAATTAAAATATTGTTTCATTTCATAAAGTGTCATAACATTGATAGCTGGGTTGCGAATACATACAAACTTACGTTGCAATGGATTAATTTGCAAAGAGCAAAAATTACATGAAAAATGTTATGTTTAAAATTGTTTTCGTTTTATTTCTGTTTGTACGTACCGTGAATGCATAAAATTCTCTGTCTATGCGGTAACAACCGAACGGACTCAGTGTAAACGTATTAATCCGCCTACGCTCGATTCGTACTAAATTCTCAACAAATTCCCATTTTCGTCTGATTGTATCGCATGCACGACGAACTCACTTTTAAATACACAATTTAGAACACTTTAATCCGTTTTGCTAACAAATCCTACTAAACGATCTGTTAACTCGTTCTCCATTTTCTCATGGATTTTTCATCGAATTGTGGTTCAATCATCGTTATCACTCGCCAAACGGTTGCGCTACAACGGTGTTTCCGTTTCATTGAATTGTAAACGAAGAACCCCGGCGATGTTGCAGATTTTTAGTACCAGGTTGGCGTATGGGCTGGATAATCATCCATGATCGTCAAAGCATTCTCGAGAAAGAGGTGGGTAACGAAATGGCAAGTTATATACATACCTACGCAACAGCTTGAAAATAATTGCTTCTTCGCTCGTATTGTTTCCGTAACGAGGACGGCTCTCGTCAGTCCCGCGTCCCGCGAGCCTCGTGCTTCTCCACGATTGGATTAAATTCCGTTGATTAAACTTTATCTCATCATTAAGGTTCTGCACCGTTCGCTGTGTTCTTAGCTATACTTCGGCATGAATTTTAATAAAAAAGAAAGGATTTAGTAAAGAACGGACGGAAACGACGAATCCAGGAGGGGTTGTTGCGAAATGTAAGGACCCAAATTTTGTTTCGCGTAAACCCTTTGTTTGTTGAATGACGATTACATTACCAACTTGTAATTTATTTTTTTCAGATGCGAAATACTTGCATATTTAGATGTAATAGATTTTTATGTCATTACAAAATATTTCTGTTAAACATATAAATCAATTGACATTTTAGCATTTTGTATTTAATTATGAGCACTACTGTTTGCTGTAGCCGAGCTCTGATCGATCCGTGTTTTTCATTAATAATAACTTAATTAATTTTATTTATATTTATATTATTGTATTTATATTATATTTATGTTATTATTTCCTTTTCAAGGAAATACAAAATTTTCAGGACACCCTGTGTACAGAGCGTTCCAAGTTTTCTCGCCTAAATAGCGTCATTCTATGAGTTTGTAAACTTTTTTCAATATCGAAATTTCCAATCCAAGATTGCATTAATGCTTCTCTACTACTTCGAACTTTTGGCATGATTTTTTAATGAAACATAATCGTCACATCCTCAATGTATGTCGCTTCTGAAACTGATTCAAATTGACGAAGTAAATATACCACATAAAAATGGCATACGCTGTTATTGCACAAGCTTTCAAACTTATATATGCAACGCATATGCAATAATACAAAATTGGAACAAAATTCAAAATAGGAAATACATTTCTGGAATATAGAAATGACGTTATAAATTTCAAAGCAACTCCCACATCTTTAACATTTTCCAATAAAACTATGCATTTGCATATAAATCCACTGTCCAGTCATGAGTGAATCAATAAAGAAAAAAAAAAGAGCTCAAGAAGTGAGTTAAGAATTCTAATGAAGGATGGTTAAGCGTCTGTGCGTAACAATAGTAATAATATTGTGATTTCCTTTTATGTTTCACAAAATTTGCTATCACTTCGCCATAAAATTATATAAATCCTTTTGAAACTTTGAAATTTGAACAACGACATAAAGAATTCCCAGAGAATATGATTTTTATCACACGCGCCATCATTCCATGACGTAGGGGTAGAAACACTGGTGCTGGTTACAGCAAGTGCACTAATAACAATGGAAATTACGTAATAAAGAAGTTGAGATATATAGAATGCAATGAAAATAAAATATTTTGATATTAAAATTTCATTCTTTTTATACAAAGCCAATTGTATCTTATATTCTGAATACACATCGTATTTGATCAAATAGAACATTTAGGATTGCAAAAAGAAAAAGATCAAACAACTGAGGATTACTCATTTGTAATTTTTTTAACTGTAGCCTAATATATTGTCGCTTTAACTGCTAACGGCCTTAACTCTTGTATATTTAATTAGCGTTTTCATACACCTCTAACTTAAATTTTTGTTTTATTATAATTTGTTCATTATAGAAGACAGGTTAACTGGTCATCAAATCAGTGACCAAATATTTTAATGTTGAAGGAGAAGGAATTGAAACTTCGTGAGTTATTAGTACTCACTAAAAAAAAACTGTAAAATGCTTAATTAATTAATCAATTATTAGTTTGAAATTAGTCCGCTTGGCGAACAATTATGGCGTATAGATTGACGTATAGATAATCCTTTTTGGTATTTGGTAATGTTGAGTTTTTGTTTTCCACAAAATTAGTTGTCCTGATATAGTTCCGAAACAATTCTTTAATTTATATGGAATACTCGAAGGTTTAATTTCGGTACATATGACAATCAACACTATTTTGTACCTAATCCTCCTAACTAAAATAAAATTGAAGTTATTTGGTCTCATTTTTAAAAAATTGTTTTGTTTTAAAATCTGGCTGACCATATGAGTCACTGTATATAAAACGGGTCTTCAACTCATTGCATTAGTTGCGAAGAAAATAAAATATAATAAACATCCTGACATAAATAAAAGTAAAGATTCATATAGTTCATATAATGCAGCATGCGCAATTGATTGCTTGAGAATACTTTACTGAGATGTTCACATTTAAAATTCGAATTGATATATTATTTCATCATTCTTTATCAAGTACCAAGTCAATGTATTAGTATTAATTGAACTAATTTAACAAATATTATTACTATTGTTTTAGAAATTATCTGATTAGTTTTCTATATAATTTAATAGGGACTGAATATATTAACATTATATCGAAATAAAAATTAATTAATTAAATATATGCAATAAATATTTTTATACATATTTTCCGTTTCTTTTTTCGTAGATACGAAAAGCTCTACAATGTCTAAGCCAGAGAATTATCGGTAGTAACACACTTATTCAGGGCGCTTTGCCTGCAATTTTGAGGAACACACCACAAACGTTCTACGACGATGTCATGAACACTTTATACGTTAGTATTAATATTTCTAATTAAGTAAGGTCTTATCTTTTTATTGTATTATTATATAGTATTATGTAAGTAATCGTTTTACTGGTAAGATATATTATTTTCTAGTTTATGCAGTAGGTTAACATGTGCATAGGTCTTTGAAAGTAAACAGTTAGACTGAAAACTATGGTATTTTTTCCGTTTTCCTACCGCTGAAATGCAGGAACCAACCGAATAACATGTACATACCTCGAGGATATTTGTTATGAAAAATAAGAAAAAAATATAGAACAACATTTTCTTATTCAATGTTTAGTCGATGAAAAAATTACGTTTGCTATTAGGCTGAGATACGGTTCCTTGAGCATTGTATAACGCATATCGTGATTGCAAATAATGTTTACACGCCACTTAAAAGCTACCGAGTTCAAGCAAAAACGAAACAAAATTTTATTTTACGAATTATAAAATTGTTGAAACTGATTGTTCCAATGTTTTACGCATATATAGATGTGCTCTTGCATAAGTGTACCACATCATGTCTTCCTTGATACTACTCGTATGTAACATCTGTACAAATAATTTGTTTATGCAACGCATAATTTAGAAGTTATTCGAGGTGGTCAAGCTAAGTGCTTCACCCTGTATATATATTGTTACCACGAACAATCGTTCATCTTATTTCAACGAGGCTTTGTGATCAACATCAACTTCGTCAGTGCTTCCGAGTATCGTCGTAAGCTAGCGAAACGAGATTTACGCAGTGTTGCCAGATGAGGGGAGGGAGTACGAATTGAGGAGAAAAAGTTACCCCCTCTCTGCCAGTAACCGAGTATACACGACAGACACGAAACGCGTCACGTGACTGAACCGCGGTAGAAGGGGAAATTAGAGTGGGAACACAAGTCTTGATCTGGTGACACTGGATTTACGAGCCCGTGAAATTCAGCACGCGAATTGCCATATTCGAGGATGCTACACATGTCATATAATAAAATTGATAAATCAACACATAGAAGATTACGATATTAAATTGTATGCTGTTTGAAGAACCATGCCATAACCATATGTACACAGCAAATAACCATATGTAGCAGCATATGTACACAGCAAATTTTCAAACCAGATTTTCCCAAAAACTAAGCCTGGATTTTATTGTATAATTTTTTCTTAATTTTTTATAAGGAATTATCTCATGTCAGCTTACACATGTTATTCGGTCAGACCTTGTATAATCTTGGAAATAAATAGAAGTATCCCCTAAACATCAATTTTCTAGAGTGTAACATTCAAAGTACAATTACATTTCAAATGTTTGAGTAGAAAAGAGCGTATTTATGTAGACCTTTTTCATTATTAATTATATTTATGATTTCAGAGTCACTCAAAGTTGGCATACAATTGTATAGTAAAAATTCCTGGATTAAAACCAATAATACCAACGGGAGCAATGTACATGATGGTAATATATAATTTTTTTAACTACATTTTCAGAATACCTTTTCATTTATTTTATTATTCGTTTCTATAGAATATTAAATATTCGAACGTCGTTTTTCATTTCATCCCATATCTTTTCCATCACGTTGATTTCTGCTGATTGTCGTGGTATTTTCATCATTTCAAAATTCATGAAAAATATCATGTTTCAGTATCATTCGCGCAGTGGTTGTGTTTTATTGGGTTTTATATTTCTTTTACTTTATATTATGAATGATATCATTATTAACACTAACCGTGTCACAACCGGTTTCACACTTTGTGTTTTATAATTATTGAAATTATAAAGGTGTGTCCATTAGAAATTATTGGCAATTATTTACAATTGGGGATCCTCACCGATTTCAATGACCTTGAAATATGTTGTTGGAAGCATAATTCTATACAACTTTTTCTAAAAACCTGTTGCTACTGCACAGAGTCCGTTTTCTAACCTACAACACGACTTAACCCAACGATCTTAAAGACCTTGAAATATGTTAAGGGCAATTATTATATAGTATAGTTATTTTGAACGAATTTCGGTTACGTCTGGGTTAGATTGGGGGCGGGGGATTAGGATTAAAGTAGAAATGTAGTCATTGTTAATGTATAGGAAAAAATTGTTCAGAATGATTACCTTAATAACATATTTAAAGGTCATTGAAATCAGTGAGGAACCCCCTATCGTAAATAATTATCAAATTATTAAATGAACTTCAAGTACATATTTTTATCAAAATCGAGGGAAATCTAAATAAATCCAGTCTTGTTATTTTTTATAAATAACGTATTGCAGTGCCCTTTTGTGCTGGGTACATTTAATGTTGGTATCATTTACTTTAAATTAGACCAAGTATAGTACAATTTTCTTCGTAGTACTGCACCTAATATTCCTAATAAAGATATATAAAGAATTTTATCTCTTTTCTTATTTCAAGAAAGCTGTAAACTGTTTCTACAGTAATTGTGCGAATTTGTTGAATTGAACTTTTCATTAGTATTGAAATAAAAGCATATTCGCGCTCGCCAAAGTGTGCCATCACATTTTCGAATCCGACGTATAGGTACCTACTACTTGATAAGTCAATCAGAAGTGATATCTTTCGTTAGAATTTCGTATAATTAACTGGGTATTGAACGCGATTTATACGTACTCGTGAACATGGGTGCCGTTAAGGCCGGTCGATTGCAATTTACTGGCTATAAATTATCCTATCGGTTTCCAGGTTTACATAGATCTACCCTCTTTTCCGGAATTTAATTCGGATCTGGAATTCGTGCAGCGACTACTAATGGAGGAGTCCGTGTTTTGCCTTCCGGGCCAGGTACGCCGTTTAAATCCTGTATCAACACGTTCGATGTTCGCCACTGATTACGTGGTTCTCGATCTTTTTTTAAACAGTGCTTCGATTATCCATCCTACATGAGGCTGGTCATTACGGTGCCCATGGAAATGCTGGAAGAGGCTTGTCACAGGATCCACGAATTCTGCGAGAAACACCATTACAAAACCGCCGAAGACGTGCGAAGGGACAGCTTGGCTGACACGGAAATTCTTTACTGAACAAAAAAAAAAAAAGAAAATAAAAATAAAAAAAATAAAAGGTTTAAATTTTTATTTAAAGGCCTGAGCTTACGTCAGTATTTCATTCGCTATCCTTCTCTGAGTCCGAAACTTTCATCGCTCATTACGAGACTGCGGATCTTTGTGCAAAATAAAAATTTTCTACCTGAATTCCAACAAACTGGGGAGAAAGAGAAATTTATTTTCTTTTTTAATATGTTTAATAGGGTGAAAATAATGTAACAGCGTTTCAAAATTTTTCGAATGTTTTTACTGTTTTAAAATACGCTTACCCATTTTTCATAAATTCATAAAATCCGCAGTCTATTCGTTACACAAGTAAATATCATCGAAATTATATCATATTTGGTACCATTTTCATTGGAAAAATGCTACGAATATGTTGGTGAAAGTAAGAAATAAAGAAGTTTTGTTATATGATTAGTAGTGATCTTCTGGTCTCACACCGATATACCAGACCCGTACTATGTTATACTCCTCGGCGTCCGAGGCCTCTGGAGCTTCGCTGTCCTCTTCTACATTCAATTTTTCAGGCCACTTGTATCGTGTAGACGCGTGCAGACCTTTTGAACATACATCGTGTAGACGTGTATGTTTACACTCCTCGGCGACCGAGGCCTCTAGAGGTATGCTGTCCTTTTCTACGTTCGGGGCGTATCAAAGATTAGTATCTCCTGGAGAATATATGTTTCTGGATAGACCCGTGTTGTAGACATATATCGAGAAAAAATTGTATTTCACTCGCCTTTCAGTAGACTACCAAATAATCCGCGATCACAAACAACGTTCGAATGTTTACATTGAGTAACCTAAGTCGTTCAGCCTGGTCTAAACGTGATTACAGGCTACATAGGGTAAGGGACCCAATTACTGTGCCTATATTAATTATACTTATTTCTAAAGCATAATGAATGTTCAAAAAGAGATATAGAACACCTATATTAACTAATTTTAATGCAAAAATTGAATATCTCTTTTCTTACATTCATTGTGCTTTAAAAAGAAGTAAAATTGGGTCCTTTACCCTAGCTCATTACAGTTTCAAATGTTGAAGATATAGCCACTGTCCGGCATTAGGTGCCGTCTGTCATTAAAGGAGCTGCCTCTATTGTTTTGTTATGTGTTGAATAGAATTAGTCACACGACAACAACATGTACTTCATATAGAGAATTTTAATTGCTTCTCTATTTGTGTGAGACGATGTCTGGCGTAAATCAATATCTCATTAACCCATATGATTACTAATCTCTACACCATCCAGCAACTTCGGTGCGCTCCAAGCACGCATTCAGCTATACTCATGCCAACGGTCTAATTAATTTCCATTTCGCACGGGCACGTTAAACTTTACACTGACAGTCTGTCGCTAAACATACGAATCCTGGTTAATTTCGAGGCAAAATGTTTCCACTTCGAATTCTATTGCGCTGCGTGAATAATACTGTTGCGTTTCCCGTCTTAATAATTGAATCCGCCGGCATTGTCGCGCGAAATCCGCCGAACCTGCTTGCCTTGTTAACGCGCCTTTAACAAATTATACGCGGCGACGAAAACGTTACGACGAAATCACGCCGCGCAGTAGTGTCGCGACTGATAATTGAAACGAACAGTGAACAAACAGATGAACAATAGAGACATTACTTTCTCGCAATTAACTCAATTAAACACTTTCTACTGAAATCTCTTCATACCAGGGTAAGGGACACACCAATTACTGTGTCCTGTAGCAGGACTTCCGAAATATTTTCTTGAAAAAAACTATTTTTTCTCTGAAAAAACGTTTCTTAAGAGTTTAAAATTACATTTCAAAGTTTTCTTTATCGATATAAATTTTCTTGTAAAACAAATATGAAAATATGGGTAATATGAAGTGGCCAGTGGTGGGGGCACTTGCACACTGGTAGTGGGGATCGCCAAGCGAAGAGATGGAAGAAGTTGCCCAGGCTGCCATTTCAGTTACAACGGTAGAGGGCGTGCATACACAATTATACATTTAAATGTTTAAAGAAGAAAAGCGACTATTTTTAATGACTTTATAGGAGAAACAGGAATGTATTTATTCAGATTTTTAGTCATTTTTACTACAATATATGTATGTGTTCAGGAATAGTATGGTCGTGGACGCGAGTAGAAATTAACGGCACTAGAGTATTGCGAGTAGTAATACGTAGTATACGGGTCGAACATATTATATTAATTATATTATATTATTATTATAAGTAGTGCTAGGGGTCGAACCCTTTGATTTTGAATTGAGAGGAAATAACACAATTTTCATACATTTAATAATATTTATTGCAGAATATACTTTCCATCGTTTTAGGAGAGTACATGTGTGTAAATGCAATGATAAAAAGAGATATATGTCTCAAATCAACATGTGCATATGAATTGAAACTTGAAGTGACACTATCGGACAGAACTTTCCGGTAGACCTAATATATTGCAAATACCTGGCGGATAAAAGTTGCAGAACTATCCCCACTACCGCGGGATATATTCCATGAGGGGCCTCGCAGTTCAATAGTCCTCGGACGCCAAGGAGTGTAAACATAATACGTGTCGGGTACGACATTCAGCGTGCAAAGAATCAAGTGGTGACAAATCAGGGGATCGTGGTGGCCAAGCTAGAGTTATTATCACCCATTCAAGCAGACTGTCAATTCTTTGTCTTCAAGGTCGTTGAATGTGTCTTGATACGAGCTATAATACTGTTAAGTCAGAAATACAAAATACCATTGAAAAAAATGAAGGTACCCTTGACAATACTGAATTGACAATACTGAAAACTGATTACTTTTTGTTGAAAATATTCGTTTGAAATCATTGAAAATCGTGAAAGGTGTTACGTGGGAAACTCTGTATATCGGGAAAACACTGTATTTCGTGTGTGCCGAGGCGTATCTCGCTCCTAGCCATTCACTCGCTCGTGCCTAAGTTGAAGGTGCTTAGAGTATTTGGGCAGTTCCTCGTCAGCTATAGATTCGAAAGTCTTTCTGGGAGGAGTCGCGGACGTGAGGAGTATAGTTGTTTTCGATATTCTCTCGTATTTCGTTGTGAACACCGTTTCGAGGGTAATATCGAACCGCTTAAGCTCGACGCCGACCTCGTGCCCTCGTGGACACGCCAGCTCGCGTATCGTGCGTCGAGCGCGTCGAATTGTGATCAGTCAAATTGTGATCGTGTCGTCCATCCGCATTCCGCGAAATCTCGTCCCGACGAGATCATTGTAACGTACTGAATTACCGTACGAGTGCGTAGTTTTATTTCACGACAACCACGCGCTATGAAATTCCACCGATTCAAAAATATTGTATGAACAGTGTGAGCTCTCTTTTGACTCCAATTAACACTAATCCTACCAAGCGTTAACAGTATCTGATAAATATTGCCTTATAAAAATAGCAACCCTAAATTTATTAAGATTGTCAGTAATTTTCAATATAATAAAAGCTTGAACAAGGAAGTTTATTCCATTATTTTGCATAAATGAATTTTTATAGTTTCAATAATTGTAAAATCTAAAACCGGTCATTTTGACCGCGATAGGTTTCGTGTTAAAGAACTAGTGAATCTTTCTTTCGACCTGCGGGGTCCACCCTGCCGTGAGGGCTGTCCCCGTTATTCCTGTGTCCGAACCTTGGATCCGTTCACCTCTCCGTTACCATCTCGTGATATTCGAAGGAGTGACCTTCGCCCTCGGTTTCTCTCAAGGGCGAGAAATCATCGTGTTTCGCGCGGCACCCTTCCGGTGCTTGGCGACCGAGCAGCAGGTTCCCTTTTCGTGTCGAACCTTTGAGGACGCGTTTGTCCCGGGTGGACCGCACCCGTACTGCCGCGCACGGCCCGGTCGCAGTATCTATAAAATCCCGGAGTTGTTCCATTTTCAGCTTTTCTAGGCGGCGAAAAAGTAAAACGTTGCAATATACAGGGTCGCCCACAACAGAATTTCTTAAATTATCGTTATAGGCTCAGATAAAAAAGTTAAAAAATCATCATATTTTCATTTCTTTATCATTACAACCAATTGCAATCTAAAGAAATTTTTCTTCACTCATTGTCTAGCAAACAAATCGGTATAACATCTAAAAAAAATTCAAGTCATTTGACCAATTTTAAAATAGTTATGCGATTTTTAAGAGTGTCCACTTAATATCGACCCCGACTGCACAAGTCGAAACTTGAAACTATTATAGCTCATTATGGAAAGATTCGACAAAAAATGTTTCCACCAACTTGTTTATTCCTGTAGAATCTAAATATGTAACGTTTTATAGGGGTTCTATTTAAAATTATAAAGGTACCCCGACCCCCTTTAAAGGGAAAGGGAGGCGCCACTTCAAGTTTATGTGATTAGAAAGGCCCTTCAGATCCATGCAATTTAAGACCAAGAACTTTAAAATCGATGGCATAGTTTTCGAAATATTGAGCTGTGAAGAGCTATGTGGGCCATCCGGTATACACAGGCTCGCGAAAGTGTTCAAACGCCCTTTTAGAACAGTCTAAGTTTTTCTAAAATGGACCAAACGGCCTGACTTTTTCTGAGCAATTAGAAGAATTGTTCTACCGAATGATGTGCAAAAAAGATTTTTAAAAAATTTCAATTGCTAGGAATTATAAGAGGAAATAGAAACGGAACTTTCTAAAACATTTTTATGTGGGCCTGTAATGAAAATTTGAAATATGCGTTTTGTAGATCTATGTTAGTTATACACGGGATGGGAGAGACGCGGAGAGTCGCGGCCGCCGACACAGACCAAAACCCGCGTGAGCACAGGCCTTTAAATAAAAAATTTAACTTACTAAGGTAATTGTAATGGAAAGTAACTTTCATCGTTCATTACACGAGTAAATATCATCGGAATTATATCATCTTTAGTTTTATTTTAATCAGAAAAATGCCACTAATATGTTGGTGAAAGTTTCATAAAAAAATAATGAAAGATAAAGAAGTTTTGTAATTAGATTAGTAGTGGTTTTCTGGTCTCACACCGATATAGCCGACAAAATTATGGCGGCGACGGCTCTCGAGCTTCGGCCCTTCACCGCGGTTGTGTGGGTAGTTCCACTGACTCCAAATCATATGGTTGGCACTGATTCGTAATGAGAATTCACTGTAATATGTATAATATTAACTAGCGTTGTACGGGTTTCCGAAATTACGGGTATCCGAGTCCTCGGGACGATTTTTTGAGTAGCCGGACTGAACTTTCGGGTAACCCGACATTTTCAAGAATTCCGATTAAATTCCTAGAATTTTTTAATTTTCATATATAATCCTGTAGATTTTTACGAGAAAATGCCAAAAATCCAAGTTTTAATGCTAGGAATTTACTCGTCCAAAAGTTATGCGCGTTTAAAGTTGAGGGATTTTAAGCGTTTTTTGCAGGTAAGGGCGCCGCTATGTTGGTGTAGAGGTTGTGTTCAGTCACGAACATAAAGAGATACAGAGAGGACGGACTATGAAGCTCGCTTGTCGAAAACGCTGAAAATTGCTCAACTTTAAATACACGTAACTTTTGAACCTGTGTATTCCTATCATTAAAACTTGGATTTTTGACATTTTCTCGTAAAAATCTACAGGATTATATAAGAAAGTTAAAATTCTATGAATTGAATCGGAAATCCCGAAAATGTCGAGCTGCTCGAGCATTCATATGATGCGGGTACCCGCCCGAGCCCGCCCGACTTTTTCTGAGTTCAACGCAAACCCAAAAACTCGGGTACCCGCACACCCCTAATATTAACCTTCAGTTTTTATTAAACTTTCATTATGCACAGCAGATTATGTGACAGTAATTTTTCTTAAAATACTGATATTACTCTGTAAATTATTCGTAATTTACTTTTATGCTACCATGAATTATAAGTTGAAGTATGTGTAATTACATTTAATTATAATTATATTTAATAGTACATTTAATTTGTGTGTTATAGTTTATAGTTTTTACTAAATCCTACATAATCGCATCGTAGAATATTAAAATTACAATAATAAAGGAATCGTAGAAAGGTGTGTCTTAATAAATTAATTAAAAAGATGTTTGGGAAATCGTGGTACATCCGGCAAGGGCATGATTCCTCTCATAAAATCTAGTCGAAAATAAGGAATGTAGCTTTTCATACGGGGCTTCATTTTCGAGAAAATTGAGTTTGAAAATTCGTTAGATACGCGTGTATTTACAGTCTGCTTTGTTCGTGCGGTCTAGCCCGCAATTTTCATTGCTGTTTGCATCTGTGAGCAGTATCTTTTAGGAAATGATGTCTTTAATTAATAAGAAGAAGTCTCTACATTGTTTATGAACACAAGCAATTGTGTTCATAATAATTGAAAGATCTGTACAATCGGTCATTGCACGTTTCAGGAAATGTATCACCGTGGATGGACACCATTTTGAACATCTCCGATGATAACTTAAGAGAAAGTGAGTGCTGTTTTAACAGTTAACACACACACACACACACACATGGGCTGTTCGATATTTTTAGTGTGATAAAAAAGATTTTCTTCGCATTTACAGGTTCAAAAGTTGTGCCCGAAGATGTTCGACATCAGTTCCGGGTAAAACTTTAATTTTCAAAGATCAAAACAACGATGACCTTGACAACTCCGAAAAAATGACCTTCGAAAGAAAAGATTCTTTCCAGATATTTGGTCCATTGACACTATGTACATTACGTAACCAATATTTTTTGCATTACAATAACCTGAAGCGATATTTAGGTGGCCTTACTTAAAAGGCCACCCTGTACACATTCGAGTATACATAACAATTCCTGATTCCACATTCTAAAATCTTTTCAAACAGTATGCAGCACTTTACGATAACAATTTTCTCATAATCAAAATTTTTATGTCGCACTTCTTTAGTTAGCTCATTCGTTTAACGCGCTTGAAATAAATTACATACATTTATTTATAATTTTCTTTGAACAAAGTAAAATCCTTTTTAACGCATTTTCAAAGATTTCTTTCACTTTCTAAATCTTATTGCGTTATTTTGTTTCATGTAGAAACTAATACCTACATTGCACTTCTGTTAAACACCTTCGTCTTCTTATACACAATGTCTACAGCATACACTCACCATTTTTTTGGACTCCGATTAATCTCCATATCATGTCTGATGGTAAATTGGAAAACACGAGCATCTCTCGTATTTCGTGTTTCATCAGAGCCGGAGGTGGTTTTATTTTCGTTGAAGACTTCATTGAAACAGAGCCACTAATGAACGCGCACAAATATAACCCGCTCATTATGTCTCGTGTACTAGCATTATTATTCGCCTGCGTGATACTGCTGATTACATTTGAATGACTGTAAATACTTCGAACAACCAAATGGATTAGATAAGTAATTGCATCTTTCTGTTCTCCAATTCTTTTGTTAACCCGTATACAACACACAATGACAATATTATTGCACGAGCCTCCATGACAATTCCACGAGCTTCTGTTTAAGATTCTTAACTGTTTACCATTTTATCAAAGAAATCTAGAAACATATCTCTTTGTAATGGTAGTTTGCAATTCAGTGATAGACATAAAGAACTCATATTTTTAATAATAATTTTATGGATAGATGCATAGTTATTGTATTATAAAAATGAATATTTGAAGTCGTAATCCTACTTCGATTAATCAAACTTATAAAGTTGATGAAAATGTCAAGCATCACGAAAGAATCCATTTTACATGCACCGACCTAATGGTTACCAACTTGAGCAATCTCGCTTTGCGATCTCGGGAAAGTTCTATTGACTCATGAATCTAATGCAATTTGGTCAGAATGTCTTCTAGTTCCTCCAACTTTTTACGTAATTGATATATACAGATCATATTGGGTTATATGAACTTGCACTGAAACGCATGAGATTGTAATTTAATTGAACAATAATGGCGGTATTTACACAGGCAGATGAAATATTACTTGATGCACGATCAGATTGAAGTAACTGTATTGGAAAATCGATACCAACATGGAATAGACGGTGAAGGTATATGTTTTTAAATCTGTGTTATTACGTTATCATTCAGTTCAAACATGCGTTCAAACATACGTTCTACATGCTCCTTTGGCGCTATCATTATATCAAATTAGAATTTACTCTATTGTTCGTTTTTATTATCTCCATCAATAATGATGTTGCCCTTATTGTACGTTAATATAACCGTTTCATTCCTTTTAACTCATTGTATGTTAGGTGTACATATTTTAAACCTTACAATTTTTTATATTCATGTGTAAAACAACTTAGTGTCAATTTTTTGGAAAATAAAATACTAACATTTTCAAACAGCAGATCTTATCACAGATTGCTCAAAATCTGAAAAAATTATATTTTAAATATTCCTGCTGCCGGTATTCTCCCTAAATTACCTCTTTTAATATCATTCGAATGATATATGCACTTAATAATGTAAAAATCAAATATTCCATAACATAACATTACACAAGCGAAAAAACACTACTTGAAAAATTACAGTGATCGCTGTGTTCTATTTTGAAGTAATAAAGTTTAATTTTCTTTCCTTTCTTTAAGTAAACTGGTTTATGTTACCGCTGTTCTGTATACTCAGTGCACCGAATCACAATAAGGGAAGCATGGCTTGAAAATGAAGGATTACTTTCGTAATGGGTGACTTTACTCTCAGAATACAGACTCGATGCCTTTGTATACAATGTTTGCGTTCCGTTCTCAGGTTCGTTATTTCTCGCAGAAACTGCAAAGAGGAAGAATCTTCATTTTGGTTCCTTTTCCACACGAAACTCTTCTCGTCTACAAACATAGTTCTTGGTTCTGTGCAGTTAGCTACGTTTACATTCAATAGCTGTTCTCTTATATACCGTATACCCCTTTTTATCATAGCTTGCTTTTACGCTATTCTTTTACTTCTGGGACCAAACATTTTGCACTTTTTTTTATATTATCCTGTAGATTTTTAGAAGAAAACTCCAAAAATACAAGTTTTAAAGGGCGGAGATAACTCGATTAAAAATTATACGCGTGTAAAGTTGGGCAATGTATATGTGCTTAGGCATCGTCCAATGAGCGAAACCGTGAGGAGGTTGGACTGGGTTAGGTTCGTGAGGAGGTGGAGACTCCCCACCGGAGAGGGCCAGCAGCCAGGCTGGCCCGACTATGTTTGCGAATATCTATGTTATCGATATCACATGAATGCTTATGGTGCCACCTAGCGGCTCTGCTCATTACACGATTTTGAGTACATACATACATACCAACATAGCGGCGGCCTTACCTGACAAAAAACGCTTAAAATTTTACACACGTGTAACGCTTGAACAAGTGAACTCCGCGCATTAAAACTTGCATTTGTCGAGCTTTCTCATAAAAATTTACAGGATTGTATAAAAAAAAAGTTCAAAATTTTTGGTCCCAGAAGAAAAGGATTAATCCGATTTTGCCTTATCATTCACTTGTTTCCCTTGTGGAACTGTGCTTCATTTACAATTAGCTTGACTTTGTACAAAGTGTTACATTCATTTAAAAACTGTAACGTTGATGTTGAACAACGATGTTCACGAAATCATTTCTTTGCCTCAAGGTCATCCGAAGGTCGTGGTATACTATAATACTGTTAAGCCAAAAATACAAACTGCCATTTAAAGAAATGAAGGTAACCTTGACAGTACCAAAAACAATTGTTGTATTGCAATGTATAGCCAATCGAAAACTGATCAACTTTTGTTGAAAATATTTATTTGTCAGATTATCACAAGTCCTTAAAAAATCATGAAAAGTGTTCCGTGGGACAGCCTGTATATTAACAGCGTTTCTATTAATGAGTAATGCTTAATAATAATAACAAATTATTGAAACTGTGAAATCAATTTTATATAGTATAGTATTATATATATTTTTTACTTAGTATTTCTAAATGACAACGAGTTAAATTTTGCAATTCTTAAAAAATATGTTAGTGCTCTCAAATAAATATTAATGTTTTTAATTACTTTACAAATACAAAAATAAAACAGATATTCAATGCCCTTACTCGACTCATTAAAGTAAAAATAATATAAACATTTAATAAATGCATCTGTGTAATGTACCTTGTTAGTACATTACTTTTAAAGTATTTATAATATTGATATACTAAAATTGAACAAAAATGATGTAATCATTGCTTCTATAAATGTTCTTAAATCGGTAGAGTAAATATATAAGTACATGAAACTTATAGTAATTAATCTACAAGACTGTTATGTAGTGTTGTAAGACTGATTTACACCAACAGTACTATTCGCAAGCTATTTCACTGTAGCCGTAAGCACAAATCTCTATTATCGGAGTACTGAATAGAGATTCCTTTGATTAGATTTATGACTGCTTCTATTTCTGGCGTTCCAGATCTACTCTATGCAGATGATAAATGGCAGATTTCGCCTTGCCACACATGTGTTTCCACCATCTTTATGAAATTCTAGTGGTATATACATTATATACATACAATTCAATATTTTTGTGGTAGTATTTGCATATGTGTTCTAGCTTTCAGCATCGTTTGTAGAGACCGAAAGAAAGAAAAATACGCCAAACTTACTAAAGTCACTAATGACGTCACTTGACTTAATGATAAGGAATTTTAGTTATTGCTTTTTCGAGAATATTATAAAGATGTGACGTATAATTAATAATGTGCAAAAAGCTAGTAATACTTGTCATCCCTTGGAGAAACAGTGACGAAGTGATGTTAATTAATTGCAGCATTAATACGCTAGTGAGAAATTACGTGTATCTATACAAAAGTACTGCTCACAATGTGCAACAAACTAATATAGTTGCGGTCGATGTCTATGTATCTTCCCCTTCAAAATCAATTTATGTGTAATTACCTACCTCAGCTTGCCAATCTCCTTAATTGAAGAACCCCCCATGAGGGAGGAATGTAGATGTTTAAGATAGCTGACGTCGGTATTGATGAAGTGCTTCAAGTAAAGGGGCGCGTCTTCCAGTTTTGGGTTGCACCCGAAACCGCGTAGTAAGCTCTAATATCCATAGAGTTATGTAGTTATGCTAGTCGGAGATTCATGCACTTTTGTACAAAGTAGTATAGTATTGATAATTTGTTCCTACGTCGTCCGTCTATTCCGTGATGCACAGCGAGTGTCCCACGGGTGTGCAGGACACAATGTGGACATAGTCGCCAGATTAAGACTTATTCCTCCACTCTAATTACCCCTTCTATCGCGTTATTCCCCCACGCTTCCGCCACGACCAGGTCACGTGACGCGTTCCGGCTCTGTTGTGGATGTGTTGCAATGTCACGTGACTAACCCGGTACTGGTTAAGAGAGGGTAACGTTTTCCCCTCAACTCGTGCTCCCTCCCCTCATCTGGCCAATATTAGTGCGTTTAACAGGCACGGGGTCCCTTGTAAGCGTAGGAATGGGTGATGTATGAAGTTTTATGGTGACCAGTAGCCTTCGACGAGATCCTGGCCTTGAAAAACAAATTGTTCAGAGTACAATCGTGGACTAAATTATCGTAAAGTAGCTGAAAAATATAAAGTTTATAAAGGTACAGTACATAAACTTTACCAGAAGTATTAACATAATGCTGTAAAAGGAGACGCTTAGCTTTAGCAAGGAAAATACTTTAAAAAAAAATTACATGGAATAACGGGAGCAGCTTTGAGCTACTAAATAAAACACGAGAACACGCGTGTGGGGAAAACCAAACGACGCTGTAAAAAAGCAATATGTGTTATCTACTGTCAAACATGGAAGGGAATGCATAATATAGTGTTGAGGTTGAAATGAGCACTCATAGATGGTATAACGACTGTAGAAAAATATAGGATGTCATAAAAATGTTGAACTTCCTTGAAAGAGGTGATTCTCTAGGTCATTTGAAGTAACTTTTTTCTTTGCGAAAATGTTCTTCGTGGCTTTATCAAAGAGTTATTAACGAAAAACATGGACCAATCAGAGCTCGAGCAGACAGAGCTCTATAGCGGACAGATTCCAGCTCAGCGACAGGTCCCGCTGAGTGTGACGTTGTTACTGGCCGGATCGAAATTCGTCCGCAGTAGCCGCGCTCTGATTGGTCCGTGGTTTTTGTTAATAACTCCTTATCAAATCCGCGGAGAACATTTTTACAAAGGAAAAAGTTAGTTCAAATGATCTCTGGAATCACCCCTTTCAAGGAAGTACAACATTTTTTGGACACTCTGTATATTGACATTTTAAATGATAACCTGGCAGAGTTGACTCTAAAACTGAATGTCAATGAAGGATGAATGCTGCAAGAGGACAGTGATCCTAAGCATACGGCAATAAAAGGTAATAATTTTTACAAAACTCTGGGATACAAGTCCTTGAATGGCCTCCACAAAGTGCACATCTTAATCTAATAAAAAAATTATAGAGCTTATTAAATTACTACAAGGTGACTTCGGTTGACTATCTCTCTTTATCATTGCATTTACACACATTTACTCTCCTAAAACGATGGAAAGTATATTCTACAATAAATATTATTAAATGTATGAAAATTGTGTTATTTTCTTTCAATTAAAAAACGGACAGAACTTTCCGGTAGGCCTAATACCATTAGGAAGACGCTATAGTAAAATCACGTTTCTAAACGAATTACAATTAAGGTTTCAACAGATTCATTAAAATTATCCCCAAAAACTTGTGCAAAGTATGCTACGACGATTAGAAGTGGTATTTAAAGCAAGAGGCTACAACACCAAATATTAGTTGTTCATTTTGATAATACTTATAAAGTCTTCACCTAATTTTGTCCACCAAAAATTATATGTAATGTAGCTTAATAATAACATATTCTAATATATTAGTTATCATAATTAACATTGCTACATTTATTTCATTAAATTACTATTGACTTAAACTTTTTATTAATTATTGAACCTGTACACTAAATTTTATCCACCACTGTACATACACAACATGGATGAAGGTAGGAAGCTATTATACGAGTATACGTAAACAAGAGAACATAAAAATAATGAAAATTATGTAGCAGATATAGATTCTAATGGATATCAACCGACGCAAACAAACAGTTCTTCTAGTTTTAAAAAGAAAGTCAATCGTTTCATCTGAAATATGTCATTTTTCATTGAAAATATCATGTATTGAAATCGGAAAAGAGGTAGCACTTCGACAAGACAGCCCCTATTTCAATTAGCACACTTTTCTATTGAAAATAATTGCACACACTTCATCCAAATTGTTTTATTATTTTTGAGAAAAACACGTTGAAAACATCGAGTGTGGTGCATCTTTGGTTTTGTATTTCAATATAATGTTTTTCTATGCATTCCCACATAGCTAGGATAAGGGCCCCAACTACTGTAAGGGTGCCAATTATTGCGCCTATATTAATTATACTTATTTGTAAAACATAATGAATATTAAATAAAGATATTACATTTTTTCAATAAAATCAGTTAATATACATTCCTCGAAAAAATTAAAGGTTCACCTCTACGAATCAGGACAATACCTTTCAGGACCATTTTCATTGCCATTTTCACCCTATTTAGGTGGTTTTTCGTAGTAGTCTAGAAGTAATTTTTAAATTGCATTAATGGTGGTAGTTGTAACTTGAAATATTGAAATGAAAAACACGAGTGTTAAAGCTAGTGACATTTTCAACTTATAGAAGTTAGAATTCAGCGATGGTCTCCCTTTCGAACAATTTCGCAAAAACCGTTGCGGTCGATACCTATTACGCCCCAGCCAGGTCATTTTGGCGTACGAAACAACTTTGTTCCCAGTGGTCAAATTTCCGTGAAAGTTGATATCGATGCAGTATTGATAAATACCAATTTAGATTGCATTCGAATAGTTCTGCAAGAAAACCTTTACCCTCTCGCGTAGAATACTATTCGTTTAACTTTTATTGGAAACACTGAAAATGATTACGCGTATTAAACGAATTTCTTCCATTTCATCATAGTCGTAAGATATCGTGATACAGTGGTTACTCGATATATGTCAAAAACACGGGTCTTGCCAGCAACATACAGTGACTCACGAAAGTATTTGAACACTTACCATGAAATACTTTATTTATTATAGTAAGTATGTTACACAATACTTACAGTAATATTATTAACATTGTAAATAAGTATGACTTTCTAGATTATACAGGTCAAGTTTCAAGTGAATCGAAATATGTATATAATAATTATGAATTATTTCTCACAAACATAAACTTTGCTGATGCCACAAAAATATTTGAACACAAAGAAATGGTCTCTAAGAATGAATGAAAACGAAGTTTTTCAGACACTGAATATAAACATTCACTGTTGGTAGTTGTTCTACGTGCGTCAGTCATAGTCTAGCATTCATGGTGAAATATTCTATTGAACATGTTTCCCAAAACATCTGAAATTCCTAAAAATGAGAGAAAGTTAATTGTGAAGTGGCGTAACGAAGGAAGGACGTATGGTGAAATAAGTAAATTATTAAATATAAATAGATCTACAAGACATTATATTTTTAAACGATCGAAGTCTGAAAGAACTGTAAAAAACAAGTAACGTTCAAGCCGTCAAAAAAAAAAACTAACGGAAAGAGAAGAAAGAGCTTTGATCGGTGAAATAAAAAATCCAAAGATTTCTGCTACACAATTTGCAACGATAGTTAGAGATTACTTCAAGAAAAATGTAAATCCAGAATTATGTAGAAGAGTGCTACGTGAAAATGATTATCATGCCAGGGTTCCTAGAAAGAAGCCGTACATTAGAGATATTAATAAGAAAAAAAGATTAAAATTCGCCAAGGAATTTATTAGTGAAAATAATGTATTGTGGAATAAAGTAATTTTTTCAGATGAATCGAAATTTAACGTTTTTGGATCGGACGGACGCAATTTGGTTAGAGACAAGCAAATACTGAAGTAGAAGTGAATAACTTGCGTGCTACGGTAAAACATGGGGATGGTTCAATTATGATCTGGGGGTGCACGTCAGCAGACGGTACCGGGAATTTGGTCTTCATAGAAGGAATAATGGATAAATACAAATATTTGAACATTTTACAGGAAAATTTAAAAGAAAGTGCAAGAAAATTGGATATGTACGAACACTTTTACTTTCAGCAGGATAATGATCATAAACACACCGCAGCAATTGTTAAGGAATGGATCATATACAATACCCCCCACATGTTGGTCACACCACCACAAAGTTCCGATGTTAACCCGATTGAACATCTATGGGCAATAATAGGAAAAGGATTAAAAAAATTTAATATATCATCCATGACAAGTTTAAAAGAAAAAATACTCGAAGTGTGGAATTCTATACCTCCGAGTGTTACAGAAAAGTTAGTAAACAGTATGTATGCGCGCTTATAACATGTTATTAGTGCGAAAGGTGGACCTACTAAATATTAAAGCTTTAAAAGTTACCTGTTCAAATACGTTTGTGGCATCAGCAAAGTGTATGTTTATGAGAAATAATTCATAACTACACGGTACACATATACATATGTATACATATTTCGATTTACTTGAAACTTGACGATTCAATTTCTCAATTTACAATGTTAATAATATTTCTGTAAGTATTGTATAATATACTTATTATAATAAGTAAAGCATTTCATTTCTATTCTTTAATCCACGCCGAACGAAGAAAAGGACAGCGAACCTCAGGAGGCCCCAGTTTGATCGCTCAGAAGTTTAAACATACATGTTCTACATGATGCATGTCAAAAACGCAGGTTTGGCAGGGACAAATGCCGTCTAGAAGATTGTACTATTCTTCGATACACTCCCGAACGAATACAAGTATAGCGCAGCTCGAACGACCTCGGTCGCCGAGGTGTGTAACATAATACTGGTCGGATATATCGGTGTGAGATAAGGAGACCAATAACAAAACTTCTTTATTATTCATTATTTTTTTATGGGACTTTCACCAACATATTTAAGACCTTTTTTTTATTAAAATGATACCAAACATGATATAATTCGGATCATTTATACTAATTTTCCGTTAATATAATTCTAATGGGAAGTAACTTTCATCATTCATTGGACAAGTAAATATCATCGGAATTATATGCCACAAAAAATGCCACGAATATGTTGGCGAAAGTCTCATAAAAAATAATGAAAAATAAAGAAGTTTTGTTATTGGATTAGTAGTGGTTCACACCGATATACCCGACCCGTATTATGTTACATCCCTCGGCGCCCGAGGTCTCTCGAGCTTCGTGACCCTTCACAGGGTATGAACCGCGGTAGTGGGATAGTTCTACTACATTTATCAGTCAGGTATTTGCGACATATATGGTGTAAACACTGTACCCAATTTTCTCTCTTCCATACAACATCATTGAGAAAAATTTTATGATCTACAGAAAGAATAGAAACACTAGGAAACTACAATAATTTCGTCGTTATTTGTTTAAAAAACACGATAATATCAATCGTACAATCAAATAGGTTTTCTTGTTAAGGGGACCGGCAGGCATTTGGCCTTGACTGTCACGCTATGTTACGCTGTGCCTTTCTTTCTAGGCATTTTACGTCTTAAATAAGTAAGTAATCAATTAAAAATGCATATCATCATGTTTGTACATGTCTTTGGTATGTCTGTCCAGAGCCTTTTTTCGATACGAACACTAACCTCTCGAACTTAAGAGAATCCCTCTGCAATATACGTATATGAACTTGCAAGGGTCAAAATCTTGAGAAATTGACGCTTCAATATTGCAATGAGCAATTTAAAAGTGGCCACTTGTGTTTCCTAAAAGTCCAATTTACGTCTGTATAGAGTCCAAACTGCGAATTTCTACCTCATCATGGAGTAATTTGTAATATTCGGCAGAAAACTCGCTTTCTGAAGCAAGTATGACGTCACAAGATGGCTGGCGCAGAGAGATTCTCTTAATTTCGAGAGATTTAGTGTTCGTCTCAAAACAAGGCTCTGGACAGACGTAGCAAAAACCGGTACAAACATGGTGATATGCATTTTTAATTGACTACTTACTTATTTAAGACGTAAAATGCCTAGGAAAAAGGCACAGTGTAACATAGCGTGACAGTCAAGGCCAAATGCCTGCCGACCCCTGAAGCAAGTAGATACCTAAATAAATCAAAATATTTCATCTAATTAATAGAAAAAATGATCTCGTTGAATCTTTCAAGTATTGTTATTATTATTTATTATTGTATGTTTGCACGAAGCACTGTTTGGTAAACTCGTGTCATCAAAACAAAAGATAAACTGATAGGAGATAATAATATGCATATAAAGCCATGAATAGAAATTCGGATATATGAATATCAGATCCTATAATAAATATAAATTAATCAAGAGGGTAATGAAAGCGAAAATTATTGGACATTTATTGTTCGAATATTTATTATCTATTATTGAAATAAAATGATGTTCATCCACACGGCATGTGCTATACGTGAACATTTTATCTACCGTAGTTTTCGTGAATGTTCCTTACCTTAAAAGTTAAGGCGTGTGTTGTTAATTAAGTATCTTTTGGATTGAAATTTTCACATTCTTAAAAGTAGCCTCAAAATTACACTGTTCGAATTTAATAAATCATTCAACTAATTAAATGTGATACGACCAAGTTCTTGAACGAGATGCAATGCAATTTATCCTTTGTTTTCAATAGCCAAATTCTCTTTGATGACTTAATACCGCGGGGATTTTTATATATACTTTAATGATCCAACACAGTGATTTGTCTATTACAAGTGGCATTTTATAAAACAGTATTATTCATAATTGCATGCTTTTGTTGTACGTCTTTCTCTACTATTCCCGTGTTGTAAAAATATATTTTTTCGCTATTTGTCGCGATTAATATTTAGTATTGTTGCAAAGACACTTTTCTGTTTTGATTGGCATCCTTATTGTGTTACCCTTGACAATAAGTATTCCGACAAACGCAATAATACGAATTTGAGAAATACCAATTTTTGCACGTAATACGATATGATATAATTAAACATCCAGTAATTATTTACAATAGAGTATTCCTCACCGATTTCAATGACTTTGAAATGAACAGGATATACATACTATACATACCTCTCGTATTCTTTATATTATTCTCTTTCCTGTCATCACGAAGCACGATCTTGTCCCAATGGTTGTCTCTGCACCTTGATATGGCTGGATTGAAATGGGAAGATAAGAAATACAATATATTGATTTAAATAATTACCTACATTTAACTAGAACGATATAATACCTCACGTATCATAGTTCATACTACAAGTATCCTAAATAGTTTCTCAATATTGCTGTGGGAAGGCGCAGTCGTCGCAGGCATATACATAGTCGCTTGATTAGGGTGAAGTAGTAAAGGGTGGGGCAGGAATTGAGGGGAAAAAGTTACCATCTCTCTGCTAGTATAGGGTTAGTCACGTGATATTGTGACATAGAGACGACAGAAACGGAACCTATCACGTGACCGGGCCGTGGCGTAGGCGTGGGGGAACAGCGTCGTAGAAGGGGAAGAGTAGACAAACGATACAAGTCTTAAGGATCAAGGGTAGCCCGTGACTTTTTCAGAGTCAACAGGTCGGTGACTGCTGTATAATTTCCGTTCACAGCCTTCAGCCACTGACTTCAGATCCGTCTTAGGGAAGTCCTAAAATTTCTCTGGTGAAACGTGTAACACAAGAAAATAGATTTGTGTTTTATATCTTTACTATAAAACTTTATATAACTTCTTTATAAAACTTTATTATAAATTGTTTATAACTTTGGCAGTCACATTTTTTGAGTCCACGTTTATTCAGAAATTGTTTTTCGGATTGGCGAGTATCATCTATTTGAAATGATTGGTACCCTTTCATTCAACACACCATTTCGATTACAGATCTAGAATTGGTTCCATAATTATTGTAATGTCGCGTCAAATATCAGTTTCAGAACTGCGATATTGATTCTAATAACCGTTCTAATACCGTCTCTGTAGCTGCCATAATAACGGTCCTAATGTCGGTTCTAATCAGGGATTGTAACCTTAACCCGATTAGATTCTTCAATATCTTAGGTTACCCACATAATCCGATGATCTGTACATTAAGATCGTGCCATCAACTCGATTAATTTGCTTTCTAACGGGTTACAGTAGCGTTATGAATACTTTCTCCTATAATGTTACTGTACAGGGTGTATAAAAAGTAATGGTTATCCGTCCCAGAGGTAAATCTACATCTCTGGATCCAGTGAACATTTGTCAAAGAATCTTGCTGGAAAATTGTTTGTAACAAAGAAAATTGTTGTTAAAGTTTTTTTACACCAACACTTTCGACTCATCGAGAAGAGGAAATGTTTCAAAGGAACCATATGTAGCAAACTAATAGTTATTCAGATATCAGCTGATCCAGAGGTGTAGAATCACCCTTAGGACCGATGACCATTACTTTTTATACACCCTGTACATGATTCAGTTCCACATTCGTGTTAAGGGAGGAACCTTGTGTAAATGGCCTGTTTTTCAGAAAATTTTTTTTTAAAAAATGTACAGCATCGATTGATTTAAAATTTGAGTTATCATTTATTAACGTTGTAATGGAAACAAAAATATTTTTTATAAATTTGAATTGTTAATATCAATGCTGCAATGGCGGTTTGATAATGACATCCTGGGAATGCGCCGTGTACCGTACAGTGCGTAAAATTGATCTCAAACAAAAAAATTAGAATGGAATCGTTAGTTTATGCAAACACGCGCATAATGACAATATTCTTTTATTATGAAAAAAAGTTTTCTATTAATAACAATGTTTTAAATATAGAATTAAAAACTCGGGGCTCGTCATGTTGTGACTAAATATTTATAGCATATACATAGTGTCCCACGTAACACTTTTGACGATTTTTCAAGTACTTGCGATAATCTAACAAACAAATATTTTCAACAAGAGTTGATTAGTTTTTGATTGTCTATGCATTGTAATAAAAAATGTTCGAGAAAAAAATTTTTTTTAGTATTGTCAAGGTCACCTTCAATTTTTTAAATGGAATGCTGTATATTTTTTTATATCACATGAAAGCGTGTGTCTAGACGAATTCATAAGTATACTGCAGAGTGACCTTCAAGGGTGTGCAAGGTCAGAAATGGAAGAAACATTTTGAATATTTCATACCAATGTGAAGCTACTTTTCGTTCCGAAGTTGTCGGATTTTCTTCAAAATATAAGACATACGCTTTCATGTGATATAAAAATATATACAGCATTCAATTTAAAAAATTGAAGGTCACCTTCATATCTAATACAATAGTATAAACACAAAAAAATTACATAAGCCATTGTGTTGCGTATAAAAACAGTACTACTTTTTCCTCTTTCATTTTTTTCTAATATTTACTATGTACAAGAAAACGCAGGCTAGTAATAGCGTGAACACCCCGTATAGAGGGAAAAATAGCTCCAAATCACCCCCCAGATAACATATCTGAAACCCATTGAAATCGGAGAAGGGGAACCGCTTTGTAAATAACTACCAAGGAATTTTCTCCATCACAATGAACATTGAATTCTATCACTTGTGTGGGAGGATACCTCGGGTATATCGTAGAAATGTTAAATATATTTTAGAATTTTGAATAAGCTCTCTTTTAAAATTTCATTTGTCCTTCATCTTTTTAGCGCTGACCGGCCTGATAAAGAAGTGTGTTTTTACTTAAACATTTTTATTTTAAAGATTATGGTGTGTCACCGAAATATTATTAAATTCAAAGTGTGTTGCTAGAACTTCTTTCTACCACAGTGTTACGACTCTGAAGACGGATTCTTGAAATTGAGTGCTCAATTGGCTACTATATTGTTACTAATAAACGACTGTAATTGTTGATAATCAATCTCTCGGGAAATCGAATGTACAAAAATTCTAATATAATTTAGTATTTAATGTACACACATAAGTTCTAAATAAAAGATCTTGCTGAGAAACGCCTCAGTGCAACATTGGTTGTCGCGCTTTGTTGCCGAGGAGACAAATTCTGTAATATTGAGGCACGTTCAAGATAGATAGGTCCGTTATTGGAAATTCAGCGCCGACCCTGGAGAATCTCTTTGTGAATCTTCAGTGAAGTATTAGCGAGCCGTTGCAACAGTAGCTGTGGCACGCCTGGAAGCAGATAGGATAAGATGACAACAATAAGAACAATCTGCTATCATCGAATGAGGAGCCCACGCAAAAAAATTGTAAAGATCGAAAACTGGTCATGTTCATAACTTCATTACCACTAGTGTACTGAAGTACTGCACCCACTCTTCCGAGTTAGAATATACTATAGTTTCCATATTGTCCATGAGACAAGAAGATTGTAAAATCAACGCGCTAGAAGGTGACTACGTTGTGGGAGAAGTATCAAATTCAGTTTAAGACAAAGGGCGCTGCCATGTTGGTATTTACTCAGTGTCGCGCGTCGTCTAACGAGCGGAGCCACTAGGTGGCACCACAAGAATGCGGTGATGTCGATAACGTAGATTTACTAGCATGTTCGGGCTGGCCTCATGACCTAGCCTCTGTACACCACTCCTCCTCCCCACCAACGAACCTATCCTCCTTGCGGCTCCGCTCATTGGACGATATCCGAATTCCAATATGGCGGCGCCCATACTTGTCAAAACCGTTTAGAATCGTTCAACTTTACACACGTATAACTTTTGAACCAGTGAATTCCTAATTTTACAACTTACATTTTTAGTATTTTATCGTCAAAATCTACAGAATTACATTTAAAAAGTCCCAAATTTGTGTTCCCCTAAGGACAAGTTTAACCTTGTTCGGAATTGCAGAGATAATATTAAAAGTTATTTTTTTACAACTTGAAATTTTAAATAATAATTTTTGTAGATCTTTGTCAATTATACATATTCTGAAAATTTCGTAAAAATTGGTCAAAGTTTCAGTGAGCTACAAACGTTTAAAGATGGTGGAAATTGCTGTTTTTCACGATTTTTGCCCTATAACTGTAATAAATAAATCTAAGGATTCTTATGTCTTTCAGTGCATGTCGTTTTTTCCTTTATCGTTTTTTTTTTATCAACCGATTTGGATGACATTTTCAGAATATTTATAATTAATACAGATCTAAAAAATGAATTTTTTAAATTCTCAATATAGGCTTGTCTTTATAGGCTCACATAACAAAAGGTTGTAAACAGTTTTTAGTATGTTATCTGTAATTCTGATCAAATGCATGGTTTTCAACATTTTTTCACACAGTGTAGTAAGCTAATTGTTCTAACTTCTCAAAAAATTCCAAGTCGTATGGTTCAATATTAAAAAAGTTATCGTCCTTTTAAAAGTGGACAAATATTACACTGTGAGTGATTGTATGTATTTGATTTCAAGCTATTCAAATTTCCACTTGTTTATCACACTTGCATTTTTCACTTATTGTTTCGTTCTTTCGTTCCTAGGTTGTATTTATTAACCCATTAATTGTAAATATATGAAATGTGTATTATGTATTATCTACCGGTAGTGCCCATTTGTAACCGCGACGACAGACTTGTCCCGAATAATATTTCTTTTTCGCATTGGAATCCCCACCAAAGTCATCCATCTTCTCTTTTAATAACCAGTGTTCCTCATGCGCGCATGCTGAAATGCTCTTGATCTTCAAAGTCGGGGACAACCCTTTACGGTGTACAGTTTACGCGCGGACGGAGTAAGTGGATGGGGCTACAATATTCAAATGCTGTCGATGTGGATTTTCTCGTCTGTAGTGAACACCCCAACTACAAGTATACCGAACCCGCATGAAAAACCTGGTCGTCCTGCAGTGACATTAAGGAATAAAAAGTTTTGTCAGGATCCTTACTCGTCGTCGTACGAGTAACAATACAGGGTGACCGACATAACACTTTTCACGATTTTTCAAGTACTTGCGATAATCTGACAAACAAATATTTTCAATAAAAGTTGATCAGTTTACGATTAGCTATAGCTATATATTGTGGGATGAATGGTTCATTGTGCGTGCGTGCGTGCGGGCGATCGGAAAACTCGAGTGAATGCGAAGGTGTGAACGAAAAGTGTTTAGAACTGAGCGATAGGGAAGTGTATGTTTTTACGAATGTAAGTTATGGATGCGAGAGACGGAGTGCAAGCGAGATGAATGCAAGGGGGTGAAAGAGTATAAAGCGTGGATGTTCGGGAAGAGCGTAGAGTAGAGTTGCGACTGCCTTGCGAGGGAGACTGTTAATTGCGTCATCGTTTGTATACCGTTATTCTTTTAAATATATTAGCATTTAGCAAAGTGTTACGAAGATATCAATCACCCCATTCCTCGAGAATCCGACAATATTGCAATAAAAAAGTTCGAGACAAATTTTTTTAGTATTGTCAAGGTCACCTTCATTTTTTTAAATGGACCTTTGTATTTTTGACTTAACAGAAAATTTCAACAAGAAATTATATTGTGACACATGCACGGCAGAGACGAAACGTGTCACGTGACCGGGCCATGGAGAAAGCGTGGAGGAATGGCGACGTAGCAGGGAAAGGTTAGAGTGGGAGACAAGTCTTAATCTGGCGACATTGATCCTATTTAACTCTACACTCCCTAATCAGAAATTTGAGACCTTCACGGCCCGGTATCATACAGTTTTGTTTGTTGAGGCTTTCGGGTGTAAGCCGTGTCCTAAAGGAAGAAATTTCCGAACATCTCGCAAGCATTGCAGCTAGCTTGTTCGGCCGCCCAATTAAAAGTCTACTCTGACTGGTGCTTACCGAACCGGACAATGAGCAAACCCCACTATATAAGTGGAGCACAAATCCGACACACATCAGTATCAGTGTGTCTTCTGACCCCCAGATGAAGCTAGCTGCAATGCTTGCGAAACGTTGGGAAATTTATTCCTTTAGGACACGGCTGACACCCGAAAGCCTCACCAGACAAAACTCTACACCCCATATAACTTTGTTATTTATACGGATACGAAAAATTTTGTGACAGAAAATTATCGCATTTGGAGGGGCACATAAGTCTGTGTGAGGTTATGTCAAGGTTATATTATCCGAGATTTTACAAACCAATCAAATGTTACAATATTTTTTAAATGGAATGATATTGTTTTTTGTTTACATATTAAAAGAACGTCACTCAAGGGCAGTTACATTACCGGTTAGTTACCGGTTACATTACCCTAAACACTTTACTTCCCATTGTACATTCTTCTCGAGTGATCCTGCATAACCATCATAATAGTTCACTGTACTCGTCTTGCATCGCTCTATCAAAATGTCAATAAAAAACCAAATCATTCCTTTGTAAAAGAAATATCCCTATTCGCAAGATTGTAAAAAGTTACGCCCCCCTCTAAATACGATAATTTTTTCCGCAAAAATTTTTTTGTATTTATATAAATAACAGACTTATAAGGGGCGGCAAAGTTAAATGAGACACTCTCCAAGCGGCGCAATAATGCTCGTTTTTCTACAACGGTCAAATGTGCGGTGAAGTGCGGTTGCTGTACATGGGACTCAAACGGTTAAGATACATATTTAACTGTACACCGCACCAATAAATAAAGAGCAAAATTAGAAAGAAAGTAAAAAAAACAGATTTTTAAAGAAAAGAGAAACACGCTTAGAAATTCTTATAAGAATAAAAAATTGAAAGTAAAAAGGAAAATAAAAAAAAACGATGGGAAACCCCATAAAAAAAATTATTAATCATAAGAGAGATTTGAACATGTAATCTCGGGTTACGAGTTTAGTACTGTAACACTGCTAGTATATCAAGATATTTTCTGGATATCATAAACTTATATGTTAATTGTCTTTATATATAATGAGCATTGTCAAAGACGCTCGAACATGGATCTGTTTATTTTCCCTCTAGATTCACCAGAAAAAGTTTAATTAAAATCGACGACCTAATCACTGTGACCTTTCTTTGTTAAATTCGTGGCCCATCAGAACCAAAACTTATTCTGTATCAATAATTCTTGCAACGTTATAATCTCCGCGACATTTTCACTCGGAAGCAATTATAAGTTCCCCTTTAAAAAATAAATTACCCATTTATATAATACCATTTACCCGTTTTCAGATGTGACTCCTAACGCCCAGAGATCCCACCACGGTATTCATTTGCTGCTCGAGGTATACTAATTTAAATTACTATTTTGCAGCTCCTGATGATCATTTTACATCAGTCTGCGCGTTTTAACTTATGCTACGGTTCCGGTATGAACCATACTGGATTATTTTCTCATGTATAATCACAAACTCACACACATACACACCCACGGTTGCACCATCAATACTGGGATATCTTGTATAGTCAACGTATAAAGTACAAGCATTCGAATAATTCTATTTATTATTCACTTTTTATAAAGTAATGTGTACTTATGACATTACATTTCTCGCAGTTTTTGTAATAATACAATCTTATTGTATATATTTTTATAATTACTGTAACTTTAATTATAAGGAAATAAACTTTCAATGTGTGTTAAAAAGAATTTCGTGTACATATAAATGATGAAATTATCTTCGTCATGTCGAGCTATTTCCTGATTTTGTAACTTTTCGAGTTTTTACTTTTTAATGAAGATACATAATTTAAACATAAAATGCCACGTTTCCTTCTAAGGTGCCGTAACTTTGTCAATATAATTATTCTCTTAAGTGCCCTAGGTAAGTTATAGCCACTATAATAAAATTTAATAAAACTCCATACAATTTCAAATTATACCACAGCGAGAATTTCAATCACGCAAACGACGTAACGGTATTTGCACTGCATGCATGCACGGATATTAATTTCGTCGATGATATTCGTTTGCATTCGATTTCAACAATATTTCTGAATAGTTCAATGTCCCGTTCCCAATCAAACAAAAATTGCGGATGAATAAACTATACAGTATGTTATATTATTATTTCGTAATATCTTAATGTAAGATGTGAAGTGAATATAGATTTGATATTTATGAAGGAACGAAAATATAATTTTTTCACGTAAGTAGATTAACATTTCTTCGTAAAGAATATCAAAGTACATCAGTATGTGTAACAAAAAATATATGCATCCATTTTTTTAAACAACGTTAATAACCTTCCGATGTATACCTATCCAATTATGAAAAAAAATGAACATAAGTGTGCATTTCGTGTAAATCCAAGTGAGCCACCCTTTGCATGCATATATCCACGGAGTAATAACATTGTCATACAATGCAACGTGTTAAATACAAAGTCACCATAATTGAAAACTACTGCGATGAACAACTCCTTAAAAAAATCGGGGCTAACTTCACCTTGGAAACCCAGAAATTTTTTACTTTTTTTTATGCAATCCTGTACATTTTTACGAGAAAATGCCAACAATCTGAGTCTTAATGTCAGGAATGCACTGGTTCAAAAGTTATACGTGTGTAAAATTTAGCGATTTTGAGCGTTTCTCACAGATCAGAGCGCCATCGATTGGTATATACGTTCGTATATTAGGGTGCATATCCATTTGAAAGTAAAACTGTCACGACTTACACTCAAGAGTCAAATTTACCAGTGTTTTACATTGCACGAATGGAATAGCACTCTCCGATAGCATTTGAGAGTGACCCGTTACGAGTCAGTTGCGCCGTTCTGGTGACTGACTCTTAGACGAAATTTGAGGTTGTCGCCGAGCGTCGCACTTGAAATACACAGGGCACGCTGGAAATCTAAGAGTCATATCCGTCTACAAATCATAGAAGCCTATGACTACTAAGCGATAGTGACAAGAAGACTGAGGAAATATCTCGGAAGACGGTTCTCGAGCTTCGGCCCCTTACCGCGGTGGTGTGGGTAGTTCCACTAACTCCAAATTGTGAGGTTGGCACTGACTCGTAATGAGAATTCACTGTAAAACACTGACGAATTTGACTCTGGGGTGTAACTCGCTACAATTTTACTCTCAAATGGACACGCACCCTTAGGTTTGTGTTAGGGGTGCCGACGTCTACGCTTACAAATCTACGTTATCGACATCACTGCGTGCTTGTGGTGTCACCTAGCGGCTCTGCTCATTAGACTATGCGCGACGCTGAATACATATCAATATGGCGGCGACTTGGCTGTCAAAACCGCTTACAATCGCTCAACTTTAAACATGCATAACTTTTAAATCAATGAATTTCTCACTTTAAAACTTCGATTTTTTAATTTTCTCATCAAGATCCACTGGACTATATTTAAAAAAGTTAGAAATTTCTGGGTTTCCATGGTGCAGTTAAGCCGTCCTACATTCTTTTTAGAGTGTCGAACGTAAAGAAGGCAAAGAAGACTTTTCTTTATTGTTTGCTGTCCTCTTTCACGTTCGAAATTTTAATCGCTTATTACACAAGTAATTGTGATCGTAACTATATCGTGTTTGGTGTCATTTTAAGTAGAAAAACGAGACGAATACAATGGTAAAAGTCCCATAAAAAATCAACAATTCTAAAGTTGCAATCTATTGCTTCGCTTGCACTAGTGTGAGTATCGCCGATACCTACCACTTGACTGGTTCCAAGAAGGATCCTCGAGTGGTGGGTATAAAATCTTGACAGTTACGTTAGAGACCTTTGCGACAGTTACTTCGTAACTATATATCTTCGTAGATTGAAGACAAAATTAATTTTTTGTAATTGTTTTGCAGTTTTTTAGAGAAACAGCTTTGAAAAAAGAATGCAAATTTTTAACTGTGAAGAAGTTTTACATTTTGAAAATGTTAGTAATACAGTTCTAAATTACATATTAGTACTATGGGGTCCGAATAGACTATAACGTAATGTTTAAGAGCGTTTAGGTTTAAGTAATCTGTGACTAGGCCATTTGGGACACAGATGGTTTGCAGGCGAGCGGCGATGGCCTGCAGAACCGTGTTCCAAGCCTTCGCGGACAATTTTTATGGTTAAGGTTTATTGTTCAGGTAGAGAAAGAAAAGAATGACTGGCGACGAGAGTCATTGACGAAGGGAAAATCATCAAAATCGTTTGGAAAGTTGAAGAGAGCGGATAGGAGTGCATAGTGTAGAACAGCGTGGTATTGAGCGAACCTCTTTGGCATAGTTAGTTTAACTAAGTTTAGTATTACTAGGATCTAATTAAATATATTTTTACATTGTCTCACACACAGACTTGATTTCACAAAACCTTCGAGTCTCCACAATTCCTTATGAATTTTCTTGAAAAAAATGATATAGTTTTATATTGCATTATTAGTACCAGAACAATGTTTAACTAATGGTTTCGGTTTACATGACACCTAAAATGTGTCATCTTTTTGCAAATAGAAAGTTGAAACGCTAGCGAATTGAGAGAAACAATTGTTATAAGGACGAACGCTGAACGCTGAGCGCATAGGTTTTTACTTTTTACTTGTGTACATCCCGATGTACTACTTTCTTTCAAGGCGCGTTCTGTTGCCAAGTTTGAGAATTCTTTAAAACTTCGGAAATATTTTTTCGAAATCGTACAATGCAAGAAAGTGCAAACAAATTTTAATTTCTTCAACCCACTGTACAAGGAAACCCTCTTAACATCTACGAAATCGCTATTCCAAAACATAATACACAGAGTGTGTATATATATGTATATCTGTGAAGAGATGGAAGTGATAATTTAAGTATTTATAGCAATGGAATGCACACAGAAATATAGAATCAATAACTACAACATTTTGCATTATTTGCTCTTTATATTAAAATTATTTTCAACAATTGGCTTGATTTTATTGATAATTTAAGTCTTTCATAATCTTGTATTCCGTGGCTGTATAATGCAACGATTTAATACTTATACATTGACTATGCACACTTAGGTATCTACATTTGAGCCCCTTAGTTGACAAGTGGTATAAGTCCAAAATTACGAAAAATGGGGTTTTTACAAAAATAGTAAGTATTAAGAATACTTGTTTTATTTAACACATTAATTTGTGTATACTTTGTTTTATGCTAATAAAAAATAAGATTCAATTTTACATCCTAAATAAAGTGACTGTAACAATATCTTGAATAATGGCATAAGTCCAATCTCTTGGACTTACTCCGTTATTCGACGGAGCATATGGACTTACTCTAATGTTACATTCGATTAAAGGAAACTGGTATATGTATACGCGACAATCGTTTCGTCTTTACTAAAATCGACGAGGGTCATTCATGTTTACATTAACTTCTAGGACTGTTTGGTATCTTATTAGCTTCCGTATCAGTAACATTGTGATATATTATATTTGCTCGAAGTGATGAACGTTAACGCAAATCTTACAAAAAGTCGGAAAAGAGTAAGAAATAGTGATGGCTGGGCTAGGAATGTTGCAAAACGACTTCGTAATTCGGGCCCAGAATACGTAAACCGGAACAATAATATAGTTCCTGCGAAAAAGTTTGAAAACAAAGACTGTGGATGCCAGAAAAATGTACAGACAAAGTTGATGAAGAAACACGGAAGAATCACTTCTATAATTTTTGGAAAATAGGATCCTTTGACACACAAAATGCATATCTTTGTGGACTTATACATAGTGTACCTATAAAAAGAAGACGACCACGAGATGAAAGTAGACGTATGAAAAGTAGCAGTAACGTATACTCTTTATCCAATATTGGTGACTCTACCTGTGTTGTATGTAAGAAGTATTTTTTGCAAACTTTTGGTGTCAGTGAGGGACGCGTGAACAGAACTATAATAAAACATGCAGAAGGTGAAACTGTTGGAAATGACAATAGAGGTAAAGCAGCAAATCCGCGTAAACTTAGCGAAGATACTATTAAAAATGTTTGTGATCATATTCAAAGTTTTCCTGTTTATACATAAAGAGATACATCTCATTACACACGTGAACACAATCCAAACCGACAGTATCTAAATGAAAATCTCAATATTCATGAAATGTGTATATTGTATAAAGAAAAATGCTCTGAATTAAACATACTATCAGTAAAAGAGCACATGTGTCGAGATATATTTAATACGCGTTTTAATCTACATTTTAAAGCACCGCGGAAAGACACATGCAAGAAATGTGATGAATATAAAATTAAACTAGATGCAGTAAGTAGTGACCAAGAAGTTATTAAAAAACTTGAAGGATAACTTGACTGGTGAAGAATCCAGCAACGAATAAATTTCTTTAATATATAATATACAGCAAACTTGTAGTGCAATAAAAATAACATTCGTGTAACTTACGATTATGAATACATTAATAGCCATATGGCGTAAGTCACTTTCTCACACAAAAGTGGTATCACAATTCAATGCAATAATGGCACTTCATTATTCGTTACCTTTCTGTTTGTTTACTATTGAAAACAATATGGATTTTATTTTTAGTTACAATGACATAATTTCTATAATATTAAGAAAAGGGACTTGATTCACTTGTCAACTAAGGGGCTCATTTGTATATTTCGTGTATGAGCTATTCTTTGTTAGGAAGCAAATAAATCGGCACAAGTGTTCTTCGCAATTTTTCTAATTTTGTATAATTACAGAGAGTTTATTATTTCTATTGTTTAGTTAGTTGCATTCTAAAATACTATGATAATAAATATAATTCAATATTTACATAATGTTAATAATAATTGCCTGTTGTTTATTTTTTCAGTTTGAGTACTTCGTGTGTTATAAAAGTTTGGATTTAGGAGAAACTTTGATGTCTTCGAACTGTTTTTGTAATTCATAGCATACTAAATTTTTATCCATAAATTTTATTGCGATTTTAACCTCTTGTGCTACAATTTATTTTCCGGTCTCAATGATTAATCATTATTACAAATCTTAAGATTTGTTTGTAGTTCATCATTTCTTAGAAGGAAAAGATTTGTATCTATTGTATGTCTACATACAGAGGGTATCCCAAAAATGTCGTACAACCGTTTAAGGGGTGGTTCTTGAGGTCATTTGAAGTGGAATTTTCCTTTGCAAAAATGTGCGCCTCGACTTTGTTAAGGAGTTGTTAACGAAAAACTCGGACCAATCGGAGTGCGGCCACGGCGAGCGATGGCGGGGAGAGTCCGGCTTGGTAGCAGGATCCACTGAGGAGAGTGTTGGTGTCACACCGCGGTGATGCAGTGAACAAGAGAAGGAGCAGAACTTTATTCAATTAGAAGTCGCTTACTCAACCGTAAATGCACTTGCTGCTTCGAGATGTATGTCACTGGGCCATTCGGAGACAAACTACACAGATGATTTTAGGTATACGGCAATGCTGAAAGCTAAGAAATGTACGGTCAGACCAATAAACTGCACAGCTAGTAGTAGATGGTAGGGATGCAGGGTGTCTCACCTAACTCGACCATCTAAAATGTTTCGCTTGTTTTTTACGACAGATGAAAAGGGTCTAGCAGGATAAGAACGGTCCAGCGGCCCCGGCCACAATTTTTTATTGGTATTGTGTGGAAAACAATGGTTTTAGGTTAAAAGATAATCCCCCAAAATTTTAAGTCGCTAACCCTTTATTTCAGGATAATATAAGGGTAAATACCCTTAACTGTATCATTTTTTCTCGGTTATTAATTAAGATATGCAGATATATTGTTTTCACAATTGTGATCAAATTAATTTTTTAGAGGTGGGAGCAACCCTTCGAATAACCACTTCCAAAAAATTCAAGAACAATATTCTGTTACCCATCGAATAGACACAAAAGTTTCAAGATGATCGGATTGGTGGAACACAGTTAAATATTGAAATATTAAATTACAGTATTATAATGTAGGGATAATACGAAATATATATCAGGCTTACTGTGACGGAACTGTGACTGTTGGATCTGCATTTTGGCACAAATGTCGATTAATTGTTTATGGAACAGAAAACCAACGTAGAAATGACAGCAGCAGTAATGATCCTGCAACAGATCCAGATTATCAAACTCGAAACAATACTGAATTGACAGTTCGAAGTGCCATTTAAAAGAGTAGACTCATGAATACTGTGTCTTATGTCGATCGACGAGGCAACTGATTCTCATACCATTAGAACATCTCCAGTCGTTTACGCAAAAAAGGATTTATTTCCCGGAAGGTGACCGATGTTGCTCTACACACATTATTAGAAAACGATTTTACACTGATGAGCTTTTCTCTTTACGAATTCATGCTATGTACAGTGCAGTGGAAGCTAGTGAAGTTTCTTTGTTTTTGGACCAGTTGGCTTGGAATGTGGATTCTTCTTTGTTTGATAAAATATCGGATGATTCCATAAATGAGGAACAACTACATGCTTTCACTGACCTTAATTGGAACAATATTGAAAAGCTTGAAAACATGTTGAAAAGTATGAGAGACGAAATCACGAACTGTTAAACAAACACTAACTATATTTTTATTTAAACTCAGAAGTGGCAGTTCTAATGTAAGGATTAAAAATATATTCGGTCTGCAACATGAACAACACGTGTCTTAATATTTCCATAAAATAATTAACGCATTTGAAAAGGATATTTTAGCAAATCACTTCGGAATAAATGGAAAATTCAGAGCCGATCTCATTTTAAGTGAAACAGCGTACGCTTCAAGGAAACTTTTTGAAAAAGAAGATTCTCAATTAGTAGACATTTTTGATGGAACATATGTTATACATGAAAAAAGTAAAAATAATGTATATCAAAGGAAAGCATATTATGGACAGGAGAAAACATTATTATGTAAACCGTTTACAATTTGTAGAACAAATCTCATTTACAGGTAAGCACATCCTTTGACACTATTCTTTACCCATCTTGTATACAATGTATAATATTACTATATGTAAAATTATATACTACTTATATAATATTATGTACAGGTACCTATCAATTAACCCAGGCAATATGCTATCTAGCGGTATTAATGAGGGATGATAATATTTTAAATGATGAATATTTAAAGGAAACTAACGATATTATAAGAGTGAAAGTTCATTCGAGGAATATGTACCACATTCGATTAGTTATACCGCTATTACACGATATACATACATGTGACTGTGCTAATAGCAACAGAACAGTAGGTTGCTGTTCTCATGTCGCTACGATTATTTACTATTTATCTCATGAGCGATTTAAATCGAAAATTGTAAAACCATCGGAAATATTAACGAAGATATTTGATGTAACACATACTGTACCAATAATTGAGGAAAATAGTGACGGAGATATCTATTACGTAATATCTATTTACAAATTCAAGAAGATAAGAATAGAATATAATACGATGCTTCGCGTTCAAAAAGGAATAATTGATCAAGGACGGACTTAATCTCTTGATAAAAATGATTAATTAGTGTCGTAAGAAACACTGCACAATATATTATACTATTACAATGGCGTAATTTAATTTATTTTTCAATATTTAACTATGTTTCAACAATCCGATCATCTTGAAACTTTTGTATATATTAGATAGGTAACAGAAAATTGTTCTTGAATTTTTTGGAAGTGGTTACTCGAAGGGTTGCTTGCAACCCCACCCCTAAAATATTAAATAATTTTTTTCTACCCTTAATACTTTGATCACAATTGTGAAAAAATATATGATATGAAGGAGGTAAATTCCAATATTTTCGTTTTTCTTCCATCTGAATATCTTAACTAAAGGGTTAGCGACTTAAAATTTTGGGAATTATCTTTCAACCTAAAACTATTGTTTTCCACACAATATGAATAAATATTGTGACCGGGCCGCTGGTCCATTCTTATCCTGCTAGGCCCTTTCAGTGGAAAACATCAGTTGGTTCAGAAAGGCAAATATTGTGATAAGCAAAAAATTAGTTCGAGGTTATATTTTTCAATCCAACGACCTGTAATATTATGACCTTCACACGACCTTGAGTTTGAAAAATTCATAAGATTAGGCCACTTGATGTAAATAGTGTAAATAACAATGACATAATTCTCCTAGGGTTCCAAGAAGTGTTCTTGAACCTTGACTAATGATTGCAAACACGCTTATAATAAATTGTAAATACTGATGCAAATTCTTTTCCTTTCGGTGACTCTAATCAATACGTTTAAGAAATTCATTGGGATATATTCGATTGCGAAAAATAACGTTACTTCTCGCAAAACTTACTTCGATGCAGAAAAGATAGAAATGATTTGAGTTTATGGTAAGCCTAAAACTAACTCAGTACAAGCATCTCAACAGTACGCAGAAAGACACCCTGAGAGAAATCATTCTTCACAATTGTTTTGTAAAACAGGGAGTATTGAATCACTGAACAGAAAACGGTCAAAGCCTGCTACTGGAGAATATGCCGAAACTTTTGTATCGGCGACAGTCAATATTGATCCTACTACAAGTTGTCGAAAAATTGGACGTTCTTTAGGCATTTCTAAAGCAAGTGTGTCCCGAATATTGCAACGTTATAAATTTCATCCATACCATATTTCCTTACATCAGGAGCTTCATATCAACGATTTTGAGAATCGTATTGCTTTTTGTACATGAACATTGTAACAAATACATAGAAATGAACATTTCTTTTATGACGTTCTCTTTACTGACGAAGCTTCTCTGTCTAACCGTGGAGTACTGAATACACATAATATGCGTTATTGGTGCACTGAAAACCTGAAATGGCTTCGATAAGTTGTACACCAGCGTCCATGGAGTGCAAACGTAGGGTGTGGAATCGTTGGTGATAGCATATGAATTTTTCGTACTCGAGGTCACGTGAAGGTCATAATATTACAGGTCGTTGGATTCGTCTTAACCTCAGCTATCATACAGCGATAATAAAAATATATTATTCCATTTAAAAAATTTTCGATGACCTTGAAATCTCAAAATATATAACCTTAAACAAATTTTTTCGTCTATCATAACATTTATCCCTCTAAACCAACTAATGTTTTCCCCTGAAATGTTCTTCTATTATAATAAACAAGCGAAATATTTTACATGGTCGAGTTAAGTGACACACCCTGTATACGGCAACCTAAGAGACGTGCGGTCAAGTCAACGAATCTGACTTTCACATTCACTTTTTTACCGATAAATTAATTGTATGCTTATTTCACACAGATGCATGCCGTGAAATTTTTCACATTTGCCAACACATAGCTATGTACTAATAACAATTGTAATATCACTTGCATTGGAACACAAATCACAACAGTTAGTTAATGCGGTCACTAGATTGCGAATTTCATGCATTTGTAGCAAAAATGAGTAAGTTCATTTTAAAACAGGAGAGAGATTGAAATAATGTAGAAACACTAACTTATTATTTTCTACTTGTTAAAATGATTAAATTAAAAATCAAATATCTGTCTGGCTCCTGTTACCTTACAATAGCAGCAGCCAACTTTTATTTTGCATAAAAATCAGCCGACTAGTGATTAGCTTAAATATGACTATTAAAAATACACATATTAGCAACCGTAGCTATTATTATTATACATATTACTATTATACATATATGTACATATACATATTATTAACCGTAGCTAACTATTAGCTTTGATTTGAAAAGTCTGCAGACATGTTCTCTCTCCCGCGGTTCGAACAATGCTGATCTAACGCAAGATTTTTCTGCATGTGTAGAAACAATTTTGACTCCCACGGTAGTGACAATACACGTGCTTTTATAGATAGCTTATTAACACTGTGCAAATTGATAAATATACAAAGTATCTAGTTCGCGATAATGTAAACTTGGCCGTTAAAGAACTGTGACATGATGAGCATGTACAAGTTGCGTCCTGGAAGTCAGCAAGAAATCTGTCCAACTTATGAAAATCGTTGCAATGTTGGTAAACACCCAATTAGAATTTCCTTTTTACTTAAAGGTCAGTGTTCTTTAGAACAGAGGTCGGCAAGAAGAGCACATTTCGGCCGCTTTTCGAGGGCTACACCCCCTTGTCCGGGCCGCGCGTCTTGCGACCCGAGACGGTCCTAGTTCTCGAGCCACTTCAGGCGCGTACCTTATGAACTGCGCGTGGCGCATTAGGGCGATACCCGTATCAATAAGTTTCCACATTATGAAGGAGGCATCATTGCTAATGCGCATTCTTCGCACTTCGAATTTTCTCAATGTTCGGATCAACTTATTCGTGCGAATGTTCGTTCTCTGAAATGCAGCACATTACAACAGAAAAGCGCACAAAGTTGCACGATTTTTCACTATCGCCTGCAATGCGAACAGCGACGTCCAGCCTTCCGTTAGACATTTCGGATTTATCCAGCACGTCTAACCTCTAAACGTACGCGAATATATTTTTCCATATCTACATAAAATTTTGGCGACGGAATAAAAAGCTATTTTCCAAATTTATGTACCTAATTTAGTTTCAAAATTTATTTTCCAAATTTACTATGCGACATAGTGGATCCCACAAGGGATATCACTGATATAAATAAACAGCATTAACGATAGTATCACCTCGGTAATGTGGAAACCTATTGATACGGGTGTTGCCCTAATGCGCCACGCGCAGTTCATAAGGTACGAGCCTGTGGTGGCTGGAGAACAAGAAGCGTTGTGGGAAGCTAGATGCACGGCCGGAAAAAGAGGGCGTAGCTCTCGAAAATCGTCCAAAATGTGCCCTTGTTGCCCACCTTTGTCTCATAGCATGGAGCAGAGTAAAAGTGATCGGCAGTAACCGGTGGACAGTTACCAGGACGAGAAATCTACATACATATGTGTCCTCGAGCCCTTGATAATATTACATTGTCTATTCCGTCGCGGAACACAGACCATCAGACTACCGTTAATTTTAATTTTCACCTTAGCAGTCAAGACGCCGTAAATTCGCGATAAGGTAGAGTGACTAATTAGGCGGAAGATGGTTTTACGTGCCTCAATTTTTCGTCCTTATATGAGAATATTTTTCGCTGGGAAAGGGCTCATTCGAAAGGGGAAGATCCAAGCTAGCGCGCGCTGGTGATGAGTTGACCATAAGCGTTAGAAGTAGGCCAAAAATTGACGATGTGCATGCCGTGGAATCCAAGCATTTTTATGCGACTGGATGAGTTTTCTGGATGAAATCGAGGGTGGCGCTAGAAAATATCTTCAGCCACAAATTGAGCTATATTTTGTATTAATTTTCTGCGAAATGAAGCCAAAAACTTGGAGCACGTTTCTGGCGTCAGAATTCATAATGTCGATAATTCAGAGAAAAAAATGTGACAAGTTTAATCACAGACTTCAGACCCGTCGGATCAAGACCAAGACGGATCTTGAGTCAATGGCTGAAGGCCGTGAGCAGAAATTATACAGCAGTTACCGAACTTCTGATTTTGTAAAAGTCACGTGACTACCCTTGACTCTTAATGGAGGCAGAGCCAAAATTATTTTATTACAATGCAACCCAGGCACAACGAAGCGGTCCGTGCGTTTTGTTAAATACAGGGTGTCCCACGTAACAGTTTTCACGATTTTTTAAGTACTTGCGACAATCTGACAAAAAATATTTTCTATAATACATATTGCAATAAAAAAAGTTCGAAAAACATTTTTTTTATACTATTGTCAAGGTCACCTTCATTTTTTTAAATGGCACTTTGTATATTTTATTTATTATAGCCCGTGTCAAGACGAATTCAACAACGTAGCATACCATGACCTCGGGTTGACCTTGAAGGCGAAGAAATGAAAATTTCAACAAAACATGACAATCTACTTGAATGAGCGATAATAACTTGTGTTTATTATGAAGACTCGAAATTACATTCAATTTAGAAACCTTGCCTAATGAACGCAAACGATTTCGTAAAAAAGTCACACCAGATGTTCGAAAATCCGGATTTGAAATCCGTTTTGAAATGCGGGCTTCCAAATGATGTTCAACAACGTATTTATTTCCAGCAAGACGGTTGTCCACCTCATAATGCTCGAATCCTTCGTAATTACCTTAAAGTTTGGAGAACATTGGTTGGCCACTTATGGCCCTATTATTTGGCCATCACGATCCCCCGACTTATCGCCACATGACCTTTTTTATGGGGTCTTTTGCAGTCAATACAAAATAAGGAACATTTAAAGCAGCGAATCCGTACAGCATGCGAAAAACTTCGCTACTACAGTATCGTAAGAACAACCAATGCACTACGAAGAACAGAATTGTGTCTACAACAAAACGAATTTCAATTCGAAAATTTGATGTGACTTTTTTACGAAATCGTTTGCGTTCATTTAGTCAAGGTTTCTGAATTGAATGTAGTTGCGAGTCTTCATAATAAACACAAATTATTATCGCCCATTCAAGCAGTTTGTCATGTTTTGTTGAAATTTTCATTTCTTCGCCTTCAAGGTCATCCCGAGGTCATGGTATACTAGGTCGTTGAATTCATCTTAACACGGGCTGTAATACTGTTAAGTCAAATATACAAAGTGCCATTTTAAAAAATAAAGGTGACCTTGACAATACTATAAAAAAATGTTTTTCGAACTTTTTTATTGCAATATATAGCTAATCAAAAACTGATCAACTTTTGTAGAAAATATTTTTTGTCAGATTATCGCAAGTACTTAAAAAATCGTGAAAAAAGTTACGTGTGACACCCTGTATATGTATATGTTAAAATCAATTACGTCCAGCAATCCAATTTCACTTCATTGAAACCCTACCTCCCTATCTCCGTAAAAAGATGTAGTGATGTAGTACTACGTTTTTACTTCGCAATAATTGGCATGCAACTGTTCAAATACGATTTACTGACAGTGTATATTTTTAAGACCTAATAACAACACCAAAAAGGTCCCATCTAACTGTTTACAAATCTTTTTTTCCACTCCATTTCTCACAATTAATGAATAAAGAGTTGGGAATTCATCATGTTCGTATTACGTTATTTGTCATGTGCATACTAGTGGGTATTTCGATAAAGAGCCCAATGTATTTCTAATGAAAGCACCGTAAATTTTGCTATGGGGATTTCAATCGATGAAGTTGGAATCAATAAATTTATCGCCCATTGTGCCACACCACATATTAACGGACCATTGTATTTGGTGTTTAATATGTTATAGCCAATGCTGATTTACTGACAATCCGTAATATGCGTTATGCAAATTAACGTTCCTACAATTAGTAAATGTTGTTACATCGATAAATAGTACAGAATGAGAAAATATACTTTCGCATTGAGCTCATTTACCAAAGGGTCACTCCATGCCAAATCAAATCACTTCTTGACGTCACCATTGACGATTTTGTTCTAAATAAAATATGTTGTAGTCCATGTGAAATTAGGGGCGGGTTTAAATCATTATTTTATCAGTTTAGAATTTCTTTAGAAATTCTATTTTGTTTTATTCAGAAAAGATTGGGCTATTGTAAAATAATTTTTTTCAACCACTATAATTAACTTTATAATGTCGCAAAATGTAAACGAATTCGTCGGTTGTCTATCTCAAGCTAATATTTCTGATCTCAAAGCAATACAGCAGACCTCGTATACGACTAAATGACCCTATTTATACCTGAAAAACTATATTAGTAACCACTCTTGGCCAATGACACCTTTTTAATCATAACTACATTTATAGATGTTAATTTCTATACCAATTGAATATGTTCTACAAAAAAGGTGTTATTGCTCCATGGAAACCACAAGAAAATGGTGTTTTTCTTCCATCAGGAAGGGATAAGGACGGGTTATGTTGAGAAGTATGAATAGGATCATTTTGTGAGGTGAACTTAGGGGTTGTGGGAAAAAATATAATGGAAACTATTTCATTACTCGATATATGTCCAAAACACAGTGTTCCAACTATCAAGATCATCTTCAAATTCTTTAGAGAAACTGGAAATAAACCAAAAACAAATGTAAATAATTAAATAAATGTAAATCATAGTGAATCATATTATGACACAAAATCATAATAAGTCATAATATGACAAAAAGTGCTGCACGGTACGCATTTGTAAACACAAGACGTCTTTCGATAATGTTTCAGTGTTTACATCAACGGAACCCTAGTAGAATACGGTAAGTATGAACATGGTCTTCGTACGTTGAGTTATGCGTTTTGAAGGATAACTTCTTCTAATGTCATTTGAAGGTCGACATATTATACATGATTGAACTTATCTTTTCATTAGCTATAATGTTACACCAATCCGAATACGTCGTTCCATTTGAAAATGGACTTCCATTTAAAAATCAGAAAATATGACCTAGAGAAAAAAAACTTCTCCATCACAATAATTATCCCACTGTACCAAATATTTTTTCGTATTACTAAAAATAACAGACATATTTTTGGTGAAAGTCTTAGGAGCCTCACACTGGATTTTAGAAAGTTACTGACCATAATCATTTAACTGTACCGATTTGCGGCTTATAATTATATTTATCTATTAATAAATAAAAACCTATACAATAATTCTTATTAACAAAGATAATCAATTTTTTATCTGCAGTTCGAATGTTTATCAATGATCGTATAATCTAAACAGTTCATAAGACAGGTCTGAGTTACGTCGTCAACAATTTAACGACATTTAAACAGCATTATACATTCGTTAAAAATGGATATGAGGTATTTGATTTTTGAACCCATGAACAGTTAGCGCGCCGATTTGTCTCACTGTGCGTTGGCCTGTAAGGTAAAAGACGTAGTATCTTTACGTTGAAAGTACACTAGCTTTGCCAATGGAATTTAATGTTAATTGCGCCATGCAAAACTGATTTTGCAATGTCTGAATCTGTAATCATATTCAAGGTTGCGAGGTATAGTCCCCTACTCACCTGTTACGGTGAGAATTCGCAAAGTCGAATTGGATTAGTGTGAAAATTTTCCAATATGCAAATGGTAGAAAATCCCGCCTTTTACAGTTGCGATAAGCCGCATTGCATCTTCAAATGATTGCCCCTGACTCCACGTAACCGGTGTGGCTGCCCCTGAATACTCGCAGCCATTGCTTCCCATTCAGAATTACGTACAAACAAATTAAAGTGCACGGGAGTTCACCATATCGAATTAAATAAATTAGCGTCGCAACTAATAATGCACTACTCGTGTTTTTATCGACATATTTATTATTTATTATTTGTAGATTAACGTTGCAAAATAATGACTCGGCTTGGCTCTCTCCGCATAAATTCAAACGGCTGCGATTGTGGTTCCATTTAGAGTTGCGTAAAAAGAAACGAAAGTGCACAGGAGTTTTCCGTTTTGAAGCAAATAAATTAACGTCATTGGTAAAATATTCATCGAGTGGACAATTATATTTTCGAAACGTGTCATTCTTTTTTATTTTGTTTCATGTGCTAATTTACAATTAAGAAGTGGAAGAACTTAACTTTAAGAGGTAATTTAAATGATTCACACGGTTTCAACTTTATCGTTTGTGATTGTCATAGAAATTGTATTGTGTATGCAAATTGTTATCTTTGCATGGTTACATGTTGTGTCATCTGTCGTATATGTTGCGTGTTCTATTTAATTCACTGTATTTTCATTTCAAACACAACAAAAAACAAATAATAAAAAACACAAACTCCACGTGGTGAAACTTGGACAATCAGTGTGATTCTCAATTTATAATATTTTGTTTCTATAAAATATTAAAATTCTACGACCACATCGAGCTAATGGCTGTAAAAATTAAACAATTCTTCGACATGATTTCGAACTTTAAAAGACTTTCAAAGAATTTCGACGAAGTACTTACTCTATATTAAAAAATGTTGCGTGAATGTGTTAAAAAATCTACGAATTAAAAATTTCAAAACATTTAATAATTTTATGTCTACACAAAACAATTACAAAAATGAAAAGGATTTTTGAACACCTCAACGAAAATTCGTTTCAATGATCGTTGAATCAAATTATATACCACTGAAAATTATATACTTTAAATTAAGAAGCAATATGCCTTTGAATTTCAAGGGAAACAGGAAAGAAACCGCTCGAATGCTTTCGATGCGATCATCGGTGGTTTTTATATGAATATAATGCGGAAACATTGCACTTTTAAAGCTGAAAACGCTGTAAAATGTAGCTTCCTCAGACACACACTTTTCTTCAGAACCGTAGCCAGAAAAATACATTGCATTCAATTAGTCTATACTAATCTCAAGTCTGCATATGTACTCAGCGTCGTGCGTCGTCTAAAAAGCGAAGCTGCTAGATGGCAGCACAAACACACGGTGATGTCGATAAGTCTCCGCCACATGAACCGAAACGTGACCAAACTTCCGGCGGCTCAGCTCATTGGACGATTTCCGAATACATTCCAATATGGCAGCGCCATTGCCTGTCAGAAACACTTAAAACCGTTCAACTTTACACGCGTATAAATTTTGAACGAGTGAACTCCGCGTTTTAAAACTTGCATTGTTGGAATTTTTCGTCAAAACCTGCAGGATTGTATACAGAACAGTGCATAATGTTTGGTCCCAGATGGTGAATTTCAGCACTAACCCAGACCTAACCAAACACGCGCACAGCAACAACGGGTTCATAAACGGCACCTAATCCAGCGTTATGCCGGTAAGATAGAAAGGTAAAAACGGTTCGTAAGGTAAAAAATAATACCAATATGATAAAAAAATCTTTTTCAAGTTGCTAAAAATCATTTTGGGAAACGTGTTTTTAATGCAACGGGAGGCTATGGGAGATTGTACAAAATAAAAACGAAAAAGTAGATGCATGGAGCAATATAGTACCAGCAATGAATTGCGATATTAAAAACATTGAGAGAAAGATATATGTGATTCGAAGTCAGCAATTGCTTATAATCTGCTAGCGAGCTTTTCACGAACTTCAGTGCGAGCTGTTTGCGAGCAGTTTGTTTTGAATTTTTATATTTATTTAGACAAATGTTTATCACGAAGCGTAATTTTCTTTAGTGAAGAATACCCAACACCGGGTTTTAAAATATAAATACTATGACCATGCGCGAGTGCAGACAGTCCACTCGAGATAAAATGGTTTCTTGAGAAGGTTCCGGCATTCCAAAAATACTAATTCAGTGTTCGATAAAAAGTGTGTTACACGAACGAAACCAACTCGTCGGTTCGATCTACATTCGAGAAAACCTTCGAGAACCGTGAGAATTCTGAATAGCTCGGAACGGGGCGGACAGTTCTACGTAATCGTACTGCAAAGGACGTTTCGCGGACCCCAGCAGGAAGGGTCCTCATAGAATAAACGGTGCGACCGAATTAGGGCTTGCAGATTGTTACGACGCGATTGTACCGTCCGTAGAACTTTTATTTTATTGAGTTGTTCCACACGGGTGACTGTAATACGCCATTTCTGAGAAGTTTTATACGCGTAGTATATTCAGATGTTTTTAATTAGATAACATTGGAGTTTCGCCACTAGAAGTTATATCATTACGTGACGCGGTGCTAATCACTGTTGCGGTGTGAGGGCATTGTCTTTTACAGCCCATAGGCTTGACAATTCAACCGTGGAGGGAGTGATTCTACATGAGAAAATAAGTCGAAAATACGAGATAAATTGTTTTTGTTTAAGGCTTTGTTTTCGATAAAATCGAGTTTGAAAATTCGACGAACACGTGGGCTATTGATTAGGAATCGTCTGACGTGATCATAACCTACTGATTCTATTTCTTACTTTCTATTTCTTAAGAAAAGTCGAAGGGCGCAAAATCGGGTCGGATCGAGCTAAAGAATGAATGGCACCTCCTCTTCCAATCCAACGATTTAATACGTTTCTTGCAACTAAAGCATAATGTACAGGACATCCGTTTTGTTGCATCCACATTGTTAGACGAATATGTAGTGGTACATCCTCCAGTACGTCGACAATGATATCTTAGTATTATTTAAATCGAAATATTTCCTAAACGACTAATTTTTCAACATAAATAGATCAATACTTTTTTTATAAAGAATGTCCAACTGCGTCGATTGGTATATTAAAAAATATATAATTCTCTTTAAAAAAACGAAGTTGACCTTCATATGACCGCGTTCACCCACGAGTAAACTAATAACACCAAACTAAGTCCCACTCAGCACAATTTAATTCTTAATTGAGAGATTTTTTGGTAGGACTCACAATAGCGAAGAAATCAAGATGTCAAAATCGAATGAGACACCCTGTATATCGCGCTTCAACTAGTGTCATTAATACAATAGAAAATGTCTTTTTATAATTAAAAAACATTGATAGGTTCGTGTTTTTCGTTAATATTTCTTAACAAAAGTAAACAGCGGCAGTTACATGAGTAAGAAAAAGTTGCTCAAGATAATCACTTTGAAAATGTGTTTCAATGCCATCAACCCGATGAGGTGGTCATGATTCCGAATAATTACAGCGATAATTGCCTTGGTTGGCAATGATTAGTCTAGGCTAATATTGGCAGATTTGCTCTGTTATGCTCATTGATATGAACAATGTATGAGAAATTATCTTGGTTCTTGTTTTCTTAATCCACCTTTACCGTAATAACCCAATTAGTTCTTTGTCTGCTTGAGAGTTTGTTTAGCTAAGTAAGCTCCTCGGTTTGACTGCAGGGAGGGCTACACACTCTTCATAGGATTCACAACTTTCCTGTTTCACTTATGATCGTACAATCTTGATATTCCATATATGGATGACCCACCAATAAGCTTGAAAGCCACTAAGCACAATGTGCATCGTTGTCTTGTTTCAGTGTCCTTTGAATTTTTAATTTCGTTAAAATCCATGTAGCTTAATTTTCCGTCGTACCAACCATACAAATTACAGTCAAACTTGTTTTTGTGCGGTCCTTTTCTATTCGATTTTCTTTTTGTACGATTTGTTTTGTGCGATTTTTTTTTATGCGGTATGTGAATACCAACGGTGTTACAGAATGTCCTTGTAGTGTTCTCATCACAAGAAGATGCGCGTTTTGGACTCCGACGAGTAATATTGAATTATATGATTTTTGAAAATTTCTCCATGTTTAAAATAGGAAATTAAATTTTTTAAAAATGTTTCCATGTATAATTTAATTATTTATTTTGTTTGGAAAGCACTTTCTCGCTATTTTGTAAATCTTTGACATATTTTCTAGACTTTTTTTAATGCGGTCCCTCTCCGCCGCATAAAAAATTTTCTTTAATATGTTGTAACAAATGATTTGTTAGAGCTACTTATGAAGTTTTTTAATATTTTTTGTGCGTTTTCTTTTATGCGGTCCCTACCTACCGCACAAAAACAGATTTGACTGTATTATGATTTAGTGTCTTTGGAGAATTATTGGAATTTTCACCCAATTGTGTGAAACCTTTTGCAGCGCCCCCTGTTCCTGCTTAAATCAATTTAGATATGCACCGATTGTATATTTCCTCGAATATGTAGCACACCAAGAGCGTACGTTGCGTCCGTCGATGACCGCGATTTATTTTCACTGGTCGCAGTACACATACGCCATACATACCACATGCTCGCGTGTAACCCCTCGCACTCGACATCAATACATGGTGCTGACACCGAGAAATATTTTAAAATTGATTATAGAAGTTTAAATTATTAGATGCGACCAGCTTTCGTGTATTTTCATTCGCTTACTAGAATTTGGAGATAGCTAGGGAAAATATAAAGAATTCTAAATCATCAAGAGATCATTATAATATCTGTAACATTGCATAACGTCAACTGAACAGGTGCAATCTGACAATTAAAAAAAGTCTGACATCGTCGTCCCCGAAGAGTGAAAGCGCTTGCCTGCAGTTTTTATTTTCAGACATTGTTTCAAATTGTTTACATGCAGAGCACCTCAGTGGTCACGTAGGAAGTTCTTCCGTCGATATTTGCATATATTTGTTACTGTAATTCAAATATTTGTCTCCATCGCGTCGTTAAGGAACCGAAGCACTCCTTAATCCTTTGTAATATTCGGCTCGGCGACGATTCACTCGATCATTACTCTTGCAGTTATTCTGACCCTTCCGCAGAGCGCAAATTTTCTGATATAATTCCAGTTTGTTAAAAACAATTTCACAAAGCAAAATTTTCTCAAATCAAATACCCATGATATTAACCCATTTGTATCATAAGAAAAATTTGACAAGGCCTTTATCACCAAACTTTTTTTTTATTATATTTAATTAATTAATTTAAGTACAGAAATGACTAAAAGTAAAGGAACTTCATATTTCAGCATTATAAGAAAAAATAAATTGAACGTATATATACGCTCCGGTGATAATGACCAGGAAAATTGAGCGTATATATGCACTAACGATGCAAATGGATTAAGTATTGTTTTACTGGATCTTTTTAATATAAGTGTCAATCAAGACCGTTTCAACATCTCAGGTATACGTTAAACTTCACTTACGGGACCCAAAACTTTTTAACTTTTTTTTTACATGACCCTATAGATTTTGACGAGAAAATGCCAAAAATACAAATTTTAATGTTAGGAACTCAATGATGTTAAGAGTTTTTAATAGGGAAGGCCGCGGCCACGTTGATCTGTATATAGCGTCGCGTATCGTCGATTTGACAGGTTGAACAATGAATCCAATTTTCTTCATTATTTCCTAAACAAACTATGCAGATCGTTCTCCGGTTCACAAGTACCGCTTCTAGTGTTCTAGTACAGTCAAACCTGTTTTTGTGCGGTAGATAGGGACCGCATAAAAGAAACCGCACAAAAAAAAATATTCAGAAACTTCATAAATAGCTATAATAAATCATTTTTTACAAAGAGATACTACTAATGTAACTATACTACTAATATACTGAGATGTTACTAATCCAATAAGGAGCTTCTTTATTTTTCACTATTTTTTATGGGACTTTCATCAACATATTCGTGGTATTTTTATAATGAAAATTAGACCAAATATGATATAATTCCGATGATATTTAGTTGCGTAACGAACGATTAAAGTTTCAGACCCAAAGAAGAACACCATATGGGAAAGAAAGACACGCGGAGAGTCAAAGTATTCGAGAAAGATGAAAGACTGGCGTGAGCTCAGCCCTTTAAATCAAAACATTAACTTTTTAATTATGAATTATTTTTTTACGATACTTTCACCAATACAGTTGTTGAATTTGTCTGATTAAAATGATACCAAACACGATACAATTCGGATCATATTTACATTAATTTTCCGTTAATATAATTGTAATGGAAAGTAACTTTTCGTCGTTCATTACGCAAGTAAATATCATCGGAATTATATCATATTTGGTATCAACTACCGTTCGGAGGTAAGGGAACACTTCGGTTTCATAATTGTTATATTTCCTAACAATGAAAATGAAAGTTTTTAATATTTTTAAATGTCAATATTGATTATACTACTTGAACTTTTTTGAGAAGTTAGAACAATTGGTTTCCTACATAACGTGAAAAAAATGGTTGTTTAAAATTACAATTGGTCGAAATTACAGAGAAAATACTAAAAGTTGTATTTTGCAATTTTTGTATGCGGTATTATATTAAAAATTTAAAAAGTACATTTTGTATATCTGTAACAATTATACATATTCTGAATATTTCATCTAAATCGGTCGACGGTGCAATGAGCTACAAACATTTAACGATGAAAGCTTAAGGGTGAAAGTCGCAGAATTTTGGCCTTGTCAGGGAATTTCGCCCTTATGTGATCATATTAAAACATCTGTATCTCATTGCAACGTTGACTGATTTTGATGAAATTCTCAGAATATGTATAATTCATACAGATCTACAAATCGTACTTTCTAAATTTTCATTGAAAGTCCAGATAAAAAAGTTGTATATACAACTTTTAGTATTTTCTCTGCAATTTCTACCAATTGCAATTTTGGTAAAAAATCTTCCTCACTTTATGTAGCAAACCAATTGCGCTAACTTCTTAAAAAAATTCAAATCGGATGGTCCAATATTAACAAAGTTATCCAATTTTTAAAAGCGTCCGAATATTAGTGGGAGTCACTGTATGTGCACTGTATGTGTCACTGTATATGGGGCAACGGAGACTCGAGTCACCAATGAACGCAACGGGGTGCGCACTGCGTGAAAGGAAGGTTGGTGGGGGAAGCAAGCGTTTAAGGGGCCCCAACCGTGCCGAGTACTGATCTACGCACCAATGGCACTCAACAGTAAATTGAAGGTAAGCGTTACATTATGAAACTAGTGTTTCTACAGTCTACAGTACATATGTTTATTGTAATGTGGATAGCTTGCACATTCAGGTGAAGAAGCTGTACATAACGAATCGCATAATGAACGTGTAAGAGAACCTTCACTTAGGACATTTTTATTTTCTCCAAAACCTACGCATCGATAAGACGGAGTTGAAGACAAATATTTACAAAAAAGAGTTAGGGTTATCTATCAAAATGGTCTCCTTGAGTAGAGTCGTGAAAATTTTAGTTTGAGAAAGTTATTAATAAGGAAAATATTAATTATACGTATAGTCCATCTCTTCAATTTCAATGACTATTGTCGTTAGTATCAGATATCATACACAACCTTTTCCTTTACGTCTAAACCCGCAGAAATATTCGTTCTAAATACGTAGAAATATTTTGCAAATATTTAAAGCATTTCTTAGATTGAAGATAGGCTAAAGTCATCTTTGAAATTTCGTTAGGTTCATGATATCAATCATTAATTAGTTTAATTCTATCACTGAACTGCATTTATTTTTAAAAAGTCATTTATTTTTGACCGAGAAGTAGATTCTTTTTTGTTTTAATACCCACTAGCAGAAACTATAAATAAATAAACAAAATTAAATAAAGAAACTGTTAAGAACTGTCGAAGAAATGTTTTTGTTAATTTCTACATACAGAGATAACCGCAGAGTGAACCTTCACAAAACTATTTAGGACGATGACCTTGACACATATTATGCTACGTTTTTGTAAACACATATTGTGGGTTTCAATAGCCATACCATCTGCTGGACAAGGTTTCCTTTTATCACTCTAACTTCGAGTGATCTAACTAACGCTTAACAAGTTATCACACTAACTTCGTCAGCCAATCAAACTACGTATATACAATTCAGATACTATGTAAAATATTCCTCAAACATATTCGAATCACTTTAAAAAATATATAGAGTCGAGTCAAATTCGGCGTATAATTTGCTAGGACGTGATGACGAATCAAGCTCGACATAGAACCATAACGAGTTGAAGAACATAAATCTAATTGTAAACGTGGTACAGTAACTATAGATAGCTGTCTTTTAATTAAATCGCCCACATCGTAACCCATTAGTACTGTAGAGGATGCCAAAATTTGATCATATTTTTTTAAACACGGGAAAATTTACGTATATGGTAGACATATTTTGAACTAAATAAAAATTTTAAACTAAATGAAGTTTTCTGAGATTTTTGAACGGCGTTTTAAATAATTTTTCTTAGATTAATTCTTTTCTGGTTTTTGTTCAATTCTGCCCCGGTGTGGAATAGTTTTTGACGGCATTGGGGCTCAATTGGACATAAATATAAAATGCTACGATAATGTTATACATTTATTTAACATTGTTAAACATTATATAAACAAAATAAGAGACACAAAAAAGCAGAAACAAGAAGAGAAGGTCTTTATATTCACTTGTTCAATTTCGTACCAAAATGCAAATCAGAATACAAATTTTTTATATAAGCATTTAATTTTGATATTTCATGTATTTTAATAGGCAGCGTGTAAACTACATCCGAACCCATTACTATTGAAATATCATCTACTTCGGGATAAATGTTAATGTTCACTTAGACATCGTACCCTTGGTGCCCTTGGTGCTCAGTTTACTTATTCATAGCTGCCATGAAATATAATATACAGATGTTGACAAGTTAGATTGTATAAAAATGATTGTATTCTTAAACCAGAATTCATAAAAATATGCATCATCAGCTGTTTAGCCAATATTCCAACTTTTAATAATTTCAATTATGCTTACCTAACTTAGCAAAATTACAAACTACATACTCGATTTGTTTCTCACATAAGAAATTAATCACACAACTCAATCAGCATTAGAAGTCGAAAAGTCAAAGAAACAATGTAACACATATGTAATATCAGCTACATGTAAAAATATTGTATTTGCTAAATAAACCACTTGATTTAAAGCAATAATAAATAAATACATAAATAAAAGTTCATTTCAATTATTCTTATGTTATATATATAACATGTATGTATGTATGTCTGTTGTATTAGTAATTTCTATAGTAAAGAGCTTCAAAACAAATTGAATGTCAGCAAACGTACTGAAAAATGAAAATTCTGTAACAATCAACTATTATTAACATTGAAACACGGATCAATGAAAATTATGAGAGATCTCATAAACAGTCTTGCGAGGATTTGCGATAAGGTAGAGTACCCACGTTACCGAGAAAAATAGGCGAAGATGGTTTTACGTACCTCAACTTTTCGTCCTTATATGAGAATATTTTTTGCTGGGAAAGGGTTCATTCGAAAGAGAAAGGTTCAATCTAGCGCGCGCTGGTCAAGTAGGCCAAAAATTGACGATGTGCATGACGTGGAATGCAACTATTTTTATTCCATTGGATTAGTTTTCTGAATGAAATGGGGAATAGCGTGCGCTAGAAAATATCTCCAGCTACAAATTGAGCTATATTTTGTATTGATTCTCTGCGAAATAAAGCCAAAAACTTGAAGCACGTTTCTGGCGTCAGAATTCATAATATCAATAATACAGAGTAAAAAATGTTACAAGTTTAGTCAGCGACATAAGAGCTGTCGGATCAAGACCAAGACGGATCTTAAGTCAATGGCTGAAGGCTGTGAACGGAAATTATGCAGCAGTTGCCGACCTGCTGACCCTGCAAATGTCACGTGACTACCCTTGGCTCTTAAGGTTTAAAACGAACGGAACACCTGCAACACCTTTTTCTTCTATCCGAAGATAAATGAACAGAACATAGACTCCTGCTATGTCATTAAAAACTCAACTACTAATCGAGCACCGTATCTGATTTGTTCCCAACGTCCCTTACCCTATCTCCTCGAGGGCTTCAGAGGTGTGAGTAACTCGACCCTGTCTCAGATTCCTGTCACGATAAACCCCCGAACCTGCGACAATTATCCGGAAATTGTTGCAAATTGAAACTAAATGAACTCGTAGACAGTGTTTCGACTGTCACGTTTGAACGTTCCATTTGTAAGTTCGGGGCCAGCACTTGTACCCCGTCGTTTATAGTTTATAGTAGTCAATGGTTTGGTGGGGGGAACTTGAAAATCGTGGTGCCCGCATCGTGACGCTTTGAATTCGCAAGGCCGCGTCGACGCGACGCGTGACGCGACGCCGTCTGCCGGGGTGGTAAATGCGAAGAACACCAGCAGCGGCCTCGGAAAAGGGGGAGAAGAAAGCGGCTGGGTGTTTTGCACGAGTGAGCAGACCGCGTGTGCCGCCTGCTGCATCCTGTGTTACGTTTTCCGTCCGCCCGGCGTATGTCAATAATAGAAGTCGAAATAAAGAGGGGGGGGGGGGGGGTCCTCTGTGCGAAACTTTTGAATATTATCAGAATTCCTGAAGAAAAGTATATGTGTATTCGTATTTACCGTCGCTGAAGAGAGATTGTTCCGATATTTGTAAGCTGCCACAGAATTCTCTTTATGCTGTTTCTCTCCATACATACATACATATATACATAGGTATAAGACTATCCTTGTCCTCTATATTGTTCGAAATTGTTAGCCCAAGTAACATATTCCATTTGGTTATTCGACAGTATTAAAATTATAAATTTATATTTGATACCATATTACATTGCAAATTATGAATTATATTTTTTGAATTTATTAGCAGTAGGTTTGCCCGTAGGGGTGCTCATGGGCGTCGGCGGACGCCCTTCTTCGCTAATAGAAAGTATTAGTATCGGCTATCAGTATTCCGAATCTTAAAAAAACTCAAAAGGAATTTGCAATGGCTCACGAAAGTACTCGAACGCAACAGTATAACTTTTTTAAAAATCGAACCGAACGACCTGACATATTTTGAGCAATTAGAAGAACTGATTTACCAAATGACGTGTACAAAAGACTATGAAAAAATTGCAACTGATAGAATTACACGAGAAAATAAAAAAGGCACTTTTGATCGACAACAGCTTCACCGTAATTATTGTTAATTCGCAAAGAAATGGTTGGGAAATGTGAACAATGATCGTGAGTATGGAAGAATTTCGTGGCATCTGTGTGAAATAAACATACGATTAATTAATCGATAAATGGCAGGAGAGACATGCATATAAAATAATTGGTGAGTATCAATTCTCAACGAATCAACACGATTCTTTTTGTTAAGAACTTTTTAATAAACAACGAGGGATGGCTAAAACCTTTTGAAGGTTACTCGGGAGGATGACCTTGACAATATATGTTCGATAAACGTAATATTTACCCTTTATGCGTAGTTACTGTTTTCTTGTTACCTATTTCCATTTAACACATTCGGACTGAAGCAGGCACACATGAGTATGTATTTACATAAATGGATATAACGTTACAAATGGATCAATTTCTTTTCAGTTATGTTGTAACAGATACCTTTCAGGAGGTTGTACATATTAATTAGTTTAAGAGTTACAGTAATTTCTGTAACATAACGTAATTTTGCGAGGTTCAGCAAACACGTTCGGCTCCTGCATTAGAAGTAACTCGATGAGAATGCGTTGACAGCAACAGTATCAGCATCACAGGAGCGTAATTTCAAGCAGGATCAAACTGCAAAAACAAAACACCATCAGCATGACGCGATACGTCTGTGAAAAAAACAACATTAAATGTCCTCTGTATGGTGAGGATGCTTACGATTATTAAAATTAATATTTTCTCGGTATTAATTATTCAATTTCGTTAAAATGTGGCCTAAATAAAATTTTTACATGGACGCATTTGTAATAAAAAAATCATTGGTCAACTATAAATTATTTAATTTAACCAAGATCTTTTTAAAGATACTCTTACCAGTGAGTGTAATCATGTTCCATTACCATCGGAGATAGATTTTTCGAAATCTTTATTTAAGTGTTTGCAGATTTTAAACGCTTCAATCAATAACAGATTCAGCAACACATTTCCAACTTCTAACACTAGTTACATCTCTGCACATATTGGACGTTGTTAATTAAGAGCGGAGTATAAAAGCTGTCGACTGCAATTTTATTCCGTTCGTTGTAATGAAATTTCACAGGGTCATATTGAAAAGTGGAAATACTACAAAAGCTACAGAAACGTTCGCCAGCGTTTAATAAATCATTTTTTACTATTAATTCCGAGCGAATGGGAGTACCATTTCTTTTCATTTGCGTAGAATTGGGTTTCAACTGTGCACACGCAGTTCCGTCGTTTTAATTGAACTGCTTCCGTTATTGTTTGTAATATTCTGCTTCTCCATTTTCCATTTTAAATGCATGGAATGTATCCTATCTGCATCCAAATTCCAAATTTCAGGTTGCGTACGAAATAATAAGTGACATGATGGAATCAAGGAAGCATTCGAACAAGTTCGATTGAAATGAAAGTCAAAATACGAAAATGCTTTTATTGTAGTGAGATATAGCATACAACTGTCACGGTTATATTACAATTTCAGTTTGGACGGTTTCCGACAATGTAAATAGTATTTATAAACTATTTCTTCAAAATATCGACTACATAAACAGCGCAGAAGTGTAGAAACGACTAAACAGTTATTCCTTGTCGGAAAAAAACGTTTCATATTGTCCAACTTTCGCCATTCAGTCGAACAATTCATGTTGATCGATTACCGGCTCGTGTAACGACTGTTTTTGACGTCGAGGATATTCTCTTTACCATGCAGTTTTGATGTTACTCGATTTCAAATATACATGTAATTAATACGACGCAATCTAAAAATACGTCTGAAAATCGTTTCCTTACAGTTTCTCTATGTTTACTTCAAAATATTGCTGATCAGTAGATTACTTGGCCAAATTTTCATTGCCGGGACCCAGAAATTTTTAACTTTTTTTTGTATAATCCTGTAAATTTTTACCAGAAAATTCCAAAAATCCAAGTTTTAAAGTTAGGAATTAACTGGTTTAAAAGTTATACATGCGTAAAGTTGAGCAACTTTAAACATTTCTGACAGGTAAGGGAGCCACCATATTGGTATATACTCAGATATCGTCCAATGAGCTGAGCCGTCGAAAGGTTGGTCCAGGTTATCTACGTTATCGATATCACCTGTGTGCTTGTGGTGTCACCTAGCGGATCCGGTCGTTAAACGGTGCGTGACGCTGAATACATACCAGAACGGCAGCGCCCTTACCTGTTGTAAACGCTCAACTTTACAGACGTATAACTTTTAAACCATTGAAGTTCTAACAATAAAAATTGAATGTAGGTATTTTCTCTACAAAATTTACAGGATCATATAAAAAACCGTTAAAAATTTCTGGGTCATGGAGGTGAAGTTTAACCGAATATTCATATGTACGTCTATATGTCTATATATTGTCCACCGCGAACATCTGTCACATCGTTCACACGATGTTGTATGTTCTCCACCGCATTCTCAATAATACATACTACTTTGTTACTTCATATTTTTCGTTCGATACAGTGTTGAAGTTTCTGTAAAAGTAAACTTGATATCAATCAGGAATTGAGAATACGAATTTTCGAATTAGTTTTTGTGAAAAATGCCTTTTTCCCATAGTCAGATAGAATTGAATCTTTTTTTTTCCTTAAATGGAAACTTTGACACAGTATTTTAACTTTTTCCTGATAAACCATAACGTAAACCCGTAAACCTAGCTTGTGTAACCAAATTCAACAAATAGCACCAATCTTATGCTGAAAGAAATTAGCCGGTTATTAACCCTTAGCACTCGAATGGTGACTGTATGACTGTAAGGCGTCACCACAAATTGCTGTATCATTATTCAAAATATTTTGTACATAATAAATTATTAAAAATTTCAGTATTGTACGAGTAAATTGCACCATTTTCGTACGTATAACGAAATGTTTCGTTTTGGAGTTATTTTAACTAGCTATTTAGCTGTTAGCTATGTAGCTAGATTTGAGCTATTTTTGCTTCGAGTGTAAAGCGTTAATTTTTATTTGGTTATTAATTTTTAATAAAACAAATTGTTTACTTAGATTTACAAAAGACGTGTTTTAAATTTTCATTATTGTTGAAGCTTAACACTCGACTCTTTGTATCTTCGCACCATCTGACTTGGGATCGACGATTTATCGTGTGGACCGTTCCCGCCTTTTATCGGTTATTCTCACTCCGTTCTGTCTCTGTACGCTGGTAAGGCACACGATATCACGCGGAAGTATGTGTCACGTAATAAAGGCATAATTCAGTTACTGTGAATAGTTCATACCCTATGACACACATCCATTGAATCTTCACGATTATAGACACAGACAAAAATTTAAAAATCGTGACCTTCGCTTTTCCCTCCTCAATTGCTACCAATAACAATTTAGAAACAAAACTATTTACACATTAGCAACAAATATACACATTACTATTATTATTTACACATTTACGTATTACTAATCCCCCTAAAAGCTCAAAAAAATTCAAGCCGTTTGATCGACATTTAAAAAGATTATGCGTTTTTAAAGGTGTACGTTTTTAAGGTTTTACGCTATCTGTATATTTTTTAAACATTAAACATTTCAATCGATAGCGTTTGAATATTTTTATGTCTCACTGTGTCAATTTATAAAACCTATTATTACTTAACCATTGCTTGGAATACGTCTAGATTCAATTCAAATTATATTTGAACCATTTAGTTTTATTTTTTGTATATAAAAATGGAGACCACGAGAAAGAACCGTCATACATATAAGACAAATTAATTGCATTTAAAAGAAAAGAATTATGATGAAAACAAATATTAAAGAAATTGGGAAACTTTTAAGCAAAATATAACAATAGCGTCTGTGAATGCGCTTCGTTCTTGTGAGGAATTTTTTCTTTCGATACGACGAGACGTGACGTAACAGTTACATATTACCGTATTCCCCACGAAAAGTATACTGTTAAAATCATTATCATAGCTAGAAATTGATTTATTCATACACACATAAAAAATGAAAATTACCGTATATATATTCGCAAAATATTGTTACAATGCAATATTTGAGAGTATTTACAGAAAGTACAGTAACAAAGTAATATAGGGGTGTCCCAAAAATGTTGTACTTCCTCGAAAGGGGTGATTCCTAAGATCATTTCAAGTAACTTTTTCCTTTGCGAAAATGTTTTCCGCAGCTTTTTTAAGGACTTATTAACGAAAACCGCAAACCAATCATAACGCGTCTACAGCGAACGGATTCCGGCTCGTCCAATGTCAACGCTACACTCAGCGGGACATCTCGATGAGTCGCGATCTTCCCGCTACAACCGCGCTCTGATTGGTCCGTCTTTTCCGTTAATAACTCCGGAACGAAGCCGCGGAGAATATTTTCGCAAAGGAAAAAGTTATTTCAAATGACCTCGGGAATCGCCATTTTCAAGGAAGTCCAACATTTTTGTGGACACCGTGTATGCACTCATGTGTGTCTATTTTTAAAATAATGATGGGTTCTCTGAATTTTTAAATCATCAAAAAATGTAAGAGAGATAGCAATTTATTAAAATCAATTTTAATACTTTGACCAAACAGGATGACAATAGAAATGATCAGAAAATCTCTTCAACATGTTGAGATGATCGAATCAGTGTTCCATGTATTCAACCTATATTTTTCAGGACTACCCCTGTTTAAACACCTACGATTAGAGTTCCTATCATTAGGACCTCATTACTCAAGGTCATTCAAGATCACAAACGGAGGAAACGTATAAGATTTAAAATGTGTGAGCAGAATACTTAACCCAGACCTCACCCAGACCATCCGTTTCGAACACCCACAATGATGACGATTTTCCTCTCAATAGGAATTTAGTGACTATAATTACTCGAGGTCATTCAGGGTCAAAATAAAAGAGCAGAATACCTCTATTTTATAAATGTTCGAAATGATGACCATTTACATCGATACATTTGTATAAACAGTCTCTAAAGGAATGTCGAATTACGAAAAGTACATCCGAGGTGATATTCTTACATGCTGTGATGATACATTAATGCATTTCTTCAACTGTTGTTGGACCACTCATCCGTACGCTATCTGTTAACAAAATAATCTGTTTTAATGTGATACGTTTCCTCTGTCTGTGTTTTTGGATGACCTTGAGTAATTATAATCACGGAATTCCTAATAGAAGGGATTATCATCGAAGGTGTATAAAACGAGATGGTCCCGAGTAAAAGAAATGAAGGTGACCCTTACAGAAATACTTGAAGTGAACAATTGATTAAGGATGGATAATATGAACTTTCCTTGTGAATTTCTTATTCTGTATTTTAATTTACTTGTATGAAATTTTCTACTTTTTGGTACAATTCTTTGATAAAGCCTTTCGATAATACGGATTTTTAGGTTACTTTTTTTTATGTAACTTATAACAAAAATAATATAAAAGAAAACTGTTTTCTTTGTAAACACAAGATTAGTATATTTGAATGGTATTAAAAAGATTTCGTCCAATGCGAAGAATTAGATTTGTTCTGGAAGAAGCATGTTTATTTTGAGATGAATAATCTTGCATATCTCCGTAACAAATGCTTCATGCAATCAGATAACTCTCTGAGGCAATACTCGATGCTTTCCTCATAAATATTTAAACGAAACGCACCACTTTTGTGCAGTTTAACCACGGAATATTCATTCCGCACGACGCAAATTTGCTAATAGATTGGCATTTATCTGCCACCATTTTATAAATATAAATCTACCGGTATTTAAAAATCACGTGTAATTAAATTCTTCGAATTTGTTGTACCATACAGGTATGTAAATAGAAAATAAATTATATCTACAATCTATTCTGAAGCGGGTCCTTAGAATTGTACACTGACAATGATGTACCATTTCCATGAAATAAAAAACTAAAGTAACCCTTCCGTTTATAAAACACTTTTCGTTGAATTAAAGAGAACGTGAAAAGCCATGAAATATTACCTAAGGATTTTTTGTATAGCTACTTCTGACGTAGCAACCAGTGTATTTCCAGTCCTAAATAGTTATTTCTTCCATCCTTAAGTGGGGAACCTTGTGTAAATGACCTGTTTTTCAAGAATTTTTTTTTTAAATATAATGTAATAAAAATATGATGTAAATAAAAATATTTTCTATAAATTTTAATCATTAATATCATGTTTCAATGACGGCTCGAAAATGGCATCCTGGAAATGCGTCGTGCAACGTACAGTGCACAAAAATGATCTGAAACAGAAAATCAAAATGAAATCGTTGGTTTATGCAAACATGCAAACACATGACATTCTTCTTTTATTAAAATTTGCAAAATTGCAAACATGACGAAGTTTTGAAAAAAAAACAGATTTTCTGTAATCATTTCCTGGTAATTACAATGTTTTAAATGAAAAAGTAAAAAATCGGAGCGCACCATGCTGTGATCAATTATTTATAGAATATATATACCAAGTTTCATGAAGATCGAGTAATGAGTTTTTGAGCTACGTTGCACAGCGTGCGAAATTTTGCGTTTAAAGTTTGAGTAACAGAAAAATAGTGAAAAAAAGCATAATTCATTTTAACTTACCGCGGTTGTTTGATAATCTCCGATTCCAGAGCCATAGAACAGATCTTTCTCTCCCTCAAAAAATTATACTTCAGCCGTTTTTTCTTCTTTTCGAGAAGCACGAGTCTTTCCGACGAGAGCCCGACTATCTCAGCAGCCCCGCCCAATACAACCGTTCACTTTATTTTGAAAGTAACGTATAAGAACATCTCTGATCACTTTCCAACTTTTTTTATCGTATCCCTGAGGAAATTTCCTATCGATTTAAACAAAAAATTTCATTTTTTTACACAAGGTTTCACTTTGAAGTAATAAATTGCAATTAAGTTTTCTTTCTGCTATAAAAGGGAAGTTTATTCCATATTTACGCACTCGAGCCTTATGATGACGAGTACTGCATGACTTGATATAAATGCATATAGTTACGCCCCACACCCCAGGGAGGGGGGGGGGGGGGGAAAAAAATAAGAGAACAAAAAAGAAATATATTATAGCTATTATCGAAAATTTTTAATATATGATATATAATTACAAATGCAATACGCCCATCCATGTCCCAACAATATACATAGGTATGCAATCAATACATACAGGGTGTTTGGGAAATCGTGCTACAACCGACAAAGGGGATGATTCCTCACATAAAATCTAATGGAAAATAAGGAGTATAGTTTCTTCATACGCGACTTCATTTTCGATAAAATCGAGTTTGAAAATTCTTTAGGTACGCGTGTACTTAGACAGAGTTCGCTTTGTTCGCTCAGTCTAGCCCGCAATTTCTGCTTGCATCTGTGAACAATATCGTTTAGGATATGGTATTACTTTAATTAATGGCAAGGAATCTCTACATTCTTTATAAACACAAGCGGCAATGGGAATAAAGTAGACTTCTTTTAAGTGTACGCGTACCTAACGAATTTCCAAGCTCGTTTTTTTCGAAAATTAAACCCCGTCTGAAGAAACTACATTCCTTATTTTCGACTAGATTTTATGTGGGGAATCGTCCCCTTGCCGATCACACCACGATTTCCCAAACACCATGTATATTGAACAAAATGACTATTCCATATCATAAAATAACTTTTTCATAGTGTTTTAAAATTATGTCGATTTTTGATACAAAATACAAGGCTTTTCCATTTAACACGTTAACTGCCACGTCAAACACATATGGCTGACAGTGATTTTTGACTTTAGAAATTCATTTTTATTGTGGCATATCCAGATAAACCGAATTTTATTAGGATCTTGAATTCAGAAGGGTTAAGACAGCATCCCCTATAATTCATTTAAAATTTCTAGTTTCAATTTCATTAATTAAATTACACTGGTTTTATGAGAAACTTGAAACGCCTTCACACACGTAATATATATTTACATCACAATATTTCTCCCTCTAGATCATGCAACTTTTGTAGAAATCTTTTTTTCATATTATTACAAATAACAGAGATATTCAAGGTGTGCAGGCTGCGTGACCACCCCTTGTATTAGTATGAAAATAGTGTATACTTTACCGAGGTACAGTTACCTTTCGGAGCATAATATAAAATTTTACAATTTTGCGACTAGTAATTTGCGTAGAGCCTTTACCTTCATAAAAACATTTCTTATCGTGATTAAGTACCATCATAAACGACGTTAGGGAAATCAATAGGTTTGCAATAAATCGTCTCTTATCAAACAATTCCGGGAAAACCGCAGGTGTGTAAAAATGAATTTCTCGTAGCACCAAAATGCAAGTTCCTTAATCAAAGGGCGAAGATTGTATCGAACAGTGTGGGAACGTCAATCTCCGTTCTTTTGCCGCCCTTATCAAAGCCGGCCAATATTTCACGAGTAACAGCCTGAAATCTTTTACAGTCTAATCTCGATCATCATGAATGTGACGTGGGCAATCGTAAAACACCTGAACCGAAACACGAACCTTGGTCCGTGGCTCTACCCTCATCTACATAATTCTTCACGACCGATTAACGTAGCAGGGTCAGACAGTGATTCTTTGTACGGCGCGGCGACGTGCAGCGTGCAGCGTGCAGCGTGCGGCGCGGAGGCGTGAGTCGGCGCACGGGCCTCGTGACTCGAGACGCGGTGGCATCATCATAATCTCCAACCCTAATCGCTCACGGTGGATCGAGTGACGCGCTCGATCAACATTAACGACACAGCCGAACCAAGTGCATGACCGAAGCGCACGGCTCGGGACATGCGCTCGCGCACCCTGCAGGGTCGAGGGGTGACGACGACGCGGTTCGGCGCGGCACGACGATCGCGGCGCGGCGCGGCGCGGCGCGGCGTCTGGACGACGGGGTGGGGAGGACAGAGGCGGGGGTGCGATTGGACGGAAAGAGATGAAAGATGAGCGTGAGGGTAAGGTTGGAGAGGGAATAGAACATCGGTCGAGTGTAGATGGTAGGGGCAAAGAGAGAGTGGGGAGTTCGCACGCCGACCGGAACGGCCCCACCAAGTTTTATCCAACGATCCGGGAGGCTCGTCGAGGTAGTGGTCCGCGCCCCACAGCCGCGACAACTTGAAACGCGTGTCGTTGTCGTGCTGTCGTCGCTCTCTGTCTTCTCGCTCCCCCTCGCCACAGAGAAGCTTCCGTTTGACAGAAAAATCGCGAAACAACTCCCTCTACGCGAACTATCGGGATCCGAGCGATCGGTAGTTCTCTCGAACACGGACCACCCCGGGGGTTGGGGTTGGGGTGGCAGATCTTTGCCTTTCCGGCGCGGCACAGCACGGCCGGACGTGTGAAGAGCGCGCGATTCGGATACGAAACGAGCCTGTACGAGACAGCGAGGTGGCGGAGACAGAGGGCAATCATCCCTCAAAGGAGCATCTTCGTTGCCAGTGTCGTTGTCATATCGTTGAGGATTTGAAATTACGGTTAATGAAAGGTCGTCGACATACCGGTGCGTAGTGAGCCCGTGACAGGGCTGGTTTCGAACGTCTAACCCCGCCGATTAGACAATGAATGTCCGTCGTGTGTCGTGGTTCGTTTTTTTCCGACTCGAACGATCGATTTGAACCGATCGAACTGTTTTCGAACGAGCACCCTCGTTAACCAAACAGTATCACACGGGTGCCCAGCAGTTTCGGGAGTGGTTCTGGTTATTTTCTGCACCCTTACTCGGCGATTAGCAGTTTCCTCACGAAGAAACATCTTGGGATATTCGCACCTGATATTCGCGTACGTATTTTATAACACACCTGGCTCGTGGCACCTAGTGCGGCGGTGCCATGCTATGGCCTCTCTCCTTAGGTTCTCTCCTACACCCCCAAACAGGTTATTGATTTTGCCGAAGTAAGGAGCCACGGATGTAGCCCGTACGCCCTGCGGCCTGCGACCTGCTCATTTTTCCACCCCTTCGCCTCCTGTCTCCCGTCTCCTCGTCTCCCCGTCTCCCTGTCTCCCTGTCTCTCGTTCTCTTTATTTTACGATTTTTCTTTCTCGCTTGCGTGTCCTTGGTACTCGCCGCTCTCTCACGGCGACACGAGCTTTACACGATCTTTTGACACAGTTTATCAAACGTTGGAACCTCCGGCTTGTGTGTTTCTTTGCTTCCAAGAGACAGGAGAAAGTGTTATCTTTTTTCGGACGTCATCTGATAATTCGTTCTATTCTATCCGATCGATGGTAACGGGAAGTAAATATGTGTGGGACCAATAAATATATTAAGGAACCGGTGTCGGCACCCTGAAGCCTGACTAAAGCCGTACGTTGTCGTCGTCGTCGTCGTATAGTGTACCGTGTCACTGAACTGGCCGAGTAGACTGTTGCAGTGTGGCAACGTGACTATACACGAGACAACGGCTGCGGGTGAGATTCCGACTGACAGCGGATCGATCGATCGGTGAACTTTCCGCTACGAGACTTGGCGATTCTTTCGCGAAAGCTTTCGCGTCGTAGTAGATCAATAGAAACCACGTGAAGCAGGACGAAAGATCGGCCTCGGCCTCGCGCTCGCGCGCGCTATCTCTCTCTCTCTCTCTCCCACTCTCCCTTTCTCTGATTCTCTTTCCTACGAATCATCCCCTTCCTGCCTCGGCCCTCCCTTCCTCCCCCCATTCGTTGCTTCTCCTATTTTCTTTCATTTTCTCTCGCTTTCCTTTATCCCTCTAGCCAAAAGGATTCGCGCGTTTCGCGAATTTTCTCAAGCCAACAACCGCTGCCGGATCGATATGTCGAACGCGACTGCTTCGCGTGCATCTCCCTTCCCGCCCGAGACGCGGAACCAAATGATTAGCGGCGGTTATTCTGATAGGTCTCGTTGTGTCATTGTCATTGTGCCCGACGAGCAGACGGCTGCGGGTGACGTGCGAATCGTTCGAGTAACGTCACCACCGGGATTCGGTCGACTCCGGGACGTTGTGCGCTCGTTAATTATGTAAGATTTCCCGAATTTCTGTCTATCGATCGACCGGAACCGCGACGTTTCTAAATTCTTTATTCGTCCGTGCCCCGACGGAATTTCGTATTTTCGGTCGGTTCATCGGCCGCGGAGTATCGAACTCTTGTGCTCGATTCTCATCGACTCTGAAGCGAACGTAAATTTCACGTTTTCTATTTATTACGAGCATCGATTCGCGCATACGGTTGTTTCATTTCTGCGAAACGTACAGAATATATGCCTCGTAGTAAGCGTGCCTTCGCGAAACTGTAAATTCGTTAAGCGCTTGAACATTATGCAGATACTTTCTGTCGACTGCGGATCTTTATGTATTGATGGGTTATGAAAATTTTCAAAAAATGCTATAATATAAAATTCCTGTAAAATTGTCTTGGATCTACAAAGGTTGTTCTCATAAAAAATGAGATTTTATTTCATTCCCTTAAAATTTGTCTGTAAAAATTGGAAATTGCATAAACATCCGCAGTCTAGTTATCAGATATTTCGCCATAGTCAGGAGGGAAAATTTGAAGAATTTGAAAAATTGTTAGTGGCGAATTTCTGAAACTGCCTGGCCTCTTTGCTCGAAATAGGGCCAGCTAGTAGGCGTGTCCAAGCTAGCCTGTTTCCACACAGATACACGAGCTTCCGTGGTACTTTTATTGTGACAACGTCTTAATCGATGAGATTAATGAAGATTCTATCGGATCCGATTTGCACGATATGAATTGTTACACGTCACTCGTAATTGTTTCATCTTTGAACGACTTTTCCTTAAAAAAGATGCGCAGCATATTTTACTTCATAAATATTTCGGTGAGAAAGAAATAATTTATTTCGTGCTGGTAGCGTTAGGTTATGTTTTTATAAATTTTCGTTTCAATTCTTGAACTACCATCATCTTACTTACACGTCTACGATTTTTATGCCATTTGCTATCTTGTATATTAGTTATTCTCGAATATTCGTATCGAAACAAAGGGGAAGGTCTGCAGCTACGAGTTTTGTGAACCGTAATTTAACGTGGCATGATTAACAAAAAGTTTTATACCGGTTATTGATAACCGATAGAACCGATGAGAAGTATCCAAAAGTATGAAGTAATTGTTGAAAATTATAGCTCTCCGGTTTCGCGTGTTGAAATAGAGTGACAGACGTTACTTTCACAGTAGCAGATGGCACAATACGGCCAATGACCAAGCGATGCAACGTGCTGTGGCCCGTGGAAGCCCGCCAGTCTCGAAATACGACGGAAGTAATGCTAGAGGGGAGAGGGGTGTTTTCTGAGCAGTTCATAGTCAGTGATTCCGGCGTCTGTTCCCTGAAATTCTGTCAGCCGAACAGAAAAATGTATCGATAAAACCATGAACCACGCGTACTCTTTTTCTAATTACAATAAAATTATATTGTAATTATTTATTTTTTTTCTTATTATAATTTTAGTACGAACGTCATAAGTAGACTGTGGATATATATGCAACATAAAAATGATTTGGATCAATTGCAAGCAGCAGAAGACAGATCAAAATTTAATTTTTCTTTTTCATTAATGATCTTAACAATTAAAGGGTTCTAATAAATTTAATTTTGCTATTATTGAGATTATAAAGATGCATCCGTGAGGACTCATTTAACAAATTTATTTCTTTAGGTATATATGTATTATAAATAGAAAGGCTAAAATTTGGATATATTCATATTCTCGTTACTTTTATAAAATAACGTGAAATAGTCACTGTTAGTGCTCCTTAAACCTAATGTTAATCAATTGAAAATAATATATCGACGTCCTTTGACTGTTTCAAATTGCGTCAACTCGTTTTTGCCACAAATGCATAAAATCCGCAGTCTACTCATACGTTAACACAGTATAATTTAAGCCAAAATTGAAATATTGAGAAGTCTAAAACACACGTTTTAGACCATCATTTTGTATTCATAACGTAGAATCACAGCTCAACTGGTTTCGTGATTTGTGTGTGTGTGTGTGTGTGTGTCAGAAAGAAATATTTGGTTAAAATAAACCATTAAACGTGATAATATTACTTTATATTTACCGGGTATACTCTGTGAATATAAAAAATCATAGATAGTAGTACACGAATGTGTTCCAGTGACCGCCGTTAAAACTTTCAACCATAAAGATATACATGATAAGCATACGATTTCAATTCTGACAGTAATGTTGCAAAAGGGTCGGAAGTATTCGCACGCTTAGGGGTTAAGCGGGTGAATAATATTTTTGTATGCAAGTTGTGTACATTGGTAGATTCAGTTGCTGTGAGAGCACCGTGTAGTGAATTTAGTACTTCGCTTGTATAGTGACATGGTGTTCCAAAAAATAAAAATCGTAGATATGCGAAAGGAAATTAATATTGGAATTACAAGAAAATTGTACGGTATAGATGGAATGCCGAATTCGAAGGTGCATCTACAGTGCATTATATTATTAATACACTGTTCACCGGTCACGAGCTAACTCGTGTTTCATGCCCAAACGTTGTGGGGACAATATCATACCAAAAAAGAATATAAAAAGTTATATAAAAGATGTGTCCAAAGTTTCATTTCAATGCATTATGTACAAATAATGTTTATTGAAGTTTATTTATATTGTTTTACTTCCGCATTCAAAATATATATAAAATATATATATAAAAATATATATATCATACAAAATAATAGCTGGTGACATGAAAATAGCTTGTCAGTAAAATTGCCGTTCAACAGTCTGTTAAGAAATCAAAAATCGAAGAAAAAATTATGAACGAATACTATATCGATCGACAAAAGATTTCGAACATGCTCAACATGAAAATGCATATCAAAAATATATGTTCTACTACACAGCACGGGGATGGCTCTGTGATGTTATGGACGTCGTCTATGACTGCAAACGATATTGAAAATGGAGTTTTCATCTATGACGTTTTGGATGATACAAATATTTAGTTATTTTCGAAAAACGATTGAAGAGAAAACGCTGAAAAATTGCAGTTACAAAAAGTTGTTTATTGCCAGCAAGGTTTTGTTTATCAGAATGGCTAGAATTACATACCTGGTTTAAAAATACATGGTTGTTGTAAAATACATAACGTATGATACACACACCCCAAAAATCCGTACATCAATTTCATTGTATAGTTTTTCCCCAGATTATGAATTCCCGCCTCCAATTGTATTGCAAAATATAAAGGGTGTCCCAAAATGACCTGACCTGAATGCTTTTATTTTAAAATAACGTACAAATATGGAGGTTATGTGTGGAACACAATATCTGATAAAGGGCCGCCTCGTCTCTGTTTGCAAACGTTCACTCTTTTGACGAAATTTTCGATAACAGTTTGGCATAATTGCGGACTAATTTCATTGCTGCGTCCAATTGCTTCCTTGAGCTCCGGAATGATCTGTGTATCATTGGCATACATTTTTCCTTTCAGAAAACCCCAAAGAAAAAAGTCCAATGGTGTCAAATTGCAGGATTTTGGTGGCCAATTCACATTGCCGCGTCGGATTTCTTTTTAAAACGGACTTATCGAACCGTCTCTGCAAAGTCTTCACCATTTTCGTAGCAAATTTTCACAATTTCTATGCGTCGTTTTATCGTGTAATTCTCCAAGACTCAATAATTCCTCAATACTTCCTGGCGTCAGTTGTTAAAGATTCTATGTTCGCCACAAAAAACAAAAAATGGCGCGCAATTTAAAATGTCAATTTAAAATGACACCCTTTACATAAAGTGCATTCTGAATTTCAAAACATATCTACAAAATCTTACCTATAGCCAAGTTATAGGGAAATATTTCTAGAATTTTTAATAAAACGTTCACTATTCCACGTTGTAATTATGCTTTTTTTAGTGGGAATTATCGGCACAGTTCGATCGTAAAGCGTACATACATACGTACATGCATGTGTTTGCATGTTTTGTCAGCGGTCGTTATCGGAGGCAATTTTATAGTTTGATCGAGAGTCAACAGAGATAATCATCGCGTTGCGTCGCTTCAATTCTTGGCAAAAGCGGTCCAAGCACGAACGAGACATAAAAAGTCGCAGGCGGAGTTATCGAGACGCGAATTCATTGCCGCGCACACAAACGCAAACGCTGCGTGCTTCCCTGTCGGCCACGAGACTCTCGTCTCATGGAAATGGGATCCCTGTTTGACATCGGCATACTATACTATACATTCTACACGTTCGCGCTCGTGGGATACGAGACAGGAGACAGAAAAGTGCGCGAGCGCGCGCGCGCGTCGTGTCCGTGTATTGTCGCACGCGGAAGTGTGGGTGCGCTAGGGTGCGTGGAGAAGCACGCGCGCGCAAGCGTACCGCGCACGCGCTGACGCTACGCGAGACGACGCTACGCGACGCGGTGTCCGCGTGGAACGCGCGCCTACCCCGAGGATCAGCAGCCTCTCTCTTTTGCTTCCCCTTTCGTTCTTTAGGCTCCCTTCGGTTAAAGGCTCTTTAACGTCTGTGTGGCGGCTGGCTTTCTAAGCGGCTACTTAGGTCAGAGTTCATCGTTTGCCGGTCGACGATCACGGTTACAACGGATGTCCGGTGCATTGCAATCACTTTGTCTCGACGCTAATTCCTCCTGGCTAAATTGTACGACCACCATTCCGCGACAAATCGACCAGTTTTTCCTCTTGATATTGGAAATTTTATTCAAACATGACATGCGATTTAACGCATGAAAAAATAGAGAATTTCAATCACCGTTTTACGGGCCGTATTTATGAATTTTTATCGTAGAAACTGTTGGTCTGATTATATTATCACCTTTTCCTTCTAATTTAGTTAGTTTAACCTGTTCCAAGAATTTATTTATACAAAATTTGTATTCTATTCTTGTTTGAAAATTAACCCTAGAATTACACACTTCACTGTTATTACGAAAATCATAATATTTTCGAAAAATTATTTTTTTATTCTTCTTTGGACGTCTCAAGAAATTATATTTGCACTTTGTAATTTCTATTTAACCCTTATGTCGGTAACCAAAATTGTCTATGACATTCAATGATGTTGCACTTTATAGCTTCAACGCATATGATCACGCGTCAAATATAAATTAATCGGTGACCATCTTTTTTTTTGCTACAAATCACTAAATTATTAAAGAGGTACATATCTTATGTTCACGCGAAACAAGTGTAAAGGGTAAACAACATCATTATTTTGAAGTTTATTCGATTCGTGTAAGAGGATATGAACATTATGTTTAAGAGTATGCAAACTTTTCGGTATAAGTGACTCTAATAAAGGAAGAAAAGTTGAATTTCCTACAGAAATATATCTGATACTGACGTTGGAAATTCTGCAAGTTTAAATATTAGAATAAAAGATGAATATTGGTGTAACTAGAGAACTAAACTCACATATAATACAGGGTGTCCCAAAATTGTTGTACTTCCTTGAAAGGGATGATGCCTGAGGTCATTTCGTGTAACTTTTTCCTTTGCGAAAATCTTCTCCGCAGCTATGTTAAATAATTATTAACGAAAAACATGGGCCTGTCACCTAGCTGGCATCAGTCTGCTGCAGCCGTGCTCTGATTGGTCCGTGTTTTTCGTTAATAACTACTTAACGAAGTCGCGCACAACATTTTTGCAAAGGAAAAAGATACTTCAAATGACTTCAGGAATCACCCCTTTCAAGGAAGTACAACATTTTTGGGATACCCTGTATAATAGTTAGAACGCATCACATATTGATTTATTCTGACAATTTATTCAAACAATGCGGATTATGTCTTCGTCTCAATGAATAAATGAATGTATTGTACAATAGTAATCTACCAAAGTAGTTAACATGTTAAGTGAGATTGGCATTGATTTTTCACATATTATTTACCGTTAAGCGAAACATTCGTCTATTACGTGTTCATGGTATTTCGTATTTTTATTTCAATTGTACATGTATGACATCCACATTACTAATGAAATTTTTATCTTTCTTTGTCTTGCAGTAACCAATTTGTATTGCAACTGTAAAAATTATACACTTATTTCTTGCATAATTGAATTCTATAGATTCTTCCAAGTGCAACAATATTTATCAATATGAGCTTCTTAGTTGACAGGTGACATAGAAATAGAAAGCCTTAGTAGGAGTGTTTATTTTATTTATCAATTCAACTTACTTATTTTGTGTTTTTCTTTATAATAAGTAAAACTCAATTTTACATTGTAAATGAATAGTGGCTTAAATGCAATGTTTTGGACTTGTGTGATTTTTATTTCAAGTTATACTATCATAAATGGTACATTTTAAATTCATTTTCATACAATCATTCTACATTCTGCTCCTAATTTTTGGAGAAGTTATTACATAAAAGTTCCGATAGTGCGATATTAAGAAAGTGAACATAATTCACTTGTCAATTGAGGTGATCGTATATTTGTATGACATTTACACGTGTTTCTGCAATATTTTATACGAGCGATCTACTTATAGTACATTTTTTTAGTTTTTATTTGAGAACGAAATGTTATGTGACATGTAAAATGATAAAAATTAGAGCGTGAGGAGGGCAATTATGTCATAATTTCGCTAATTTCTATACATGGTGTCTCACCTGATTTTGACATTTGATTTACATCACGAATAACATACGTGGTAAAAACATTTTGTGATATTAGTTTCTTTCTAGGTGGACACGTGAAGGTCATGCGAAGGTCAACCTTTTTTTTCTTCAATAGAGTCATACATGTATTTTTCAATGCACTCATTGATGCAACTCGATATTTTCTATACAAAAACAATCATTATTTTAAGAAATATCTTGATTTAACGTGTCTCGACATTTTTATGGGGCTACTTAAAGAGTATGTTTACGTTGAATCTCTAATCACACGGGCTAACACGAAGCAAATATACATATTGTTGCTGAATTTAGCAAAATATCATGCGATACTGATATAGGGAAATCAAACCGTCGATTTCAAAAGTTCTATGATGCAAATGGTTATTACATTAAACCTAACCTGTGAATGAAGGCAAGCGATATTCAAATCAAGATACAGTGTTTATTCGATATATGTCCAAAACACCAGTCTAATTAGGGACGTATATCGGCTAGGAGATACTATTCTTTGATCCACGCTGAAAGTAGAAAAGAACAGCGAAGCTCTAGAAGCCTCGGTAACATAGTGTAACATAATACGGATCGGGTATATCGGTGTGAGAACAGGAGACCACTACTAATCCAGTAACAAAACTTCTTTATTTTTCATTATTTTTTATGGGTCTTTCACCAACATATTCGTGGCATTTTTCTGTTTCGATTAGCAATGGTCTCCCGGTCTCATACTATTCTGGGACGTTTATCGGCCAGTTATTTGAGATATATATCGAGAAAACGCTGTATTGCTTAAAATAATGATTTTTCGTCATACATAGGTTAATACATTTTCATAGAGAATGTCGAACTGCATCAATGAGAGCAAACAAAATATATGATTCTGTTTTAAAAAACAAGATCGGCCTTCATAAGAGGTGTATGCGTCCACCTACGAACAATCCGATAATATGCTATACTGATATATATATGACAATAGATAAATATTTTTGGTACATAGCGGCGTAAACCAAATGTTAAAATGCGGTGACACGCCCTGTATATTTTTTTCTAATGTGTTTGTAGAGTGGTTACTCGAATTCTGCAGACGTCTGGATTCTGAAATTTTTGCTGATTTCCATAAATACAACTTTTATTTACAAATAATTTGCATATACGTATTGACAAGGTGATTTGTATTTACATATTATTGTATATTTTAATTTGGAAAAATGTTGTACGAAAATATTATCACTTAAAAGTTTAGACTAAAAATATATTCAACTTTTTATCATTTTTTATTTGACAATAGTAGAGATACTTTAGAAATTCTACGACAAAATGCGTTTCCTATGAAAAAGATTCTTAAAAAAGAACGTTACATATACCATAACAAGTAATCACCAATATTAGAAGAGCAATTGCATAAATTAAGTCCGTGTATAAAAAATTCAAGTAAATCGAGAGATTATTCACCGTACAAGAAGAAACTGCACGTAAATAATGTGGTGCATAAATTGAGAGATGGGTGTACGTAGTAAATGTCAGCTGTTTAAGTATCGTGGAATTTTATGTTTACTTCCTCTTCGCATAATGAATTTTCTACACATCAATTTTTAATAGAACCAAGATAAGTACTTAGGGTAAGGAGACCCAATTACTGAGAGGGTACCAGTTACTGTGCCCACGTTAATTATACTTATTCTTAAAGCATAATGAATATTAAAACGGTGATGTATAATATCTATATAAATTGATTTTAGTAAAAAACATTTAATGTCTCTTTTTAAATATTGATTATGCTTTAACAATAAGTATAATTAATATAGATACAGTAATTGGCTCCCCACAGTAATTGGATCCCTAGCGTTAGCAGTTCTACAATTTTCGTAAAATGGAAAAATGATTACACCAGACCGTTGATCGATAAAATCAACAACCACAGTGCAACACGGCTTGTATGCAATCACGGAGTACCGCAACATCACTCATTGTCAGTGGCTTCGAATCAAGATGTAACGCTTTGATGAGGATTTTTTGAAATGATAAGAATATTTTCTGAAGAGAACTAGATTATGTACAAAGCTCATAAATAATGAGAAAAATGAACAATATACACTCGTAGGCGTATTCTACATGTACGGATCGATGAGTCAAATTGTTCTTGACCTTGAATTTCGAGGTCAAATATCTTTTTATTGAATTATATTCTACGCGCCATGACAGTAAACAAAAATTTGACCTTGAAATTCAAGGTCAAGGACAATTTTGAGGCAAATTTTTTTTGCAGATCTTCACTGATCCGAAGATTTAGAATACGTCTATGGTAGCCATGACCAAACATTTCTTTACACCCTGTATACAATTAAATTATATATTTACAACGTCGAGAAGTAGATGCGTACTCATGATGTTGCCAGTATGTCGATGTTCGTCCCTAAAGAGTCTACAGTTCAGAGTCAATATAATTTAGTTTTTCAAAATTAAAAAAATGGCATCATTAGGAATGTAAAGACGTTAATTAACCCCTTGCACTACGATTTATTTTACGGTAACGGTGATTTGAATTTCTAGGCTAGATTCTAATTTCTTCTTATCGATTGCAAAGTGGTTTGATAGAGTGTGTATAGGAACATTTTGATTGATCCTAGAAACGACATTCGAGAGACACGCAGTACATTTCTTGTTTAGCAATGTGGATCAATTTTTAATTTTGTTGCATTATTCAATAATTGAATTAGTCGTGTAAGTAATACTTTCACAATTACTATTACTATGTTGATTTTCTACTGCTTCATTTTGATATTTAGCTCGTGTCTGTAAAGAATAATTATCTCAGGTTCATGCGAGAAGTCTGCACTGCATTCTGACCTTTGACGCGATAGGGACGATATGTTACTAACTTTATAAAAGCTATTACCGATCGTCTGGTATTCTGCCGGCGCGACGGTTATCTTCGTCGACTTGGTCTGTAATTCACGGGAAATCAAGAACAAAATTTACATAGTTCCGCAAATATTTCTGCTATCTGTCACGCTGTCTCATAAACGAGCCATAGAGGACACTTTCAGAGACACAGTCTGTAGTTTCTCCGCAGGGACGCATCTAGATATCTCCGTCGCTCCGGAATAGCCGCGCAAACTTTGAGGACCGTTACCGGGAATGGGCGATTCTCTATGCGCTCACCCCTAGAGCTTACAAATTAATGTTTATTATTATTTATACACACGTGGGACCAAAAAATTACCTGCTCTATACTACGAGTGCGCGCCCTTAGAAAGACGTTTTCCATGCTTTACGTTGATTAAGCCTTCATAGCACACATTCAGAAATAATGTTTCCTTAAAAGAAAAAACATTTACCCGCATAAAAATATACGCTATTAATCAAAATTAGCATAAAACTCTCTATACATTTGTACAATGGATTTTGGTTTAACTAAAAATCTTTTCGACGACAATTGTATGCCATTACAATAGCACATACGCGCGTGTAGTTGTAGTAAAAAGTTAAAAGTTTAGAAATTAGAGGTTATATGCTGAAAAGGTGACAGGCTTTTTTAAAGATGCAAGAATCTTTAGATCTATTGTATTACAATTAGGCACTGAAAGATTATTGGAATGTTACAATTCCGGAAGGGGTAATTCTAAATGAGAAAATAAGTCAAGAATATGGAATACATTTTTTTCATTTGACGCCTCGTTTCCGAGAAAATCGAGTTGGAAAACTCACAATCAGTGAGCATGCGTGTTATTGTATTAGAATTGTCTGACGTGTCTGTTCATGACCTACCGGTTCTACTTCTTCGCCTACTTGTCCCAGGCACGCGTACTCGACAGATTTGCAAAGTAGATTTTTTCGGAAATAATACCTCGAATGAAGAAATTTGATTCCGTATTTTTGACTTATTATCTTATGAAGAATCACCCGGTCCACGGTTGCACCGTCAATACTGGGCAACCCTGTATATCTGCAGACTTACATAAAAAATTGTAGACAGCAAATTTTAATATTTTCTCTGTACGAAGTGTCACAAAATTATATGTCGTAGACTCCATAGCGCGATTCTACACCGAATTAGTCGAAAATGTACATTTTGTTTCCCAAAATTTTTTGTGTTTCAAAAATTATATGAACTTCAACATCATTTTTGAAGAGTACGGTTGACTTGCGACCTATGGTTCCTCTCACAAAATTGGCCCTCAAAACCAGTAGAACATGATTAAGAAAAAAGTTTTAGTTTTCTTTTGACGGGGGTTTGCAATTTTGCGGGGGGGGGGGGTCCTTGTGTCATTTTTTACTAAATCGGTGGTGTAAATCACGCTATGTTGACCGCGACATATAATTTTGTGACACCCTGTACATAATCGCGACCACTAGCAATTTTTTCATAATTTCTTTTTCACGTCGTCTAGTAAACTAATTCGTCCAACATCGCTTCAAAAAATTTGTCTTTTTTGAAGAATGAATAAAGGCTGACATTTATGTGAGTCGCCCTGGAACATTATGTAGTAGCAAATGTATATTCTAACACAAATTTAAACGATAAAATCGAGAAAAGATCTGGAAATGTTTCAAAAGTTGTGCATACTGTTTAACATACGCGTGCATTACATATCCGTTACAATTCTGTATGTATGTTTCGATCAATCCCAATTTTCTACCACGAAATAATGTGTTACGGTGTAGCTTGTTCTACGTTTAAAAAATTGAACAACAAAACGGAAAAATCTTTAGACTGACTGAAACTACCCTGGAGTTCTAAGTTTTAAAACCTGAAAATTATCACTGAACGCGATATGCGTCCGCTACGTTGACCGCGCTCCCTTTGTTCTGTTAGTGAATTTATGAAGCCAGATTTTGCATACCTCGCTAAAATATTTCGTTGTCGTTTATTCTGGAGTAATTAGAATAAAACGGAAACGGGAAAACGGGAAAACGGGAAATCGGAGAAACCTTGTCTTTCCAAGGCGTAATTAATAGTTTGGCGAAGCTGCAGTCATTCAACGTAAATTAAGAAATAATCCTTTTAAGGTGCTCGCTTCGCATTGTAGTACAACTGCACTATTAAATGGTTACGTTTGTCTGAACGAACGGAACTTTGGGAATTCTACTTCACCTTCAGAGCGGAGTTGCTATTATTTATCCTTGCGGAAGGAGAGACCTACAACAAATTTTAGTCGAACCAAAGCGATGCGACGCGACGCACAGTACAGACAAATGGCAGAATTTCTGGCAAATTTACTTACTAATGTTGTATATATAAATTTAAAAAAGAAATTAACAAATTTTATTCATGAAAATAAAAAATTGTATTTTCAAAAAACTAATAAATTTAAAACGAAATTAATATTAAATGAACTACATGTAAAATTAATATTAATCAAATTAAACAGATTATAATAGTGGTAAACTAAATTAACATACTTAACAAAGCGTTGTTCACTATCTGACTCATTCTCACTACTTTGTACATTTCTTATCAAATACACAACAATTTTTTATAATAGTTTTTTGGACGTGATGAAATAAGCGGATTGGATGTGAGTAAAAGACTAATGTTTTTTCTCGATATATGTCCACAAATCGGGTCTACCCAGGGACATATATCAGCAAGAAGATATTATTCTTTGATCCACGCTGAACGTAAAAGGACAGCGAAGCTATATAGGCTTCGGTTCATGACCTCTCACGGAGTATGCCCCGCGGCAGTGAGGATATTTCTGGGACTTTTATCGGCTAGATATTTGGAACATATATCGAGGAAAGACTATTAAATAAATCGGTGTTCGTTTCATGTCTATTTGTTTTGCATGTGTGGTTCAGATGATATTTCCTAATTTCTTTATGTCTAACTTCTAAAGCTTATGACTACCAAATCTTATAACTACAAACGAGATTCTGTATTTTTTGCAGCGCTATCAATCGCTCAGACATAAGCTTACCCACTTGTCTTCCACACTTCTATTGCCAGTCCTGAATGGTCCCCATTCATGTTCTTCCAAACAATCTCGATCTATTTTTATTCCTTTTCCAATAGGTATAAAACAAATATTAAAAATAAATTAAGAATAGGTACATAAAATCGATTGATATATTATATAATTATTGCAAAATTGTATTATGCATAAAAATGATTATTAATAATAATTTTCATCCTACTACGCATTTTCCTGAAAAGAAATGTATTTCAAATCGTGATGTACACGAACATTTATTAATATTTCCAGTATATACCGTACTGTGACTGTGGCCGTCAAGCGGCAACATTTTGGACAAGAATTCAAATTTGGTTATTAATGTGTATGAATTGATAATTATTCACAGAAAATGATATTTAAAAATATAACTAATAAATTTAAAAAGAAATTAAAAAATTTTCCACAATAGATCCTAAAGGAAAGGTACATACATACAGTTATGAAAAACTATATAAAAATAAGTAAAACTTTCTTATAAAACCTACATCAAAGCCTTCTTTGAATATTATGAAATATAAATAAGAAGTTCTCGAGTCAGTCACTGTGTGCTTATGATCTTCAAATATTAGTTGCTGTGCTTTAATTACTGTGCTCCATCCTCGAATACTACGCTGCCATTACTGTGGTCCCTCCCCGAATACTGTGCTGCAATTACTGTTCTCTTTACTTCAATACTTTGTATCAGTAACTACGCATAATAAAAGATTAATATTTAACATAATTTCACAAATTACGATAGTAATAATGTTAATAAGAATGTAATTTGAAAAAGATAAATGTGAATAAGGGAATTAATGATAATTCAATTAACAATTTATTTGAATAAATTTTATAAAAACATGTAAATAACAACAAATTTTTGATTGTCATTAGATTAAATGATATTCGTACTTTATCATACTGTTATACATATACAGGTTATATACTGTTTATGATGGCACATCTTGGCACAAGAGGTTAGTTATCCATCAGTACACGTATTTATACGTAGTATAGCGTGTAACGACGGTGTAACTAAGCACTGAGCAAAAACTAGCTTATTCTATTAATTAATTTCTTAATTCTATTTTTAATTTCTTCTTCTTTTCTAAAAAATTTCAAAAATTGCTCTTATTAGTGTTGTTTTTTTTCGTAATTTAAATGTTTTACTAATATAATACCGACTTTGAACGCAATATTGACTTTCATTTGTTCAGTGTTTTCTTAACGTTTTTCATAAGTTTTACATGAAATAACTTTAGGTTATGTAACAAAAATTCGAAATGATTTCTTTCGTACTTTAAGAGCTTAATTTTAATAAATAAACAATTAACTGATTTTAATGAAAAAAATGTAGAATCTCTTTTTTAATATTAATTATACTTTAAAAGTAAGTATAATTAATAAGGGCACAGTAATTGGGTAGCTTACCGTAGTTCCTTTATTCTTACAAGAAACGTTACCCAGTCTCCCCATTTTGATTTTGATGAAATTTTGTGGGCTCACAGAAGGGGCAAATATAAGGAGCATTCTTTCGATTTAAAATTTTGAGGTGAAACATGATTCTCTGAAAATTGGTATCCATGGACATAAGATTTAAGTTAAATTGAATTAGAATTAAATTTTCTCTATTTAATACATTTTTTTTGCCATCCTATTATACGTAAGAAATCATACAAACAAATATGTATATCGTTTTCTTTCGATATAAGACGATGGCTCGGGCGGCTTCGACGTATTGCGGATCAGGGTACCTATTTGGCTCAACATTGCTCTTAGTGGGTTAAGATTTTAGGGGACCCATAAAGTTGTCCGGTAGACCATAAAGTGGTGAGTCGTTCACGGATATTTTTCTTCGTTGAAAAAGCATAGAATATCGGATACCCTGTCATTATGGCACTAAGCGGTGTCGAGAGGACAACTTCAAAAGAAGAAGAGGGGATAGAGATTTTCTTGTTGCAGAGAAAACATCGTTGTTGCATCGTTGCCCTGTGTCGACAGACAACTGGATTTATAAGATAGTATTGTACGTGTAAATTTTCGGAGGGTAGCCCCCCCCCCCCCCCGCCGAAACTTGAATATCTGTTAATAAGAAAGGTATAATTACATAATTATATGATTCTAAACATCTCGAGCAAACATGCATGAAGGTTAATAGATTTTTACGCTGGATTTGATATTCTATCGATTCATGATGGAAAAGGTAGGTCTCTTCATTTAAAGAAATCAAGGTGACCTTGAAATCTCCTAAACGCTTTGATGCACATAAAAAGTGTTTATATTACAATATTTCTCCCTCTATACCATGCATTTTTGAATATACAATTTTTCATATTATTACAAGTAACGGAAATATTCAAGGTGAACAAGTTATTGTCCCACCCTGTATATTTTGGATACATTTTTATATAAATTATTTTTTTCAAAACCCTGGCATTAAGAAGTGTTTCTTTCTACGGTCCTTAGTTCTCGGGATAAACAATAAAATATATTTGTAATCACGAACTTTGAGGGTTGCTTTTACCACCGTAATATATACGACTACCAATACAAACAAATGCATGTCAAATATTATTTGAAAAACTATTTCTCGCATAAACTTCATCAAAAACAGTCTCCATTCTCGTAGTTTTCTTACGAGCATGTAACAGGTACAATGACTCTACGAAAAATGAATTTTTCCCTATTTGTGAGCATGGTACCTCCTCGGAGTACCACTTAGGGACATATTTTTAATACGTCAAACGATAAAGGAAGTGTAAAACAGATTTCTTATAGCACTAACAGAGAAAATTTTTATATTTACTCATTCTAAAAAACATGGTTAAAAAACATATCAGTGAAAGTTTACGTGTATATTCGGAATGCATCTCATTATCTCTTGAAAACTACGAACACTAAAGGAAAAAAAACATTGCACCGAGTGGCGATAAATTAATTGTCGCCGTCGTGTATCTAATTGCTTATTCATCTCTTAACTAAGGCGGCACGCGAACCGATTGAGTGAATGAATGAGTCACTCTGTGTCTTCAATGGTCATCATTCAGAGAATATCATAAATAATAACCTCGTGCAAAGTGCTTATGGCTACATGCATCTATCCTTTGTCCAACCATGTTATTATTACGTTTTTAATTATTTATTTTTAGATTCGCGTTTCACAAGTCTTGATCTAGAGACTACGTACACTACCGCTCAAAAGTATCCGAACACTTGCGAAATATGTATTAGCATTGCATAAAAGTTATTTCAGTGCCTAAAATAGTGACTAAAATCAATTTTTATTAGTTTCTTATGAAATATCTAACGTTTTAAATTAAAAATTACTTATGTGGAACAATACTACACTAAAATTAAATATGACATTCATTGACGTATCCACCGCGGAGTGTCCGGATACTTTTGAGCGGTAGTTTATATAGGTATTTGATGAATAAAGATTTGAGTTATGAATTTTGAGTAGTTAGTTACTTTGTAAATACATGGGTACTGCCCACCAGAATATGCATCATCTTCAGAGTGGAGGTATAAATTGTTGTAGCGGTGCATATACAGGGTGTCCCAGGTTTTAATGTTCAAACTTTTTCAGTATATTGTATGGGACTAAATAAGAAAAAAATGTTACGTAAACATAGGTCACATAGAGTTTTATTAAAAAGTTATAACAAAAATACAGAATAGAAGTAATACAGGAATAGTAACCGACTTGCTGTTACTGCAAACTATTACTGGCGAAAATTACTTACAATCTTAAGTGACCTCACACAGTAAACACAATTTACATAAACACACTGAATGTAAATATTGCTGATCTATTTGAGCTAATGCTTGCAGTAACAGCAAGTCGGTTACTATTCCTACAGTCCGCAACAATACTATAAGACATTATCAAAGAACTGATGAAGTTATTGACAAGTGCTTATCAATAACATCTATGTATTTCCTGCTGTTTATTTTTATGGAAATAAATTCAATTTCAGTTCTTCCATGATATCCTACAGCCGCCCAAATCATTATTCCTCCTCCACCAATTTGTCTCCCTTGCAGTGTCAATTACTCTTTTCTTAAATCGTGAAAATAATAATTTAGATTATCAAGGCCATTTAAAGTAAACCGTTTCTCGTCAGAGAAAACTACTTTCCTCCATTTCTTACGTCAATACATGCGTTCTTATGCAAACTCTAATCGGGCTTCTTTATGACGGTTAGTTAGCGGCGGTCTTTTCAAAATTTTACGCCTTTTTAAATTATTTGAAGCCTTTATTATTCGTTGTACTGTCATGACACTTGTTTTTACGCCAGTTTCTGTCGCAATTTGTCGTGCCATTAATGTAGAGTTCGATGCATGTCGTAAAATATTCCGTCTGTCTTATGCAGTTATCAACTTTGGACGGCCTCCTGGATTTTTTTTTACCATAGTTTTCACTATTTTTTAAATAATTATAAACTACACAACGGCTTCTTCGAAGAATATAAGAAATTTTTGCCACTGAATGATTTTCATTTTGCAAATTATTGATAATTTTAATCTCTATTTCATTTCATTTTTTTTCCTCGTAGCATTTTGTATAAACACAAATATTGCAAGTTCATTAACATTTTTCAGGATTTACTTAAATTATTTACTTAAATTACTGACACTTTAGAAGAATATTTCGTAGCTGATCTTTTCGCATTCACTGTTTGCGAACAACTGTTTTATAGATTTGTCTGTTTTAAAGCTTTTGTAGCTTTCAAGTTTATAGAAATTCTAACGAAAACAGTGCTTGGAACGACGTCCCCAGAACTAAATAATAACACTCTGCATGAAAGGCGATGAAATTCTTTCATATAATCCATAATTATTTCGTTTTAAGTGATGTCTTATAGTATTGCCGCGGACTGCATATTACTTCTATTCTGTATTTTTGTTATAACTTTTTAATAAAGCTCTATGTAACCTATGTTTACGTAACATTTTTTTCTTATTTAGTGACACAGAATATACTGACAAAGTTTGAACACTAAAACCTGGGACACCCTGTATTTTAAGGCTTAACACGTTTTGGATGGACCCGGTTTTACCGGTAACGTAATCATACGTTGTTTTGCATGATTTAAGTGGAAAAAACCAGTATCTTTCGTAATTTTTCATATTCGTTCACATTTGAATAACGGATAGTTACGGTATTCAGCTGTAGGCTTTTAATTATCTTAAACTATATACGTCATTTAACTATAGACAACCGACAACTGTCAGTCGAAAATTTTGTAAGAACTCAGTACATCTGGTACGGCCGTCTGGGAAAGAGAAAAACCAAGGGGCGGCACCTGATCGATCGCGTCCATTGCCACGAGTTCGCGCAGGAATATAATACGTCATTTTCTATTAAGGCACAGAAACTCTCAAATGTCCTGGCAATAAATCTTCATTTATAGAGTAACGTGTTCGCCAAACAATGTTTATTTCTGTGCAAAATACGAAATGAAAATATTTAATTCGCGAACGACGTCTATGCACTGTATTATCTCTGCGAAATACTTTCTTTATTGCACAATGTTAAAGAAATTTTCATAAGGAAGCAAAATCTCTATTGCTATGCCGCTTAATACTTCCAGAAATTACGCCTATAGATACAATAATAACGCAGGGATCAATTCATTTCAGCGCGTATTCTCAGTAGACAATTTGCTCTTGATTTGCTACCAAAACTTGTCTATAAATTGCGAACCATCTGACTCGGTATGCGACTCGGAATCAAGCGCAAAGATTGCAGGCGGAATTCGAGGACAAATCGAAGGCAAAACGTGGGCAGGCTCTGCCCTCGTGTAGAGGGCACTAAGAACGGACCTAACCCAAACTGTAAGAGTACATATCAGGCAAGACCCAAATAAACCGTAAATCCAGTAGGAACATTGTCGTTCTAAATTGTTACTAGCTGAATCGTTGGGGTTACAGCTCGCGTAGTCGTGATTGCTAACCCCTTTGGTATGTGTAGGTAGTTCGTCGAAAGAACGAAAATGAGAAGCTGGTGGACTTAACTAGAAAATAGTTGCTGCTTCGATTAAGTCGAGCAGTTTCCCTGTACAGTTTTTCACAAGCAATTTCCTGATGCGCTCCACCTTTAAGTTCGGTCGATGCCTAATGCCGGGACCGCACTGTGTAGAACTGTTCGCGAGAGATGTTCATTGGCGCTGCTCGTTGGAAGCTCGTCAGCTGCTCGCCAATAAAAACTGCATCGCATCCAGATTGCTATTGGCGAGCAGTTCTAGGTTTGTTCAAAACTAGAAAATATGTCTGAAAAAGATCTTTTACTTGTGTCAGCTGCATGTTTAGTAATACTGGACGATAATATTAAGAAAAAAGAAAGCGACAATGCTGGCAATGAGAAATTTCCAAAAAAACCAGTTTCCGGTGGAATATGTTTAACATTAAACCTACCGACACTTCTTGTATACCATGCGTGGTCAAAATGACCGGTCTTTATAAACAGTTATTGTTAATACAATTAAACGTATATAATAGTCAATTTGTTGCTGAATGAATTAGTAGATGAACAACTTCCATAAAAGGACGATATAAATTTATTTTTATACAATTTCAGCTACATAAAAAACAATGCGATGTTCGCTGCTCGATTCACAAAATTGTACTATGTCGTCCAGCTTTGCGGATTGGATGTATTTGCCATGAAACGTGCGTAACTTGATAGCGTCTCATTCAATAAGGCGGCTCATTTATTTTGAGCTGGCCATGCAACATTGAGAATAGCCTTTCTTTTATATATATATATATATATATACTGAATGTTTAGGTTTAGAAGAGCTATTCAAATAGAAGGCTATTTAAATATCATATTATCTCGTGCAGTAAAATTTGCCGGCCGCGGTAGGTAGGACAGGCTATAAATATTTCTTGGAAAAAATAAATAAAACAAGAAATAAATACTGAAAAACGCATTGTATACATCCTCCAAGAAAAGCCGTCAAGATAAATAGCGATGTGATCATATTGTACGTACGAAATTGTACGCAGAAGTTTGAAAAGGTCAATTTGACCGGCCGTGGTAGGTTTAGTGTTAACAAATGATTTATTCAAACAGAAACAGGATTTAGAAGTTTTTCAAGAATGTATGAGAACTGTGAAAAATTACTCAGTATAATTGGCCTGAAAATATCAAAGAAGGATACGAATTTTCTGTCAAACAGAGATTATTATTAACTTTACGATTTCTAGCAACGGGTGATTCCTGCTCAAATCGAATGTATTTGTTTAACATATTGAAACAAGTAATTTCTTTTATTTAATAAAAAACAGAAATTGTAAACTTTTATTTGAACTTTTTTAATAAAATTGTATTTTTTTCATGAACTGATAGATCTTCATATGCTCTTTGACACTAGAACGATCGAGCAATAAATGCGACTGACGTATATTGCTTTGTAACAGTGACAAGACTGTGCCTATTCAGACTTCATACAACTTTTATTGTAATATGAGCTTCAATGAAGAGGTTCATTAAAAAATTTCCAATGAAAACATTTTTACCATTTCAGTAATTGTAAAAGAATAAATTAGGAACCAGTCATTTTAACTGCTCTGGTCGTTCTAGTGTTAAAAAAGTACGAAGGATCTTAGATCGAAAATGTATTAGTTTAGGAGTTATTAACCCTTTGCGGTCGTATGTCTACTCTCAACCACCAAAGCTTTTTTACCATTCCAATGCTGATCTTACATTGCCCCCATAAACATACATAAAGAATCCATATAAAGGAGATTAAATGATGAAGAACTATAAAATATAATTTTTACATAAAATTGAAACATATTATTGTGTTACATATATCGAAAGTTTAAAAAAGAATTAATAAATTTTGTTTTTGTTTTGTATCACTGTTCGTTTAACAAAAATTAATTCCGACCAGCACGACAACTATGCATAAACTTAATACGACCGCAAAAGGTTAAATTTGTTCCGAAATAACCTATAGAATCGAATGTTGTGGGTCCACATAGACTTTCAGCTCGCGACCAGATACTTTGATGTACCGCACAGCTCGCGAGCTGTTCGCTGTTCGCTAAAGTGTCCACACAGCAATCGGCGAACAGCTCGCGATCTGTTGGCGAACAACAGTGTGGACCCGGCATAATGGCCTCTTCGCCGGTTCCACTGTCGAGCTCCTCTCAGCCAGAGCAAGCTTCAATTTGCAAGGGTAAGCTCGTTTTAAGATCAGTGAACGGAACAGCGTCGGGTCGCTTCAGCCTGCCGAACTTCGTTCCACGCCACGCCGCGGTTGTTCGTCAAAGGAATATTACTTCGAGTTGCTTAACAATCACGACGCCGTTTGTCATGCATGAATTTGTTCTGTGAATACATTACAGTTAGTGTCAACTGAGTTGAGTAAAACGAGTCGACAGGGTGTTCCAAAAATTTTGTCTTTCTTGAAACGGTTGATTCCTCGGATTATTCGAAACAACCTTTTCCTTTGTGAAAATGTTCTCCGCGGCCCTGTTAAGGAATTATTAGTGAAAAACGCGGACCAATCAGAACGCGGCCATAGCGGACGCATTTCGGCTCGGCCAGTGCGACCACTACACTCAGCGGGGCGGTCTGCTGTAGCAGCGGTCTGATTGGTCCTTGTTTTTCGTCGACAACTCTTCAACAAAGCCGCGGAGAATATTTTTGTAAAGGAAAAAGTTAGTTCAAATTACTTCGGGAATCGCCCCTTTCATGGAAGTACAATATTTATGGGTACACCCTGTGTATGTAATAGTCGTTTAAACTCAGGGATTTAGCAAATTTCTCGCGAATTATTATGTGTCCTCCCAATCACCAGATGTGTTACGCATTCACAAAATGTAATTCGATCCGTTTAAAACTGTCTCATATGCAAGTGTGTCGTATTTTCTATAATTTTAAATGAACTTGAAGCCGTTAGGCTAATCAATGGGGGAAAATAAATGTTCAGTTTCGGTTTACAGCAATTTCTGAGAGGTTTTGGCTAACTCCCACTCCAGTTAAAGATTACTTTGCTAGCTTTTGGCTTCTCAAGAAACACGAGAATGTTACTTCTGATGGAGAAGAGTGACTATCTAATATATTGTTATACAGGCTCGCCCAGTACAAATTAGCACTTGAATATCCGTGTTCTTTTTGGAGATATTGAAAAACTTTATTCACAAAAATTGTTGAAATCAGGGGGATCTATAATATGCAGGTAATAATATTTTTGCAGGTGGAGAATTTTCAGAGATTTCAAGGTCACCTCCACTTTTTTAAATAGAATCATATATTTTCTTATCGATAAGTTGAATGGAGCTCGACATTTTCTATAAAGACCGTATCATATATGTTGAAAAATGATTAGATTAGCGGATAACAAGAAAATGAAAAGTAGTAAAAATGAAACAAAAGACAATAAAAGAGCGAGAAATTGCAACAAAAAAATTTTTAATCGAAAAAGTTATCAGGGGATAACATTTTCACTACCAGAAATATATTTTTGAAATATATTTTTTATTAACTATAACGATTCTTCACCGATTTCAATAACTTTGAAACATGTTGTGAAGGTCGTGACTCTGAACAACTTTTTCCTCTCTATGTTACCTCCGCCGGCCATGGGTTTTCAGATATTCGCGAAAAAAAAACTGTTAGGATAACTATAGGAAATTCCGCACTTTCCCAATAACCGAATTCGTTCTTTAGAAATTCCTTTGCAAAAAATTTAACCCTGAAATAACCAAGATTCGTTGAAAAGCTGTACAAACCCAACCTTCCGTGCGGTAACAATCTAGAAACGGGGTTCCTTACCGATTTTAATAACTTTCAAATATGTTATGTAAAGTGTGATTGAGAACAACTTTTCCCTGTACATGGTACTGCTGCTCGACCTTATTTTCCGAGAAGTTTGTAAAAGAACTACAGCGAACTCTGCCACTTTAAATAAATTTGGGTTAGTTTTTTGGGAGGGGGTGCCGTAGGAGCGAAGCCTGTAGAACGAATTCGGCCTAATCTTTTTTGTGGTTTTCACGAATATCTAAAAACTAAGGCCGAGCGGCGGTAACTCGTATACAAGAAAAAGTGGTTCAGAATTATGACCCCGACAACGTATTTCAAGGTCATTGAAATCGTTGAAGCATCGCTAAAGTAAATAATTGCTATATTTTTATACGCAGTGTACGATTTTCGCTATGACTAATTAACGAGAATAGTTAACCAGAATAATTAGCGAATAATTTCACTTTATTTCATCGAAATCTGCCTCGCGGAATACCAAGTTAAACATTTTCAAGAAATGAAATGAAATTACTAGTTAATCATTAGGTTTAGGGTTAATGAAATTCAATATTTTTTACTCAGAATTCGACATTCTTCCATATTTTGGTATGAAAAATATAGTATCCCATTAAAAAAAAAAAGAAACAACGTTGACCTTCAAATCTCCGAAACGCTTTCACCTATAAAAAAAATAAAACAAAATCTACTTAAACCATGCAGTTGCATTTTGTGTACGAAACTTTTTCGCGCGCGTACAACGTATACTTTAGAAGTTATAGAGGTGCACGAGTTGTGTTGACCACCCTGTATTTCACGGCCATTTTGTCTGCGACAACTACCATGTCTATTTATTTACTAAAATTAAGAATACAAGCTACTTAATATACTGCAGCATACCTACAATATGTATGTACAGTCAAAGAAGGAAGTGAACAAGCGTCAATTCCGATCCTTAATCATTAACACTGTCGCAAACATAATAATGATATAAAAATTTAAAACATTCTAATTTGTAATATTTACAAGAAGCGTCTCGTATGTAGATTGTATTCTCTCCAATTTAAAATCGGGAAACAGCACGGTATTATTACTTTCAGTTTTTAAACAAATTTGTTTTTATAAGCAGGTTTTCATTTCTCGTCAGAAATAAGGTATTATAAAGAGTACATAATTTGTCACTTCAGGAGAAATGAATTATTGTTTCGATTCAATGACAAGGATTTTAGTAAAATTAAAATATTATTATATTTGTGTAACATTGAAGCAAATGGATTCACCATGTAATTTGTTTATGGTTTGTTTAAAGAGTCATTATAATTTGCCATTTTTCAAATTTTCTAGGAAACAGTATTGACAAATTAATTAATATTTTTGTTAACAAGTTTGGACGTAGGTTACTTATTTTTCTCTTTATTGTAATATTAACACTAGCGTTGATAATGTTTATTGATATTGCCATCGTGAAATTTAAATTTGTAGAAGGTAAACGATTCTAAGTGCATCCGATAGAATTTGTTGAGTTGGATGTTCCTTAGAAATGTAATACATACGAAGATGAGTAAACGGAATGCCTTACTAAGAGCTATTTAGCGATGCTATAGGTTTTCCATGTAACGTTTAATTCAAGCAGTGTAAGTGAATGCAATTTACTGTGAGTACTATCGACCTGGGGTACTAATTATAAAGTTTAATGTGCTCGGAGCGACGTTCTTATTGCAGAGAAATTTAATCCGACAGTGTAAAACCAAGTTTCGCAACCCTCAATTGAATCAATCAGATTGAACTATTTTACTGTTGAATGAGTTCTTTATGATGAAATTTTACAAGAAAAAGTCACATTAGTAGCAACAGAAAGATATCTAAGTATTTTAATAAACTTTCGGTTATTTACACATCTCACGAATAAAACAGAATATTTTTCAAATATCTTTTTATCCGAATGAATTTACACACCACTTTCTTGTTATTTTCTACTGAATGGGTTTCGTTAAAAATTAACTTAAACTAGTCTAATTCGGTTTTACACAATTAAGTATTATCGTACCGCATCAAGTTCACGTATTATAAAACCCAGCAAGGAGTACGACTATTTTTCGAGGGAAAAAAAGTTTTTTTTAAATAGTTAGAGAACAGCGGTGTTATCTTTCCTTATTTTCGTCACGGAGAAAGGAAATTACGATACTTATCGCAATAACAATCATCTAAACGATTACCACGGGAAGAACTCTCATTACCGTTCACCCAAGAGCCAATTTCTTTTTATACAATGATCTGATAGCTTCTTCAGTGCCTCCTACGATCGTGAAGGGGCGGAATAAAATCTTGTGGCGTATAAAGAAGCCGCAACTTTCGGATCGTTAGGTTTTTACGTGGTTGAGAGTAGCGAGACTATTCTTGCAATAGCATTTACTTGCTTTAAACGTCGCCGCTGCAATGATAGCAGAATTCGTTCCCCAGAAAACACAATACATTACTAGGATAAGGAACTTAATTACTGTGGGGGTAGAAATTACTATGCCTATATTAATTATACTTATTTTTAAAAGCACAATGAATATTAAAAAAGACATAGTACATTTTTTTTCATTAAAATCAGTTGTATCTTTTTTTCAATATTTATTATGCTTTAAAAACAAGTATAATTGATATAGGCACAATAATTAGTAGCCCCACAGGAATTGGGTTCCTTACCCTATAAAGTTCAAATGAAATATGAAACAATAATACACACGATTGCATTTCTGTAGTAATATTCGTTGTAAAAATTTGTAATTAACAATTGTAGATTTGAAAAAGTTGTTCAAATAAAGTTGTTTCGTTAGTTTTTGTTTCTTGGTCAGACACATAACGTCTTATCATTGTAATTAATGTTTTCGCATTAATATTCACATATTAATATGTGTGGACTGTACCAATTACTGTGCTCACATTAATTATAATTATTTTTTAAGCATAATGAATATCAATGAATATTAAAATCGGTTAACTGTTTATTTATTAAAATTAAGTGCATAAAATACAAAAGCTCTTAAAGTACGAAAGAAATCATTTCGAATTTTTTTTATAAAACCTAGAATAATTTCGTGTAAAACTTATGAGAAACGTTAAGAAAACACCGAACCAATGAAAGTCAATATTATGTTCAAAGTCAGTATTATATTAGAAAAACGCATTTAAATTACAAAACAAAAACACTAATAAGAGCATCTTTGAAAATTTATGCTTTTATTTTCAATAAATTCAGAAGTGCTTAACTCATTGTCAGTGCTTAATTACAGCCGTCACACTGTACCGCGAATATGTACGTGCATTGGCAGATAACTATGGGTGTGCGGAGTACACGTATCATATGAAATTTTTTTCTTTTTTTTTATAATCCTTAAAATGTCCAAAATCGAAGTTTCACTGTTAGTTAGTTAAATTATGCGTGTTTAAAGTTGAACGATTTTAAGGGTTTTTGCCATGTTGGTATTGTGTTCGTTCACGAGCAACTTTAAACACGTATAAAGTTTTAACTAGTGAATTTCTAACATTAATACTTGCATTTTTGGCATTTTCTCGTCAAAATCTACAGAATTATATAAAAAAAAAGTTAAAAATTTCTGGATCTCGGAGGTGATGTTAAGCCTTACTAATAATTAAACATTCATAATGTTTGTTTTCTAAGTCATGTATATGACAACGTGTATGGTTGCCTGAAGTGCTGTAATAAGAGAATTTTTGGATCAAAAATCTAAAAATTTAAGTAAAAAAAAACTTTTTAATATACCACATTTTTAAGACGGACTAAAAAGTATATAATAATTTTTCCTAACCCAATACAGATAGTTCTGAAAATTTGTGATTGTGAATTTTGAATAGCTATGAAAATACATTTAAAGTTTAAAGCGAAAAACGTGGGGTGCATGCAATAGATAATAATTGTGGCATGAATAGCTCACCTAAGTCACTAACTTTTATTGCATTTCAAATGATATGTACTGCTGTGTGAGTTTTTACTATTATCTTACGCCCCACGTTTTTCGTTTTACATGTTACAAGCATTTTCATAACTAATAAAAATTCACAATCGCAAATTTTCAGGACTATCTGTGTGAGGTTAGGAAAAATTAATGTATACTTTTTAGTCCATCCTAAAAACGTGGTATATTAATACTAAACCTACCAGGGTCGAAATGACCAGTTTTATTTTTTACCATTATTTAAACTACAAAAATTTATTTAGGGAAAATAGTAGAATAAATTTCCTTGTCCAGGAATTTATTATATTGAAAATTACGGACAATCTCAATAAATTTATGGTTGCCATTTTTACCAGGCAATATTTACCAGATACTGTTGGTAGGTTTAGTGTTAAAGATTTTTTTGCTACTACTCTTGTGTGTGTTGTCATCCAGTTCTGAGCTACGTTTAAAGTTTCAAGTCTCTAGCTCATTGGAAAGTTAATTTAAAATCAGTTGCAAAATTTGTACCGAACAGATAAACAGACAGATAAGAAAGCGAGTTAATAAAAGCGTGGTAAAATGGTATGTTTCAAAATCCCTGTCGCAAACCTACTCGTGCTGTAATCAAACTCTTTATCTTACAATCTTTTCCCGTCTCCATTTGATCTCCCTTAGCGTTTGGCGACCTTGAACAGAGCGCATACGGCCTCCATTGTATATGCAATCACCGATAAACTAGAATGGTTATATATTGAAACTAATTACGATACGTGTCCACACGCGAGCCTATAACGCGTCGAAGGGTGCACAGAGAGTTATGGGAAAGGGGGACCGTTTCCTACACCGATCTGCGGTACGTGCGATTGACAACAATGGCGAAGGGTGGCGGACAATGAGTCGAAGAGTCGAACCGGGAATTGTTACTGGTGAGGGTGCCGCTGCAATTTTGTAAATAGGGAATAGTCGGATTATTCTAAGCAACGATGATTCAATCCCGGGCACCCTGGCAGCTGCGCATTCTGTTGGGGTTAAAGTTACACATCATCCGGACCGTTGTTAGTATTTCGACATGGACGTAACCTCGTCTACCTTCCATAAACCGATCATTTATCATAAGATCATGCGGGCCCGTAGGATGAATGATCGTGAGAGAACAATCCCTCTTTTCGAACGTATATCCTGTTTTATACCGTTTTTTATGGTTTTCATATGTGGACCGTAGTTTCGAATGTTGCTTATGGACGGAATGGTCCATTGGACAGGGCCAATAAATTCTTCACAGTAGATGAGCATCTTGTGTGTCGATGAATATGGAGATCCGACGAGGGAATTGTTATTACACTCTGTGGCAAAAAGATAGCACATATTTTTATCGTTTGATACCATAAACTGAAGAAAATCAATATTTTAATATGTCAATATTTTTGGACGTGTCCATATGTATAATTCACTGATTGTGAGCATTATCCACAATATTTACGTGAACAGAATTGTAGGAACGAAAACGGGACAAAATGATAGCACAAGCTGCAGATTTTCTATTCTCAGTTGTGTATAAGATCCTGAAGTGGATACATGCATTATACAATCTAATTGATAAAGCGAGTATGTCGTTTATTTGTGCTTATTTGATAAAAAGAACATAGTACAGTGTTAGAAATCGGTCGTGGAAAAAGATTAAGTTAATGTGAAATACATACAAATACTGAAGTTAAAACAAGAACAGTATTCAGTTACACAAATATCAAAAGTTGTAAATAGAAGCCGAGAAGTAATTATAAACTTATTAAAAAATCCTGAAAATTACGGAAGAAAGAAGAGTTATGGGCGTTCACAAAGTTTCAAATCAAATTCGACCGTTACTGCGATACAAATCGCAGAAAGTGTTGGTGTAAACACTACGTAAAAAATGGACGTCGGGTCTTATAAAAATGTAAGGATTTAATGTGAACGAAATTGCAGAAGAAACTTTGGTTAAAGAAGGGGCGTAAGCGCTCCGCTTACAATTTGGCGAAAAGCTTATAAATGTGGGAACAGAGTGGCGAAGAATCGTATATACTGACGAAAAAAGAGTTAATTTGGATGGACCATGTGGCCTAGGTTATTACTATCACGATTTGAGAAAGGAACAGGAATTTTTAAGCCGTCGCCAAATGGAAGGCCGTAGCATAATGATTCGGGCCGGTATTGGAGACCGGGGTAAAACAGAAATCACATTTATAAAAGAACGAATGAATAGCGAACTGTATATTGAAATGATAAATCAACAATTAAACACATATGCTGTAAGAATTGCTGGAAATAAATACATATTACAACAAGATAATGCCGCAGTCCACACGGCAAAAGTAGTAAAGAAATACTTTTCTTTGAAGAATATTCATGTTTTAGATTGGTCGTCAAGATCACCCAACCTCAACACTATCGAAAATTGTTGGAAACATCTTGCCAGAGCCGTATACCAAAATGGCGGACAATTTAAAAAAATTAACGATTTAAAACAATATATTCTGGACAAGTGGGAAAATATTTATTAACCAAAAAAGTGTTTAAAAAATGTATAAATCTTTACCAAACAGAATGATTGAAGTAATTAGATGTAAAGGAGGTTTTACAAAATATTGAGGTTTGATTTTTATTAATTATCCCATTTGCGGACCACAATATTTACGTTTTCGTTCCTAGAATTCTGATGACGTAAATGTTGTGGATGATACTCGGTACATTGTAAATATGGACATTTTCTTAAGGTTATGGTATCAAACGAGAAAAAATATGTGATGTGCTATCTTTTTATCCCGAAGTGTAGATCAAAATCGAAAATTGTTGCATCGTTATTGTAAGACTATCTTTAAGGATGAGATTTTATTTTCAAAATTTTTGAAATTATCTTTCATAAATAGCGATAATTTAAGTCAACTTAAAAATGACGGTAAAAATTCAGATGAACTTGACCATTTTGAGGTCATACTGTGACTTTAACAATACACAACGTACTGCATTACTGTAATACGAAATTTTGTAATTTCAGGTGACACATTAATTAATTTAAAGCGACGATCACATTTAATTTACTCGAGCCAAAGAAATAACTTGCAGTTTTTTAAAAATTCGCTCCACTGCACTGGCTACCAGAATAAATGAAAAAAATGTGTTAATTTAGGTTAACTATTCAAATTATTTATTTCCAACTTTCCCAAACTCTATATGAAAACGATAACAATATTAGAATTCGCTTTTTAAAACATTGCAATAGTCGAACGGACAACAAATCAAACACTACACGAAACCCTGTGATTGCATCGGTGTCACGTTAAGATGCATTGTCTTATATTATTTATATTTTAATCATAATACCCCATTATCATCGTTTGCTATCAAAAAACCCGGACCACGGTTACAAACATGCCATATCTATTTACAGTGATTGCGGTGCGACGACCTCGAGATATAAATACATATATTTCCCGCCTGAAATACGCTGAATAGTCTGAATAACTCTAAAACGTCTCATTGAGAGGCAACTCTTTCTGTGTATTCACGTCCCAACGAAAGAAAGGGTTAACTTATGTCGCGACGAGACGGGAATATGCGAAGTCGATTTCGCGCTTCATACTTCTTTGCGAATTTTCAAACGGGAAATGTCGCCGGAACGACGCCAGCATTCATGGGAAATGATGTTCGCAGACCTTCGACTCGTTTTCAGAGACGCGCGAGCTCTCCTCAGCGCAGCGCAGCGCCGTGTCGTGAATAAAGATAACGCCGCAAAGTTTTCGTGATTTAAGAACAGATACCAGTCGAAAATAAATGTTCTTACCTAACAAGTACGTGACCATATATTTCACGTCATTTCACAAACAACTATTTTTGCAATTTGAATTTTTCGAAATGAACCAATAGTAATATACTCATATTAATGTTGGTTCATTTATTAATATTCATATTAACATTGGTTCAATATGAATATACTCACTGGGTGTAAAGAAATATTTGGTCGTGGCTATTATAGACGTATTCGGAATCAAATTTAAATAAAAAGTATTTTATAACAATAAAAGGAAAATTTTGTTTAAATTTGTTAAAAATTTTTTAAATTGTTTTTCGTAAATTATCACGAAATTGTAGTGTTTTCAAGAGAACGGTTCATTTGCTACCTGGGATGATTCCTTTGAGAATTTTGTTGTTCGTTATGCGCCTACTATACGACGCAATCAGAGAAAATTTTAGCTTGAATTTGAAAGTCAAGGACAATTTTGAGGCATTTTTTTCTAATGATGTAAAATACTGCTGTAATAGGCAAGAGCAAGCATTTCTTTACACCCTGTACATATCCAGTATTGTACTGATAATAAGAATACTTCAAATACATGTGTTCACATCAAATAAGTACTTAGGTACTTTTTGGTAAGTACATGTACATAGTTAGTAAACTAGAAGTTTTCTTCATAAGGTTACATAATTACTAGACTGTGGATTTTTATGGATTTATGAAGAAATTAGCTGATTGTGAGTGAAATATAAAACAATGAAAAATATAAAAAATCTAAGAATATTGTTACATTGTTTCCATCGTAAAAAGTCTATTAAGGAATGAAATTAATTTTTATTTAACTACTGCCTCCCGCAATCGATGTAGAATATTTTAATTTTGCATAAACACCCGCTGTCTAATAATTACATACGCAATATCTTTAATATTCGAACAGTATACAATATTGTTGCCTTTCTATTTGTATTTCTGTTCATAAAAAAGAAAAAATTATTTAATTGTATAGAACATTGAAATTCAGTTAACAATAATGTAAACATTATTTATAGAATGAATCGCATTTGTGGCATGATATGCATACTTTGGGAAAAATGAAGTCGCCATGAAAAGATAGCTTTGTCTAATGACGAGTGTACTCGTCACTAATCCTTTGCTATGAAATAAAATTTAAAAGATTGCGTGTTGTAGTACGAAAAAAAGGACAAAAGTAATGCCGGTTTAAAAATAATGAAGCACACAAGTGCACTCCCTGAAAATGAAGCAAAACAGTTAACATGTTAATGATGTAAAAGTATGAAGAAATAGTGTTACTAAAAAAAGCTGGTGCCTACTAACACAAAAAGGAATAACAATAATTCTATAAAACAATTCCAAAGCGTTTTTTAGATGTTGTACAACGATGAAGTAATCTTATCAAACATTAATATTATCTTTCATAAAATATGTTTATAAACCACTCTAGTTTGTTATTAACGTTCCATCATTTTTTGTAACTTTTTCTCTCTCTTTCGTACGAGGCACTATGAAGCCATTTTTAAATACTCTGTCGAATTAGACTCGCAAGGGAACATCGGGGACCGATACACTCCGACTTTTATGCAACTTTGCATAAATATTTAACAGAATTATCTCAGAAGATGGCTGTAAATCGTTCGTGCCCATTTTTCACTTTGAAAGAGATATCAACCCTTTTATCCGAACCGCCCATTTTATATACGTGCGTAAATAATAAAATAATAAAGGTTAAAAAACAAAAGATATCAAGAAACAGTTGAAATAAAAGTTATACCGTTTCGTGGATCTACAAAGCTGCGTGTAAATTTTTTTCAAAAAAAGGTGGGAATTCAATTTTCCAAAAAGAATGATTTTTTCAACAAAATTTACATGCAGCTTTATGGATCTTAAGAAACGGTGTAGCTTTGATTTCAACCATTTTTTTATATCTTTTGTTGTTTACGACTTACAAGCACGCATATAGAAAGGGCGGTTCAGATAAAAGGGTTGATATCTCCCCGAGAGTGAAAAACGGTCACGAATGATTTACAGCTATATTCTTAGATAGGTATAATAAATATTTATGCAACGTTTTATCGAAGTTAGAGTGCATCGGTCCCCGATGTTCCCTTGTCAGCACGGAGGCGTTGCTGCCGGATGATTAACACTAAACCTACCAAGCATTAACAATATCTGGTATATATTGCCTTATAAAAATGGCAACCCAAAATTTATTAACCCTTTGCACTCGAAGCTATTTTACGTCCAAAAGGAAACATTTCTTTCGACCTAGAATATTTCCTTTCTATATATTTGTTTTCATGTTATACATACGAAAATGATGCAATTTACTCTTGCAATGCTGAAATGTTTAGTAATTTATTAAATACAAACAAATTTAATAATGCAAAACATATTTTGAATAATGATACAGCAATTTTTAGTGGTGCCTTACAGTCACCATTCGAGTGCTAAGGGTTAAGATTGTTTGTAATTTTCAATATAATAAATGCTTGGACAAGGAAATTTACTCTACTATTTTCCATAAGTGAATTCCAACTGTTTCAATACAGTCAAACCTGTTTTTGTGCGGTACGTAGGGACTGCATAAAAGAAAAACCGCACAAAAAGAATATTCAGACACTTCATAAATAGCTATATCAAAAAATTTTTTAAAACATATTAAAAGAAATTTTTTATATGCGGTGGAGAGGGATAGCATAAAAAACAGTCTCGCTTAAAAAATATGTCAAAGATTTACGAAATTGCGAGAAAGTGCTTTACAAACGAAATAAATAATTAAATTATACATGGAAACATTTTAAAACAAAATTTAATTTCCTATTTTAAACATGGAGAAATTTTCAAAATGCACATAATTCAATACTACTCATCGTAGTCCAAAACGCGCATCTTCTTATGATGAGAACATTAAAAGGGTGTAAATGCCAATAGCATTCAAATATCGCATCAAAAAAATCGCACAAAACAAATCGCACAAAAAAGATCGCATAGATAAGGACCGTACGAAAACAGGTTTGATTCGTTTCGTCAGGTTTTCATTCGTTTTGAAATATCGTTGTGCACTTGTATAAAAGGTGTACAGCAATCCATCGTATACTAAGTATGTATATGCATTTCGGATCGGAGAATGCGTTCGCGTGCTCTAAGCACCGAGCATGGAGCACGAGCTGCAAGCATCACGCATGTCCCGTGTCACGGCTACTATAATATTGGTCACGCCATATGGCGTCGATGGAGCGTAAAGGGTCGCCGGTCCTCGAGCTCCTGAAAGCAGTTCGCTTACCAGTCCTTCACCTTGGTGAGAGAGAGAGAGAGAGAGAGAGAGAGAGAGAGAGAGAGAGGGAGGAAGAGAAAGAGAAAGAGAGAGAGAGGTCGCCATTACAAGGAGATCCCGCCCTTTTGTTCCAGCCACATCGCTCCGGTGTGTTTCGCGCGCGCACTCTCATTTTGCGCATACGTGCTCTCGCGACGCGTCGAAAGATCTTCACCTCGTCCTCGCTCCCCTGGGCAATTAACGCTTTTTTCCCTAACCCTCCGGCGAAGGGTTCATGTAAATGAACGGTAAACGACCGGCTACTGCAGGAAATATCGACTACGTGACCCCTTCGCGCTTCTTGCCACATCAACGAGGAAAAAAAACATCGTTTCAGCGATTTTCGAATATTTCTTCGCGCGCTATTCACCCTGTTGAGCTCACAAGTGAAAAAAGTTGTATCGATATAGCGCAAGGGGACCAATTACCACTGGGGTGCCAATTACTGCGCCTATACTAATTGATTTTAATGAAAAAAATTTTTATATTAAGCTATTTTAACTCCAAAACGAAACATTTCTTCCGACTTAGAATATATCTCCTGTATGTATTTTTTTTTTCGTGTTATGCATACGAAAATGGTGCGATTTACTCGTACAAAATTGAAATGTTTAGTAATTTATTAAACACAGCAAATTTAATAATGTAAAAAATATTTTGAATAATGATACATCAATTTTTAGTGGCGCCTTACAGTCACCATTCGAGTGCTAAGGGTTAATTGTTTTTAATGAAAAAAATTTGATATCTCTTTTTTACTATTCTTTATGCTTTAAAATAAGTATAATAATAAGGCACAGTATTTGGCACCCACACAGTAATTGGGTCCCTTATCCTAGTTGATTTCTACAGGGCTACTATGTTCTACACCACATACTACCACGTCCATTCACATGATTCTTATTATTCATAGCGAAAAATGGTTCGCGTAGAGTTAAACGGTATTAAGAGGGGCAAATTTTGACGTTAATAGTTTCTTCGTAGTTGGGCGGGTAGAGGACATATGAAGGTCATTAACTTTTTTTCAATGGGAACATTATTATGGGTATTATTTATTGCACCACTTTGCTCTTTTCAAGAAAATATCAACCTACTTACGTGCAAAAGTCATTTGTTTCAGAGATATGAGAGCTTCAATGCGACGATCATTTACATCATAACATCCGCAAATGCTCGAGGGCGTAAGTATTTGCGGACGTTATGACGCAAATGATCGTCAGGTTGAATCTCCCGTATCTCTTAAATAAATGATTTTTTCACACAAGTATACAACAGTATAGAATTGAATGTCTCCAACAATTTTCTGTGATCTTTCAGCGCGCAGCCTTCTGAATTGAACGAGACACGCTGTACGCATAGAAACTAAAAAAACCAAAATATTCTTGCAACAATGAACATAAAATAAATAAACCATAAGGTATCAAATATTTGCCAATTTGATGCTTAAACAAGAATTTAAGTACGACAGAACAATTCGTTTGATGTCAAGAAATTATGTTCCATTAAGAAACAATATACACGATTTATTAGAAATTAATTAAATTGGAGAAAAAGTTTTAAAGGTTCATACTGTATAACTGGCGTTTATGAAACTCTAAAAAATAATGATTTTGATTATACAATATACTATGCATTAATAAATAAAATACTAAAAAGCTTTTCCTACAAAAAAGCTTTTCCATTATAATGTTAATGTTATACAGATTAAACGGTAACAATTAAAAGTTGCATAGCATTTGAATGTAGCACAAAAAGATCTAAAAATAACCAAATTGAATTGCGTAAACTTGATTGTTCTAATAACTTGCACAAATTGTATCACGGTTTAATAACATTGAATTACTCTTCAATATCCTCCGGTTAAATATTTCAGTAACTGAAGTTTTTCGTGTTCGAAATTCAATTTAAATCTGAATTTGCATATTAAAAGTTGCAGAAAAGAAACAGATTGCTCTTTGTTAATTTACGTGAATGCTTTCATATGCTAGAAAGTACACGAAAGTAGAGAAATGAAAAGCAAGTTTTATTTATCGTTATCCTTCCCGATTGTTCTCGCCAATAAATGTAGAACTTCCTCTGGCGTGGAAAATATTCACTCCGACAGACCAGCTCGTCTCAAAGCTGACCCTTCAAAGGGTTGAACGGCAGAATAACAGGACGTGAACGCAATCAACGACGAATACGCGACGTAAAAGGCGTCAGACACAATGACGCAGTGGACACGGCTCAGCTTCAATATTGTTTTCCTTTGATCCCCGACTAGGAAGATTAATTATTAAAAGAATCAATTTACGTTATGTTGTAAAACTGAGAATGTCGTTGGAATACCTTTGAACGAGTAAATCCAATTTCAAATACAGAACATTTTTAATCATGTCGAAAAATTTTCATCTGTTTTGCCTTACGTAGATTCCATTTTCTTTTTTTACATAATTATTCACAAGACATTAATGAACTTTTAATCTTACAAGTTATAATCCTGTACAACAGGGTTCAAAACTGTTTAATCACTTACAGTGTTAACATCTTAGAAAAGAAATAAAGATGTCGTAGTTCGAATCGATACGATTGTCCTCATTTCATTGTTTTAAATTCATTGTTTTTCTAAAAAAGTATAATAATACAATATTTTAAAATGGACTACTAATTTTTAAAATAACTGAAAGGCAGCAGACTATATTATTATGTTTACAGCGATGATTCCCGAGGAAATTTGAAGTAACTTTTTCCTTTGCAAAAATGCTCTCCGCATCTTTGTTCAGGAGTTATTAACGAAAAGCAAGGACCAATCACAGCGTGGCTACAGCGAACGGATTCCGGCTCGACCAATCCCAACGCCACGCGCAGAGGGACCTCTCGCCGAGTCGCAATCCGCCCGCTATAACCGCGCTCTGATTGGCCTGTGTTTTCCGTTAATAACTCCGGAACGAAGCCGCGGAGAACATTTTCGGAAAAAATTCCTTCAAATGACCTTGGGAATCACCCCTTTCAAGGAAGAACAAAATTTTTGGGACACTCTATATAACTCAAAAGGTGATAGGAAGAAGTTACAGGATTTTTAAATAAGGAATATACAACACAAAAACGTCAGTACATATGTAAATTGATAGTTATGAATATTTATCAGTTCAAATACCGAAAATTATATACTCGATAAGTAGCCATTAGAATCGCCTGACGCTACCACATTTATGCATATATTGTCTTATAGTTGAAGAGAATGTTAGGGCTAGATTGGGGTATGTGGTGCTCCTAGATTGATTTTCAACGCGGGTAGTAAAGATTAGTGTTATTTTTCATTTTTTCATACCCCACTCATATTTTTTAGTATCGTCCTATAAATAATTTTCATATTCCATCCAGTTCATAGACTATCATTAAGGAATTGTTCATGCAACGTTTCGAAGATTTGTTAATCCAGTTAACTGTTTAGCTAACTAATAATTAATCGATTGATCAGTTATATAATTTTTATAGTTTCAATCCAGGTCCAGATAAAGAAGGTTGTAAAAAGCAACCTGATGGGTTAACCCCGTCATTCCTGTCAATTGAAATTTTCTGAAAATTTCTTTTTAAGTCATCTGGTAAACTAATCCTTGTAACTTCTACAAAAATCTAAATTATTTAGACCGATTTTTAAAATGTCACTGCGTTTCAAAGATGTTCCAATACTAACCTAACGTGAGTCACTGTATGCATATCGTGTAAGCGCACTATTGTAGCATTTGCTCGATCCACTTATCTTTAGGATTCTTATTCCACCAATACCACTGCGAATATGGTGGTTACAGTAAAGTGGATCACAGGAGTTTCATGGATACTTGGGTTGATGGTGTTGGACGACCAACTCGCTTGGGTGAAGATAATAACTAGAGAGTTGTACGAAATTATTAATTATTCTCAACACTTCTTGGGCTTCCTTAAGTGGCTTGTTAAGCAAGACCCTTGTTAAGTATATGTTCTGAAAGAAAAAAAATATTCTGGATGGTGCAGCGGTCAAATGGACCGGTAACTAAAATATTAGCGGACTTTGGTGTAACGTGAGAACTAATTGAAGAGTGCAGTGCGAAAGAAATTAGTTTCATAAAGGTTATAGCTGAGTAAGGAGGTCGAAAGTGCCCCTAAACCAAATTGAATTTTCAATAGACCAATCGTCCAGCTTATCCACAAAAATACTTTGTGCCAGTAACCCTATATGTCGATATCGGTGGTAGTAATGGAGTGATAAAAAAAATCAGGTTTTTCCGACATTTCTCTCATCCTCTTAAATTGAAAATGCTGAAAAAATCAGGCATATTTTAGCTATTAGAACGCACATCTGTGAATTTTTTCAGAATTTTTAGCTTCAAAACCGAATTTTAAAAAATAAAAAAAAATGTTGAAATGACGATTTCTTGTACACGTTATGAAATACTAACTTTATATTTTTACAGTTTTAGCATTTCGTTATGGTTGTCAACATATAATTTTTTCAGATTTTTCAAAGTAGGGGAACATGGTTAAAAAAATAAGAAATCAAAAATCGATATAACCTCCAAGGTTAACCCGATTTCTGCCAGAGGGCGTGGCGTTCCGGTCCGAACGAATCTAGAGGAGCACTTTGCAGTCTTTGCAACGAATAATATATAAATTAGTATAAATGTACATTGTTAAGATGAGTGCTAGACAGTCGCGATGTGCTGGGTATAATTCTTCGCTTTGGGTGTAGTTATTCGATGTCTAGACATGCATATAAATAAGTTATGAATATGTTAAATATTATAAAATTCATAAGACATGCTCAAAATATTGCTGTCTGCAGTTGTTTATGTATCGGTCTATATTCTGAAGAGAATATTTTTTTCGAGCCTGTCGACACAAAAAGAACTGTTTGGGAATAATTAGCATTCCTCGGCAAGAGGGTACGTACTAACTAAAGCAATTTAACGGCAATGGGAGTAATTTGTCGATGCTCGGCAACACGATTTGTTAAGTACACACTTCTGTGAAGCGTTTATTTTAAACGCATCTCGCAATGTTTTTGTCTGACATTTGGGAAAAAGTGTTAGCTATGAACACCGCTCGCGTAACAATTCAATAAGAAAAATTTAATATACGATTAAGCAAAATTGTTCAATTAATTTGCTACGACTAAACAGTGGGTAGAGCACTTGGTACAGTTTCTAACATCACCTCGTTTATAAAAGATAAAAGTTATTAGATTATGAACTTAATTGTTATTCAATCATTTATTGAGCATTGAGAGTTTTGATTACTTTAAAATTAATAAGAATATTTTTATTAAATCCGTCAATTTTAATGAAGTTTATACGATGCATTTTAAAAACATTTTTTTCTCCTCTCTTACTAACGTCGTTTCCGCTCCAGCAATTTCTTTGCCTCATCCAATCAATTTGCTACTGCAGCGTTCACTGGGTTCAAAGAATTCAATGAACAGCCTCTTTGGAACGACACCGTTCTAGAAAGTATTAAATAAAATAACAGACTTGGTCAGCATATAATAGGTAGGCCGTAGTTGAGCAAACTTTTTAGCAAGTATTATTATTGTATACTTATATAGCAAGTTACAGTAAACGAGATTGGCCCGTGAGATCCACGAATACGTGTCTGTAATATATCAACCAAAAAGAGCTTAACAAGTATTTTTGTGTATTAATGGCATTTTTCTGCTGTTTTATTTGTTGTATATTGACTTCATAATATTCTACACAGGATGAATCACCAGATGTTACCATCTTCATTTATGTACGCATTATTATTATTCCTAAATAACTCCTAAACTACTCATTTTTCGACATACATATAATAGTTGAAGAGATTCAAGAGATGAACATACTGGTATTATTACCTTTTTTGTAGGTGGAAACGTCAAGGACCTATGAAGGTCAACTTCGATTTTTTAAATGGAACCGTATATTTTCTTATGCATCAACTGATGCAGCTTTTTATTCTATACAAAAAAGCTATTAACATATGTACGACGACAAATGATATTTTACATAGAATAAAAAGCTGCATCGGGTGGTGCATAAGAAAATATGTTGTTCCATTTAAAAAATTGAAGTTGATCTTCATAGTTCCTTGACGTTTCCACCTACAAAAAAAGTAATAATGTCAGTATGTTCATATCTAGAAACAATTTAATCTCCATCCAAACATTTCTCGCTATCAATAATAATAATGACGTAATGGTGATCCACCCTGCATGTTTCACGTTTACTATACGTTCAGCGTTTGTTTCGTATGAGTTTAGTTTCATTTAACGACGTCTAGAAATACACGCATAAACGTACTAGAAACACGTATTACACACACACACATTATACATGCGTACACTAGGCATACACGAGATTTGATCGAGCAACGTCCTCGTAGCGTGCCATGGGCTATAGTAATGCCAGCACATTTTTCATTCAAAATATAATAACATGGTAACAAAAACCCATAGAACAATTTTTAAAAGGTTGTGGATTAATTGAACAATTTTTAAAAGGTTGTTGGTTGGGTGATGTTTCACATTTTAAAACGTGGCCAAGCAAATTGTTCCACTATTTTGTTCAGCGATCCTTTCATTCGTAAGCGAGCCAGTATAATACGAAATCAAATTGAGTGGATTTCCATATTATGTTGACGTATACAGCAAACTTTTATCAATAGATCATGCAGAATCGAATTTAGATTTAAAGTAAATACATACACTGGCTCACGAAAGCATTTAGAACAGTATAACTATATTTTATGAAAAGAAGTTAGAAAAAAAATTTTTTTAGCAGTGTCACGGTCACCTTCATTTTTATAAATGACACTTTGTATTTTTGACTTAACAGTATTATAGCCCGTATCAAGACGCATTCAACGACCTAGCATACCCTGACCTTCGGATGACCTTGATGGCAAAGAAATGAAAATTTCAACAAAAAATGTCAGTCTGCTTGAATGGGTGATAATAACTCTGGCTTGGCCACCACGATCCCCTGATTTGTCACCACTTAATTTTTTTTATGGGGTCATTTACAGTCAATAGTTTATGCTGTCCCAATACAAAATAAGGAACATTTAAAGCAGCGAATTCGTACAGCAAGCGAAGAACTTCGCTGCGACGGTATCGTAAGAGCAACCAATGCAAACTTACTATGTAGAACGGAATTGTGTCTACAACAACATGGATCACACTTCGAACATTTGATGTGACTTCTTCACGAAATCATTTAGTCAAAATTCATTTAATCAACGTTCCTGAATTGAATGTAATTTCGAGTCTTAATGGCAAACACAAGTTATCATCATCCATTCAAGCAAACTGTCATTTCTTGTTGAAATTTTGATTTCTTTCCCTTTAAGCTCATTCGAAGGTCATGGTATACTAGATCGTTGAATTCGTCTTGATACGGGCTATAATAATGTTAAGTCAAAAATGCAAAGTGCCATTTAAAAGAATGAAGGTGACCTTGACAATACTATAAAAGAAATTTTTCGAACTTTTTTTATTCCAAATAAAAAAACCAATCGAAAACTGACCAACTTTTGTTTAAAATATTTGTTTATCGGCTCATCGCAAGTACTTAAAAAATCGTGAAAAGTGTTACGTGGAATACACTGTATACGTTTTGTAGATCTATGTTAGTTATACACATGTTGAAACTTTCATCGAAATGGGTTAATATACACACGAGCTACAAGTAGGTAAAAGTGGTAAAAATCGTAGTTTTTCTCGATGTTTGGTCAGCTTCTGCTTAAATTCCACAGATCCTAACATCTTTCTATGCGTGCCGTTTTTATCTGCGTCAACTGATTTCGACGAAGTTTTCAGTATGTGTATAACTAACATAGATCTACAAAATTCATGTTCTAAATTTTCATTGCAGGCTAAAATAAAACAGTTTTGGAAAGTGCCTTTTTCATTTGCTCTTATAATTCCTAGAAATTGAAATTTTTCAAAATATTTCGTGCACGTCATTCGGTAAACCAATTCTTCTAATTGCTCAAAAAGTGTTCTACAAGCTTCTGGCACGCAAGGGCGCCCGACGATGCCCGCGGGTATAGCGGAGAGGAATGTGACGTCAGCGGAAAAAATATTGTCATTATTCGTATGGACAACTTAAGGAGGCCGGCAGGCATTTGGCTTTGACTGTCACGTTATATTACGCTGTGCCATTTTTCTAGACATTTTACCTGACATTTTATCTTAAATAAGTAAATAATTAATTAAAAATGCATACCACCGTGTTAGTACGTGTTCTTGCTACGTCTGTCCAGCGCCTTTTTTTCGATACGAACACTAAATCTCTCAAAATTAAGAGAATCTCTCTGCGGCAGCCATCTTTTTTTTTTATTTTATTTAGGCATTTCAGATCTCAGTCGAGATCTATTTCTGCCGCACCGAGGCAGTTTACAGTATACATGCATATACACATTCATACATACACGATCCACACTAAATTAAATCAAATTCGCAGCTTACATTTTTTCAAGAACTTAAAAATAAGAAGACAAGCCCCAATATTGGATCGGGCAATCAACATTTCCAAATTTAAGCGCAACTGGAGGTTAATTTCACGCAACTGCTGAATTAGTCGCATTTCGGGTCACTAACAATTCCTACACGAAATAGAGACGCATTAAGACCATAATGATCGGCTGTGCAACGATTAATAGTAACAATAAATTCTCGTGAGAGCCGTTCGTGTTTAAACCATGGCTTAGACATTCCAGTATAATATTGGTTAAAAAATATTTTCCCCTTCACCAAGCCTTGCTCTTTTATAGTCTTTTTGGTTTGCATATGCACATTTCTCTTGAACTCCTCACACAAGTCAGTAAATGGGATTGGTACTGTTGAGGCACTGCAGGTTTCTGTGGCTGATTTAGCTAGACAGTCCGCAAGTTCATTACCTTGAACGGCAGCCATCTTGTGACATCATACTTGTTTCAGAAAGAGAGTTTTCTGCCGAATATTACAAATTACTCTACGATGAGGTAGAAATTCGCAATTTGGACTCTGGACAGACGTAGATTGGACTTTTAGGAAACACAAGTGACCACTTTTAAACTGCTCATTGCAATATTGAAGCGTCAATTTGTCAAGATTTTGACCCTTGCAAGTTCATATACGTATATTTCAAAGAGATTCTCTCAATTTCGAGAGATTAGTGTTCGTATCGAAAAAAAGGCTTCGGACAGACGTAGCAAAGACATGTACAAACACGGTGTTATGCATTTTTAATTGATTACTTACCTATTTAACAGTCAAAGCCAAATGCCTGCTCGCCCCTTTAAGTCTTTACGATCATCTGAGATGATCATTCTATTTAGCTCAGCCTCGGGATAATCTGCTGTCGATCGCCGTCACTGCCTTCGACAAATAGCGACAGTACGTGCGACGTACTCTCTGCCCGCACGAGTGATAGCTGAACGGGACTGACGTATACGGTACAATTTTCAGCGAAGCTAATAATCATAGAGTCGGGCATCCTCTGTTCAATCCTTCCGACTGGGATTTTAGACTTGAGCTAATCCCAGACATTTTGTATTTTCTCTTGTGGTGTGCTTCGTGTGTCTAATTATAGGCAGTGTAATCACGTTTGAACTGTTTGTCGCATGTGCGTGCTTTGTCCGGCGTCAAGCGTCCGACGTCAAGCGTCCAGCGTCCGGCGCGGACGTTCTAAATTCCGAAAGTTTAAACGCGAGAAAGGTGCCAGGTGCACAACAACATCCGGAAACTTTGTAGATTAACTGCTCCCAACAATAACTGTGAGAATAGTAGCGGGCAGTGGAGGTAGGAACGGCAAGGGTGGCTTTAGACGCATAAAACCGTTATCGATTGACGTCCATGCTTCGTCCTCCCTGCCAGAACCGCCATAGTAGTCGCCGTAATAGTCGTCGGAACCGGCGCGCACCAGCCTCTCTCGCCTTTTCTCTCAATCAATTCGAGTATTTCCCTCTTCTTTCTTCTCTCTTCGTCCTCTTTCTCCATCGGTTTCTCGCCTGTCCGTGTCTGTATGTACCTATGGCTGGTGCATCCCTCCACCCATAAACCTCCACCCACCGCCCTCCGCCCTCCACCCTTCGCTCTAGAACATCCGCAGCGTCTCCTTCCTCGTTCTCTTCCGCGGTGAAATTCCACGAAGATTCTCTATTCCCCGCCCCGTTTCCTGTTTCCCCTGTGTTCATGAGGCTCTCGCTTCATCCGTTCGTCACCCTCTTCCCTTCCTCCATGTCTTTTTCATTCCGTCTTTCAACGTCTCCCATACACTACTATTTAACTGTTTCCCTATCTTGCTTCAGCGCGACGGCGCGGCATAACCCTAACCCTCGCACTCGGCGTTTTCCTAACGCCGTAAAAGAACCTCTCTCCATTTCGATCCTCCGTCCTTTCCCTGAAACCGAGCCTCCTTCCCTTTCGCCACAGCTTCCTCCTGCCTTCGCTCCCTCATTCTCTCTCTCTCTCTCTCTCTCTCTCTCTCTCTCTCTCTCTCTGTCTCTCCCCCTCTCGCTCGCACTCCCATCCCCTGACCCCGGCTGGGTCTCTTTCGACGTTCACCCCCCTCACCAGCTCGAGAGTTTGTCGTCCTCCGCGTAGCCGTCTCACTTGGCTCTTCGCTGCGGGATTTCTTCCGTCAACCCCGACACGAGGGCTCCCCTTACGTCGAGAGGCAACGCAGACATAGAAACGAGATGGGGGAGACACAGTGATCGAGCAAGGAACGTGCGGTGGGGTACGGGAGAGAGACAGAGTGAGCGAGTGAGAGGAAGACGGCGGAGGAAGAGGGAGAAAGATATAAAGCAATGGGGAAAAAGAAGACAGACAAATGGCGCGGCGTCCTCCAATCGGGATCGTCCGAAATATTTTACGAGCTAAACTGCAACGGGGGCTTCTGCACGCCTGCAAGAATCGATGCTCGAAAATCAGACAGCCGAGGATAGTGATGGGTACTCGATTCTGCTCGCGTCACGGGCTTGAAAGCAATTTAGCTGTCTCGAGACTTTAGCTGTTTTAATCTTCCAGATTTAAGTTGAAATAACCGTAATTCACCTTTCCTTAACAGCAGAAGTGCTCACTCTATTGTAAGTGACATTTCCATCGCAGCGTTCAGTTCTGTCGTACTCGTTTTGCATACGAGACACAAATTTGCACTGATAATGTGGATCAGAAATAGCAACTCCGTCAAACGTATAAGACTGCGAAATACGAGTTCAGAGAGACAGAGAGCGATTATATTGATTATACAGGGTGTTCATTTGAAAACATTCCAGCCGAATGTCTCGAAAAGTATGAAAGATATTAAAAAACTGTAATTCACGTGTCCAAGGATTTCGAGGGGGAATGAGGGGGCAGTATCAGTTTCCATTTGGGAGGCGTTTTCAAGGTCATTTGAGAAGGTCAACTTTGCTTTTTCAAATGGAAACCTATATTTTTTATTATGGGATCTTATTTGCGTAAAAAGACTAGCCATTTTCGTAGAATACTTTCTTTTATCCGCGCACTAGTTTTGGAGATATTTAAAGAGACGTAGTGCGATGCATATTATTGTGTAAAATTCTTTGACGGAAATCGTTGATGTTTTCCAGTTGCACTAGCAAGTACCGTTACAAAACAAAATTGTCTTGTGACAAAAAGAAACCAGCCAAAATTCATAAGAAAAGCTGATCAAATCGAAATTATACGACAGTTTACTGCGAATCCCACTAGTTCAATTGGACAAGTTTCAATGGTAACTGGTGTATCAGTGGGATCTGTGCACAAATTACTTAACCATAACAAGTTTCATCCTTATAAAATTCAGTTGCATCAAAAGTTATTGGAAAATGACTTTGACAGGCGGATTGAGCTTTGTGAGGTATTAACAAATATGATCAACGTCACTCCTAATCTAATTAAAAACATTTGTTTTAGTGACGAATGCACTTTTTTCTTAAACGAAGCTGTAAATCGTCACAACTGTCGTTATTGGAGTGGCGAAAATCCACATCTTATTAGAGAAAGTAATACTCAATGGCCGGAAGTAATAAATGTTTATGCAGGCATTTTAGGAAATGCTATTATAGGTCGTCGGTTTTTCCAAGAGAATTTGAATAACAATCCAATCGAATCGACTGTATTATTGTTTAGGAAACAACGGAGAACATTTTGAAAATTTGTTATAGTTATACAGAAATTACAAACTTTCTCACAGTATCTCACTCTGCTTCTTCTTAAATATCTCCGAAACTAGTACGCGGATAAAAAAGTATCCTACGAAAATTGCTGGACTTTTTACGTACAGTAAGATCCCATAATAAAAAATGTAGGTTCACAATTGAAAAAACAAAAGTTGTCCTTCAAATGACCTTGAAAACCCCACCCAAATAAAAAACTGATACTGCCTCCCTCTTTCCCCCTCGAAATCCTTGGACACGTGTTTTACACTTTTTTAGTATCTTTCATACTTTTCGAGATATTCAGTTGGAATGTTTTCAAATGAACATCGTGTGTATAATTTCAATTCAAATTACAACGTTTGTAATAATGGTGATAAGAAGTCACCGTTGACAGTTAAAAATGATTTCAGACAAACTTCATATATACTTATAATAAAATTCTTTACAATTTTATCCGGCATTAGGTTCAAATTTGAACTAACGTTCGGCTTTGTATTTCAGAAGTTTCTTGTTGCGGTTTATCAAAACTTAGAAACTCGGAACAAGTATAGCAACAAAGTTTCAACGTTAGAGAAAAGAGAAAAATTCCATTTCGCAATTTAGTCGTCGGCCAATATTACAGGAATACCAGTTATCTTTGAAAAAAAAACTCGCTTCATATTCCCTGATTTCTAATGTAAATAGAAGAAGCATGGTTTTGCTAGCTCCTCCGCGATTCCAATACGAATCACAAAAGTTTACTCAATAAAGTTGGTTTCTGATTCTGGAATCCGAGGTATATCGAAAAATGTGCTTCTCGGAGGAAACTAGTGGGGAGAAGCGAATTGGGTTCTTCCCGCTGCGCTGCCCTGATATTTCCTCTCCAACCACCAAGGAAGATATTTTCACAGAAAGAGCTACCGAAAATTACGCTTTTCCGCCTGCGCCTCGTTTTCTCGCTGCTTAACCCAGTTTCTCTCGACGAGAGACACGCCTCGTTAGACGGCCTCTTCCACGATCGGCAAGAGTTCCGGATCGCGAGCTGTCGGAAGGTGTAATGGGGTCGACGCGACGGGACGCGACGCGACGCGACGGGACAACGCGGCACCACAGCACAACGGCATGGCATCCGCGGCCCACAGGCTTGCGCTTTCGAGATAATCGGAAATCGAAAATTCCCTTTTCCCGGCTTACGGTCAAGAGGCTGCACTTTCTCCGGCAACAGACCGTCGAACAAGCAACGCAAGGGAATCGGCGTCGCGTCGTTGCAGCGACTGGACCTTTCGACGGCGAGGGTTCGCGATGCTTTCAGATACATCGAACTAAACAGGCTGAAATATCTTCCGCCGAGAGATCTCTCACTTCTCTTATCGTACGCTAGTTTGTGTACCTTAAGACCTTATCGTAACCCATTTGCATCATTAGCGTATATATACGCTGAATTTTCCTGGTTACTATCACCGGAGCGTATATGTACGCTCATTAAATTTTTTCTTATAATTCTGAAATATGAAGTTCTTTTACTTGTAGTTATTTTTGTACCTAAATATAATTAACAAAAAAGCTTGGTGATAAAGGCCTTCTTTTCATATTTCCTTATGATGCAAATGGGTTAAGCCTGGCTGGTAGAGTTGGTTCAATGAAATATGCACGTTCACTGACATTTATATTACCGTATAGATGGTAAACAAAGGAAGAGCGATGAAATGTTGCTCCACAAAGTTTATCGGAATTCTTTTATTAGACAAAAGTGAATGACACTATTCCTATTTATACCGCAGTTCTCCTCGAAATAGTTTCTTTGTGCAATTATCTACTTTGGTCGGTGATCAAGCTATTTTTGCATATCAATTTCTTCCTCCATGTTATTTCAGAAAAACAACAATTAAATAGGCATGATCGAACATTACGTAATCATATTTTAGCAATTTTATGGGAATAAGATAGAATACAGATTTTCCTTTAATTCGTCCGTGGACATCAGAATGTATAAGTAATTTACAATTTTTAGTGTTTAAGATCGTTTGTTTGTCATTTATGTGTCATGTTTTATTATCACATTATATGCATAAGGTAAGGGACACAATTACTGTGAGGGTGCCAATTACTGTGCCTATATTATTTACATTTATTTTTAAAGCATAATGAATATTAAAAGAGAGATGTTACATTTTCTTTCATTAAAATCAGTTAATATGTAAGTTATATATCTCTCTTTTAATATGCATGATTAATATTCAGTAGTCCAATGCTTAGGCTTTGACGTCACACGCTGCATAGTATGTGCAACCGCTTTAGCCAGCAGAGCAGCTGGAGGCGTGCCCCTCCCACTCTGACCAATCAGCCCCGCACTTCTTTCACGAGACTTCTTGTGCGGCACGCACAGTATGCAGTCCCTCTTTTAAGCGTAACAGAGTTCTGCAGTTGTTGGTCTGGGACTTTTTGATTGGTTGGAAAATTAGTTATGCATAATGCTACAATTTTTTGATAAAGGTAATTGCATATGACATTGTGAATTCCAATTCTATTGGAAAATCGATATAAGCTATTGATCTGAACAAACGCCCTTGCGTGACCCCGACAGAAAAGTTAGTAACAAAATTTCATCCATATTAAAATTCTTCTCGTCGAATATGTATTACTACAACTAAAATTTTAATACTAATACACAGCAGTGGATTATGGATTATAAACGCTATAAGCAAGTTCTAGAATAGAGAGAAGTGTCGTAAAAGGAAGTGTGCATGTAACTGTATTTTTTGAAGAAGAAGAAATCCTTGTGATTCCCAGCTACAAACACGTGGTTCGTAAATCAAACATAAGTGAAATCTGAGATGTGTATATATGTATATGTGTTATGCGTCCAACATAGAACGAACGCACTAGCTATAACAGAGACGTATAGAAGCGTAGCAGAATGTTGGGAAGCACGAAGGAAGCGTTCCTTGTTGCCAGAAAATCTCTTCTTGCGTTTCCCCTTCTATTTTCCGTGCAATGTACGCGTAACGGTCCAGAAGGACAGAAAATTTAGTGGAATTTCGGGCGTATTTTTATTTGAAAGTTTCCCTGTGTCTGCCTTCTGTTACACTGAGATTTAATGTTCCGAGTTCCGAGGACGTAGCACGAGAAACTGCGTGTTTTTACGCTCGATTTATTCGCGTCTGTGATACGTTAAATACTCCTGTATGGTGGAACAAGACGTATTTTTCAAAAGCTCCTTCCTCAAGAGGGCCATTAAAAAGTTTGGAGCATTTTTAAATTGCTACTCTTTATGTCTCTACCCTTAACGTGCAAAGACATGTCAGAGATTGGAAGTGAATTTTGAATATTGTGAAGGATGCAAATCGAAACTCTTCAACACCAATCTTGGATGTATCTTTTATAAAAATTGCTACACCATTTGCTCTCTTCAACGTGTATCATACAGCGAGGCACCTAAGACAAGTCGCATGAATAATTTATACATTTTTTCAGACAGGAAAAAATGTTCCTGAAAAGGAAGTTGTTTGGTTCCGTGGGGCCCATTACGTGATGTACATACCTTTTTCCAAGTGGAGATGCTTAGGAGATTTGGAGGACAACTTAGTTTTTTTTTAATGGAATCACATAGTTTTCAACTCCTACGATTGCAGCCCTTTTCGAGACAATTTCAACGATATACTAATTCAAGGTCGTTTAAGGCCATATAAGTTAAACAGAATGAAAAACAGAAATTCACTTTGCGTGCTTACGCAATGGGATATTTTCAGCTTTATTCATAATCGGCAGCAACCGATACCAGGAAGAAATGCGGGAAAACACGCATGAAAGGAGCTTATGCTGCTATTGATCACCAAGCTGCCTTTTAGTGGCTGGTCATTATTTTGAGCATCTGTTTTAACAGGTTATTTTGAATTTAAGCTGAAAATATCCCATTATATTTACATTTTTAAATTTATATTTATATTTTTTATCCTGTTTTACGTGTATGACCTTAAACGACCTTCAACGATCTTAAATGACTATATTTTGAAATTTTCTCGAGAAGGACCATAATCGTAGGAGTTCAAAAATATGTGGTCCCATTTTCAAAAACTAAGTTTTACCTTAAAATCTCCTAAGCATCTCCACCTGAAAAAAATTACGTACACCACGTAATGGAACCCCTCGAAACCAAACAACTATTATATATATTGTCTGAAACATTTCTTCATATAATACTTCTTCTTATACATATACTATGTATAAGAGGGGTTTAGTGTTTCTAATTCATGTTCCTCACGTTTATAATTGGTACCAAGATGTAAATACAGTTCAATACAGCCGTCCAATATTCTGTAAAATCAACAAAAAGTCAGTATCGCAGTCTTGAATATTACACGCACTTAAGAGCCAAGGGTTGTCAATTTTTGGCCTACTTCTATCGTTTATATTATCAAATATCTGCATAATCTCGTCAGCTGATAACCAGCGCGCGCTAGATTAAACCTTCCTCTTTCGAATGAGCTCTTTCCCAGCGAAAAATATTTTCATATAAGGACGAAAACTTGTGGCACGTAAAACCATTTCTCGCCTATTTTTGTTGGTAACGTGGTCACTCTACCTTATCGCGAATCTACAGAGTCTTGGCTCTTAAATGCTGTCAATATTAGTTCAAGTAGTCTTTTTATAATGAAGTAAAAACGAAAGGTATTATTACTGGCTTCCTAAACAAGAAAATGCATATTTTTAAATTTTCCTTCCATTCCTAATTTTTCGATTCTGTTAGTTACTGAATATTAGAAATGTGTATTTACTTGAAAACATTGGTAGTTTACTAATTACAAAATAGAATCACGTCTGTAAATTCTCAAAAAATTCGTCTTCGAAGAGATGGAGCTGTGAATGTGCGAGTATGTAATCAAATATGTTTGAACGCCGACCAATTGGGGTCCCGTCCTGGTTAGAGCAGGCTGCCTATTCACAGCAAAAGTGTAGGGGAACAAAGGTGGGTGTCGTTAATGCATGTAGCATTTGTCTTCGTCTGGAGAAAAGCTGGGATTCGTTCCAGTTGTATTATCGAGTGTTCCTCAAAACAGTGTCATTAAAGTTCGTGTATTGGTTGATTTGCAGAATTGAATTTCAGGAAAGGATACAATAGCCTACGATCATTTTACGCCACTAATTAAATATTAACGTACTACAATGCACTGAATGCTTTTAATAGTTAACAGTTATTTTATGGAAACGACATATGAACAAGCACGGGTTTCTTGTGTTTTAAGAGTTTCAGAATCTTGTTAAAACTTGATCACAGTCTGTATATAGGTACTGTCAGTCAAAAAATCGTACACCCTCCAAAATTAAATAATGTTTTTAAAAGTGGACCTAACGACCTGAGTGTTTCGAGATCTTAGGTTACTACATGCACGTGAAAAAAGCTTGTAAGAGCATTGTAATTAACAGGAATTGCGATGAAAATAGTGATGATACACTTTCTATCTTTTCGACCCGAGCGTTTCCGTAGTAATAAAAATGCTGTACCTAACTGTAATAAATTGAAATATTCTGAAAACATTCTATGTATCTATGAGCCACTTGTTTTGGCATGAATATGTATAACTGACACAAATCTGCAAAACGTATTTTTTCAATTGCCATTAAAAGCACAGATAAAAAAGGATGGTAAAAAAATTTCCATTAGTATTTCTATATTTGTAATTTTTTCGAAAACTTTTTGCATTCATTGGATGTAGAGTAATCTTTTGAATGCCCCGAAGAAACTCAAGTTATTCGAACTGTTTTTACAAACAATTTATTTTTAAATGGCATATGTTGTGCAAGAATTTTTTTTTGATAAATGCAATGCGTAGATTGATTTAAAATTTGAGGTATCATTTATTAATGTTATAATGTAAACAAAAATATTTTTGATAAATTTTAATTGTTAACATCAATGGTACAACAGCGGCTTGAAAATTCTGTAAATGACCCGTGCAGCGTACAATGCACAAAAATGATCTGCAATAAAAGATCAGAATGGAATCGTTAGTTTGTGCAAAAACGCCCAAATAAAATTCTTCCTTTATCAAAATTTTAAAAATTGCAAAAATGCCGAAGTTTTGAAAATAATTTGATTTTCTGTTATGAACAATTGTTAATAACAATGTTTTAAATAAAAAATTAAAAAATCGGAGCTCATGTTGTGGCCAAGTATTTATAGAATATATACACTCATACACGAAAGTATTCGAACGCTTACAATTCTAATATTCAACTAATGAAATATGTATGTTAAATTGAAGCATTTGATGTAATATGACACATATAGCAAGGGATGGGTCTTAAGACTACATAAGTAAGATTAGACAATAATTCAACGATTTGTACCGTGTTTACACTACATTTATTGTAAACACGTACCAGAAGCGGCTCACAAAAGTATTCAAACTTTGAAGAACTAAGTATTTCCAACGATAATAGAATGTAAACAAATATTTCTCAGTTCGCTAGCAGAGGGTCCCAGCGAAACAGTATTCAACATTTTTGCCACAGTCTTCATTACTAATAATATAACAAAATGAATCGCAAGAAATCGGAAACAAGCAAGTCTATTGCGCAACTTGTGAACAGAAGCAAGTCTACAATTCATTATATTGTGAAGAAATTTAATACGCAAGGTAACATTGCTAATAAACCCCGTTGTGGGCGTCCGAAAAAGTTAACTGAAAAAGAAGAAAGGACAATTATTCGAAAAAACAAACAAGATCCTTTCACTTCTGGATCACAATTGGCATCAGTGGTGGCTACGCAGTTTCAGAAAGAAGTGCATCCAGAATTGTGTCGCCGATTATTAAGAAATAACGGTTTACATGCACGAGTTCCAAGGAGAAAACCATTTATTAGCAAAAAAAAATAAAGTTATACGTTTACAATTCGCCGAAAAATTTATTTATAAAAATAATTCGTTCTGGGACACTGTGTTATTCTCTGATGAGAGTAAATTTAACGTTTTTGGTAGTGATGGACGTAAAAATGTCTGGAGAATACAGAATACAGAATTAGAACCACGAAATCTATGGCCGACTATTAAACATAACGGTGGATCTGTATTAGTTTGGGGCTGCATGGCACACAGTGGAGTGGGAAATCGTGTGTTTATCGATGGAATAATGGACAAAACGAAGTACTTAAAAATTTTGCAGGAAAATTTAAAAGATAGTGTATCAAAATTAAATTTACCTTGTAATTACTGGTTTCAATCGGACAATGATCCGAAGCACACCGCCAAAATAGTTAAAGAATGGATATTGTATAACGTTCCACACGTTTTACCACATCCACCGCAAAGTCCAGATTTAAACCCCATTGAGCATTTATGGAAAGAAGACTGACAATGAGAAATACAGTTATTACTTCGAAAGAAGCGTTAAAACGAAATATTACTGAAATATGGCAATCAATTGATTCAAATGTTACTTCTAAGTTAGTCCACTCAATGGAAAACCGACTTAGGGCCGTTATAAAAGCCAAAGGTGGGCCAACTTCCTATTAAAATTTTAAATTATTCAATTTAAATAATTATTAAATGCTCCGTTCGAATACTTTTGTGAGCTGCTTCTGGTACGTGTTTACAATAAATGTAGTGTAAAAACGGTATAAATTGTTGAATTACTGTCTAATCCTACTTATGTAGTCTTAAGACCCATCCCTTGCTATATGTGTCATATTACATCAAATGCTTCAATTTAACATACATATTTCATTAGTTGAATATTGGAATGGTAAGCGTTCGAATACTTTCGTGTATGAGTGTAGATATATAGATTCTACAGGTAAATACAAACCGAAACAAAGGAATAACGCCTCGTTTTCGAGAAAATTGAATTTAAACATCCGTCGGGTTCGTGTGCTTTACTATATGTAAAAAGTAGAATTGACTGGTTATGATCATACACGTCAGACGATGAATATCGAATAGTATGCGTATTCTTTTTCTCGAAAACAAAGGTTCAGATGAAAAAATTCTATTCTATACTTTTTTTTATTTTCTCATAAGGTATCGCTTCGTAACCGCTTGCACATGTTATTCGGTCGCACCCTGTATATACTAAGTTTCATAAAGATCGAGTAATCAGTTTTTGAGCTACGTTGCACGGCGTGCGAAATTTTGCGTTTCGAGAAAAATGCGTTTAAAATTTGAGTAACAGAATAATCGTGAAAAAAATCATTTCATTTTAACTTACCGTGGTTTTTTGCTAATCAGCGATTCCAGGACCATAGAACAGATCTTCCTCTTCCCCAAAAAGTTTTACTTCAGCCGTTTTTTCTTCTTTTTGAGAAGCACGAGCCTTTCCGACGAGAGTCCAACCGTTCGCTTTATTTTGAAAATAACGTAGAAGAACATCTCCGGTCACTTTCTAAGTTTTTTGATTGTATTCCTGAGGAAATATTCTATCGATTTAAACAAAAGAAAATGCTCAAAAATTTCATTTCACACAAGGTTCTCCCCTTAAAATGTGTACGGATACTGTTTTGATGGGTCCGTTCCACCTAACCAACAATGTTTACATCGACGCTACTTCACCGCTCTATATGTCCACCGATATTCTGTTTTCATTGACATTGTGATTTCACTGACATTAGTCTTCGTCAACGCTCTATTGTCGTAGGCATTTCGATTTTGACTCGCTACCAAAATAATATCGCAGTTTGTAAAATTAAATAGAATATCCACGAGTCGTTTACGAAAAAAACACGAATCGGGTCGGTGACAACAAAGTGTCGATGAAGACTAATGTCAATGAAATCAGAATGTCAGTTACAACAAATATCTACGAAAACAAATGTCAATGACATCAGAATGTCAGTGATAACCGATGTCGTTGAAATCACAATGTCAATGAAAACAGAATGTCGGTGAAAGAGTGTCGAAGTAAACATTGTCGAGGAAACCATTGTCGGTAAAATGGAACAGAGTCGTTTTGATTGGCTGTAGTTCAAGATCTGTTTACAAAGCTTAAAATTCCATTTGCTCTAAGTAAATAATATTTTATCATGTTATTGTTTGCTCCCCGTTATAGTGTCGCAGAAAACTGCTCGGTGCGTGTGTTCGAATTTCCAATAAAATTTTTCCGGTTTCGCGAAAATTTACCAATTTTCATATAAATATTTTAGAAATACTAGCTCCTTGACATTTTAGAAAAAACTTGCTACCAGTACCCTTGGGAATATTCCGTTGAAACTTGAAACACTCAGTAGTCGCCTGACTCTGTACAATTACGCTCATCACGTATTAAAATACCATTTACTAAACAATTCCCATTACACGAGCGTCTGTGTTGTTACAAGATTTGATTGATTACGTGCAGCAACAGCGGCTAGTGAAATACAATATTTGCCAGGCCAACGAACTCGAAACGTCAATATTGCAGGATACCTATAGGGAGTCGGCTGTTATTTCAGGAGGAAGGAATCGATCGCGCGTGCCTGGTCTGATGATCGTTGTCTCCCTCGTTCAGTGAACGTTGCGACCTGCGCCACACCGCAGGAACCCCTCATTAACCCCTTTCAACGATTCGAGTACTCGCGATAATAACCCCTGTTATTACCGGTTTTTTGGCCTCCCTTCTCGTTGTCCGTTAAACGCGCATTTTGCCGGCCAGACGGTCACGTCACTTTCTTAGAAAACATTGCCCGTCTCGTTAGTATGCGGTACTACGTCTTCGTAATTGGCTTAATTAAACTCCCCACGTTTATTGCTAATCACCAACACGCCGCCACTTCACGTCCCTTGAATTTGTGCACTTTTCCGTGGACTTCCTGCCGCGTACGACTTCACATATCAACTGCTGCACTAGCATGCAGGAAACATGTGATGGCTTCGAATCTCTTCCGTTTCGAGCAACTTGTATTGCACGTAATATACAGGGTGTTTCGTAAATCGAGGCAACACTTTACGAATAAATTCCTAATATTTAGAGAAGACAAAAAAGTTACATCAACATGGGTCCGGAAAAGATTAGTTTCTGAGTTATTAAAGTTTTTGTGCCACAATTCTCGTCACATCGCACAGTGCGGTCAAGCGGGACATATCGCATTACACGTGTATATCATGATGTACGACAAATTCCTTTGGCAAAACTGCATATTAGGAGGAAATTGACATTATTAATCATTTAACAATCATGTTTATACATAAATATTGTAAAATTCTTTTCTAATTTATTAATTTTATTGTTAAATTTCATTTTTTGCGAATAGCTATCATTACACGTACATTAGTAACCAAATTTAGATTTTTGTAAAAAATTTTGCAATGACCGTACTTTCTAGAGTGTCAAAAATGGAAAAGTATTGCATTAATTGTAGATGAGTGTTGCAATAATAATTCTGTGTAATGGAAAGTGCTCACCAAGGTGTATGCATTCTTCTTACATTTAATAAAGCAGATTTATTTTTTGTATAAATTTTCAGCGGTGGTTTTATTTATTAATTGTATATAAAACTTCAAATTAACGTATAACAATAGTTATAGTTTAAAAACTTTACAGGTTTGTTTGCAAAAGTTTGTCTGCTACTCTTAATTTTATAAACATTTTACGAAGTGTCCATACCTTTCCTTTAGGATCTATTGTGGAAAATTTGTTGATTTCTTTTTAAATTTATTAGTTGTATTGTTAAATTTAATTTTCTGTGAATAATTAACAGTACATGTACATTCGTAAACAAATTTGGACTTTTGTCCAAAATTTTGCCATTTGTCCGCCACAGTCACAGTGCAGAATTTACTATTATAGAAAAATTCAATATTCGTGTATATCACGGTATGAAATACATTTCCTTAGGAAAAAATGCGTATTAGGATGGAAATCGTTATCAATAATTATATAAATTTCATTTTCATGCATAATACAATTTTGTAATAATTATATATCAATTATTTTTATGTATTCTTAATTTGTTTTTAATATATATTTTACACCTATTGGAAAAGTAATAAGAATGTAAGAATAGATCGAGATTGTTCGGAAGAACGTGAAAAGGGATCACATTCCAAGTTCTAAGAATGAGTCGGATAGCGAATAGCGATTTATTGAGTTTGTTAATTTCGTTTCCTACTATAATATTTTGTTTAATTCTCTTATTATTAATTTTACATAGGGTTTTAAAATTGTTAGATTTTAAAAATAAATCTTTTTATAAAAATTGTTTATTTCTTGTTAAATTTATTAATTATATTGTCAAATTTCATTTTCTGTGGAGAATGACCTATATCTATGTGCCCAAAAATAGGCCATTTGTCCGCACTGTGCATCATCTTAGAGGCCCATTTAAAGGCATCAATAATGTTTTTGAAGTAATCGCTGGTCTATATTTACGTTATCGAGGTGTATTATTCTTGTTTACAATTTATACTTTATTTGGGAGCGTGTTCGGACCTCAATGAGGATACGATCTGAGACTTGAAACTTGTATTCAGAAACTTGTATCAAGAACAAACTTGTGTTCAGAAGGTGAACATATTGCACATTTTCTCTAAGACGATGTGACGAGAATTGCGGCACAAAAACATTACTAACTCAGAGATTAATCATTTCCGGACCTATGTCGATATAATTTCTTTTTCTTCTCTAAGCATTAGGAATCTATTCTTAAAGTTTTGCCCCTCATTTACGAAACACCCTGTATACTATCCAAAACATTTAAAGAGTTGTTACTGAGAAACGTGTCTACTGCGTTAGTCAAGTTCAAGTTGAACAGAATCGTTGACCCTCCAGTCTAGTGCATGAGTTAACACAATAGAACTCCTCGTAATATCAAGATCAGTCCAGTTCAGTTATCGCCCGTGCGGGCACAGAATTTTGTTCCCGGGGCACAAATGTTGCATGATTTCGTCACACGTATTGCTGCTATTGGTCGAAGGCAGTAAACGGCGATCGACAGCGGATTATCCCGAGACTGAGTGAGATAGAATGATCATCGACCGAATGTCATATAACGGCAATACGTGCGAGAGACAAAACTTACGCTCACCATACGAATGACAATATTTTTCCCGTTGATGTCGCATTGCCCTTAGCTATGCCCACGGGCATCAGCGGGCGCCCTCGCCCGCCAGAAACTTGTTGAACGGGACTGATTCCCGAAATTACTTACAGTCCGCGACAATACTATAAGACATCACTGAAAACGAAATAAATATGTCTTATATGAAAGAATTTCATTCTCTTTCATGCAGAGAGTTATTATTTACTTCTGAGGACGTCGTTCCACGCACTGTTTTCGTTAGAATTTCTATGAACTTGATAGCTACACAAGCTTGACCTCATGTTAGCCGCGACAAATCTACAAGACAGTTGCTCGCAAACAATGAAAGCAAAAAGATCATCAATGAAATATTCTTCTAATGTGTCAGTAATTGAAGTAAATAATTTAAGTAAAACCTGAAAAATATTAATCGACTTGCAATATTTGTGTTTATACAAAATATCACGGGGAAAAAAATTAAATGAAACAGAGATTAAAATTATCAATAATTTGCGAAATGAAAATCATTTAGTGGTAAAAATTTCTGAAATTCTTTAAAGAAGCCGTTGTGTAGTTTATAATTATTTAAAAAATAGTAAAAACTATGGTAAAAAGAATCCAGGAGGCCGTTCAAAGTTGACAACTGCATAAGACAGACGGAATATTTTACGACATGCATGGAACTCTACATCAACGGCACGAAAAATTGCGACAGAAACTGATGTAAAAAGTAAAAACAAGTGTCAGGACAGTACAACGAATAATAAAGGCTTCAAATAATTTAAAAAGGCGTAAAATTTTGAAAAGACCGCCACTAACTAACCGTCATGAAGAAGCCAGATTGGAGTTGGCAGAGAGAGAATTTAAATACATTTTAAATTTCTAGTTTAGGTTTCATTAATTAAATTACTCTGATTTTGTAACAATCTGTGCTGTTGATATTTGGCACTTAACGTGTTAAACTTTCTATTCAGGCTGCATGGTCTACGGAGGATCAGGTTATTGTATATTCTTCAGAAACATTTATAAACCATGTAATTTGCGGGTAGCCTTTAGTAGGAGTAATATAGATCTAGGAAATTCAACTAGAAGATGGAATCAGGAGATTCAAATCGGTGCAACGGAAAGTTCAATCATTCAAATTGAACACATACAAACCGCAGAGAGCTGAAGTGGTCTAGTTTTCGATTCACAGGGTGGAGTCAGCACAGTCTACTGCTTAGAGAGTTGAATCAGGTTACCCATGACCAAAGAATTGAAATTGGACTAGTCCAGGAACGGATTAAATCCGACCAATTCTTAATCAAGCGACTAAACCAAACAGATTTCAGGATGACGGAGTCTAAGTTAGAGCTGAGACTTTTTCGGAGTCAGTTGAGCGTAGAAATCACCCACTTTGGATAGTTTTTCTTACAAATCTTCAGCGTTGAGACTTATTGGGTTTTGAAAGTTACGGATTTAAATCTTTTGACTTTGCGTATGTAGGGTAACGACCCAATTACTATGTCGGTACAAATTACTGTGCCTATATTAATTATACAGGGTGTTTGCGGAATCGTGGTACAACCGGCAAGGGGATGTGGATTATGAGGAGTATAAATGACTATAAATGGATTACAAATGGGGATTATAAGTAACCGCAAATTTTTTCATCTGTTGGTAACTTTTATCGTTGAGAGAAATTCATTTCGATCACTTATAACAGTTATCAACGAGAGAAATTTATTCCGATCGCTAATAACAGTTATCAATAAGAGAAGTTAATTTCGATCGCTCATTACAGTTATGAATGAGAAAAGTTCATTTCGATAGATTATAACAGTTATTGATGAAGGAAATTTGTAATAGCTATTATTAAATAGTACAACTTTCAAATAATAGACAATAAATTATTTAATAATTAAAATTTTTTATTCACAAAATTAATTACTACAATCAAAATTTAATGTGATAACAGTTATCGAGGAGGATCCAATTTTTTGGACACTAATAACTGTTATTTGTAACCAAAAAGTATAAAAATCGATATTTATTAATCATTTTGTTCTTAGAATTTTATTCTTTATATTTTATGTAGATTATCTTAAATTTCAATAATAATAAACTTTTTATTAATGATTTTTATCGTAGAAAATTTCAGAATAACTGTTATTTTTTGTGTCTGCTGAAAAGCGAAGGTCTGTTTCAGATTGATATGCGTCAGCACTGAATTGGTTCGATTTGTGTTCGTGTTTTTTTTTGCTGACAACTAGTTTGACAAGTACCATCTAGGTTCATTAATTTAGATCTTTTTGTATTGGTTCGGTCTGATTCGAGATTCTCGGTCCTCGATAACTGAACTTCTTCTGTTCTGACATAATCTGATAGAAATTCTTTGGCGCGAAAGCACACGGAAAATAAAAAGTGATATTATACTTGATATTGAAGTGATTGTTATTCGTTATTTAGTAAATATAAATAATAGTAGTGGGATGGAATTTTTGTATGATTTTGTAATTTTGTATTACATCTAATATATTGAGTACTAGATGTTTAAAATCGAGTTTATCAGACAATATCAAATTTATAATTTATAATTATATTTCAAAATTGGTTGAAAAAATAAATTCTATGAGTTTCATATTAAGACAACGCACTTATCACGACAAACATGGAAACTACAAATTAACTGTACAAATCATAACTTATGAACCATAATGTCCAAGTGACCATAAATGATCGGCAATGACCAAAAAATAAATCAGTAAGCGACTGTATTCCTCTACAAAAGTTACATGGGTACGCTTACAAGTTTAATTTCTTTGCGAGTACTATATACTCACCGGCACCATTAAACTCTTAAAACGTACTTTTTAATCAGAAGTCGCCTCAGTCCAATTGGTTCCCGTCTATACTCTTCAATTACTTCTGTTTCCTTACCCTGTAATTCTTTGAACCGCTAACTGGAAAACGTAGCTCACTAATCTTCCACGAAGTAAGGTGTATTTTGCACGAAACTAAAGGATTGCGCTGTACCGTATACTATTATTGAAAACCTCGATATTACTAGTACGCTACGTATGCAGAGTTCTTATTAACAGTTACAACAGTTAAATATTATGGAAAGAAATTTAACGAAATTTTTAACATTAGGTACATTTCTCGATTAATCACAGTGCCACGATACTATCTTTTCGAAATATTACACGAGTACATAAATTGAGATTTGCAATGACATCACTGCTATACTATATATGCGAGTTAATGGATTTATGTAATAAATTCTCACAAATACACATTTATAATCTCCCAAATCGTAAAATATAAAATCTGAAATTAATCATTCTGGCGTACCTACCTGGTGCTTTCCGTGTTAAAAACGCTGGACACATCGGTTGTATTTGAATTTTACTACTTGGACTTCTCGAACAACTCAAGAAAAATTACGTTTGGAATTTATCAGTTCGTTACGTGCTTGTGTAATTTAATTTTGTTAAATTATTTGAGTTTACATTACTATTATTATTATTTTTGTTTTAATTCAGGCCGTTTCGGAAATTTGATATCTACAGTTTTCATGAATACAACTACCTAAAATGTTAATGTTCATCTATCATGATCAAACTGCGGATCTGTATGCAAAATAAAAACTATTTGCATTGATTGCAAGACGCAGGTGCGGAATAAAAATTGATTTTTTCTCTTAATTATCTTATTGAGCTGAAACTAATACACCGGTGTCCTTAAATCCTGTTAATATATCCATTGCTTTAAATTGTACTTATCTATTTTTGTCATAAATTGTATATGGAGCTTTCCTTTATACAAACCAAATATCTACTTGAAATTTTCAAGATCATCACATTGATAATCGTAATAGCCATTAACCAGCGATTCAGACCTACTTGACTCCTCACAAATTTAGGAATTTATTATGTAATTTTATAATATTTTTCAATAGTGAATGACTTCATACAGCACCTTGTTTGATTCAATAAACTCCACCATATTATGACAAAAATATACGAAGCCCTAATTAAAAATATTCAATTGACTTTGAAATTTCTTTTACCGCTCGAATTGCAGAAAGTAATGTGCACCAAATGATGCTCCTCTCTGTATGTAACAACATTTCGACAGCCCCTATTCATATGCAGTGAATTTTCGATATATGTCAACAGCACGGGTCTTGCCAACGTCATGTATCGTTCAGGAGACATACCCGAGCCGTGTTATGTTTACTCTCCTTGGCGTCCGAGGCCTTTCCTGCTTGTAAAAGTTGTATTTTGCAACTACTTTATGTGGACTTACATTGAAGATTTAGAGAATACGATTTGTAGATCTGTATGAATTATACATATACTGAGAATTTCGTCAAAATCGGTCAACGTTGGAACGAGCTACAAATGTTTCAAACTGATCACTTAATGGCGAAATTCCCTGACAAAGTCAAAATTCTGCGACTTTTACCCTTAAGTTTTCATAGTTAAACGTTTATAGATCATTGTAACGTTGGCTAATTTAGATGAAATATTTAGGTTATGTATAACTGATACAGAAGTAAAAATCGTATTTTTAAAATTTTTAATATAAGCCCGCATAAAAAGTTGCAAAACACAACTTTTTGTACTTTCTCTGCAATTTCTACCAATTGTAGCGAACCAATCGTTCTAACTTCTCATAAAAATTCAAGTAGTATAGCCCAGTATTGACAAGGTTATGCAATTTTTAAAAGCACCCGAATATTAGTGACTACGGTAAATTCTCATTACGAGTCAGTGCCAACCTTACAATTTGGAGTCAGTGAAACTATCCACACCGCCGTGATGAGGGGCCGAAGCTCGAGAGCCATCTCTCGAGCTACGTGCAATATTGTATCGGAAAAAGACATTTTCTCAGTCTTCTTGTCACTATCGCTTAGTAGTCATAGGCTTTTATGACTTTGAGACGGATATGACACTTAGGTTTCTAGCGTTATGTATTTCAAATGCCACGCTCGGAGGGAACCTCCGATTTCGTATTCGTGTCAGTAAAAAGAATGACGGGACTGACGTACAACGAGATTTCACTATATGTCTCTGGATAGAACCGTGTTGTGGTCATATATCGAGAAAAAACTGTATTTCACTAGCCTTTCAGCAGACTACCAAAGAATCAGCCTAGTCTAAACGTGATTACAGGTTACATCGGGTAAGGGACCCCATTACTGTGGGGGCGCCAATTACTATGCCTATATTAATTATACTTATTTTTAAAGCATAATGAATATTGAAAAAG